>NSJW01000150.1:0-202341 GCA_019955255.1 Castanospermum australe
CAAGGTCCTAGAGTTGGTACTTGTCATATCAATATAAATTTACCTACGAAACGAATTTCTTTGTGCCCACTGTTTGTGGACTTTTAAACCCACTATCAAATTTCAATTCAACAGATTTGGAGAAGTTCAAGCATGTGAAAACTCAAAATCAAATTTTCATTTTTTTAAATCTGTAAGATTTTAGAACATTTCAAGTACAAGAAAAAAACTTGAAACTAAAAAGAAACTTTAAGATTACGTTTGGTGTATTGTATAAGAAAGAGTTGATAGTATATATAAGTAAATATCATCAAATTATAACATGTTTTTGGTATTCCAAGTGATAGTATAGTTAAATACAGTCAATTATTTTATCCCACCATGACAAGATAACACTATTCTCTCTCTCACTATCTGATATGAGCTGGCAAGAGATTCATTCCAACTTTGCCCTACTAAAGTTATAATTAATTCTCCTTTTATTATATATCCTTAAAGATGTGTTGAGTAAGAACGTTTCCTCTTAGCATTCTTCTTCATATGACAATGAAATTATTCTCAGGGGGCCATGCGTTGCCTCTATCTCTATGCAAGCCAGGTCGTCGTCATTAATTCTGCTTATCCAGCCGTTGCCGTTGTTTCTGTGCACCATAAACGTTATTTCATGTTGACTTATTACCATCATTTGTACTCTAACGGAAGACTTAAAATTTATAGATACTAGGTTATAACACCTATGAAATGCACGGAATAATATGAAATATAATATAAACTATTTAATTATATAAACAATAAATGAAAAAAATTGATTTAAAAATTTTATATCATAATTTTAAGACAAATAATTTAAATTCCATGATATATTTTAATGTAAAATTGATTTTCGTTTTGTAACAAAATAATAAAATAATAATGAGTTTTACAATTTATATATGAGTAAAATTATACATTTGACTACATTAATTAAATTTTTATCTTACACAGAAAAAATAATATATTATTGTTTTCAATTGTAATCAATTATTAACTTTTATCACTATTAGAATACAAACTAATAAAAATATTATCTTATATTAATGTTTTAGAAGAGAAAAAAAAAATATAGAAGTATTACAACTCTCTACACTCACATACATAGGGTGGCTAGTATTAAGGATATATAATAATGACCCAATAATGACAGGATTGTGAATCTATTCAAAATTGTCAAAATTAAATGAATTGATTAAGTTCAATTGATTAAATGCCTGGCCTTTTGAATGTAAAATTTGTATTTCTATCAATCATTTTATGGGATTGATCTTTAAGGAATTCTCTATGCTCCAATAATTACAACCCTCAAAGGGTGCCAAAGGATGTCTGCACCAAAGGGTGCCACTTATCATATAATTACTAAATGTATATAAATAATAAATTAAAAATGACAAGTTTATTATAAATTTATGTGTAATGTCTAAAAAAAAATATCCATGGAGAAAAAATATCTTACATATGAATATATGTAAATAAGTATGTTAATTTAAAATATCATTATGAAGGATAATATGTATAAAACTTAACATAATATCCATAGAGAAAATATATCTTACACAGAACTTGACAAATTTGATAACAAAACTATTAGCCTATTAATGATTTTGTGATGAATATCATTTCTATTTTGATTTAATTTTATATGTAAAAAAAGTTATATATATATATATTCATTTAGTATAAGTTGAATTAAATGTTCAAAATTTGAGTATGAAAATAAACTTTTAATCTAGCTTTACTAAATAAATATTTTTCTTTTTTTTCCGTATATAAATTTGAATAAGGATATGAAAAATATTTCACCTAACTAATCAATTAAAAAATTAATTAAGTATTACAAAAATTATTTTATGATATTTTTTAATAACACAATTATATAGTGCTGATAATTATTGCATTAAATTATAACCCTAAATATTTATTGTATCTAATAAATGTTATCTTTTAAATGACTTAGTATATTTAATGATAATGAAATTATTTTGATTAATATTAAAATTAAAATTTTAAAAGAAAGCAGTAAATATTGATGATAAAATTCAAAATTTCACAATAAATTGCTAGAGAATTTGGATGCTATAATTTGAAGTAAATCAAATTTAATTATTTTTCATAAATAAGATATTAATGAAAATTTAAATTTTGAATTGTAATAATTAATTGAGCATGATACATCTCATGAAAATATTTTGTCACTTAAGCTTGTCATTAGTTTGTTGAAGCATAGGTGTCTTTCTCAAAGATTGATACTCGTCTAAAGGAGAAGAGTCAAAACTTATTTATGATAATTGATTGAGTGATTGATTATAATGATGTTCTCCCACAAATGTAATATGTAATCATATTTATTCTAAAATTTATTTAAGGAAATATTTAAAATTAATTATAATATGAAAATTTAAATTTTAATAAATTAATTGTTGGATATAATCAACTAATCCACTTAATATTGTTGTTAAAACCAAAATTTTGGAATTGTCAATTATATTGATTTTAAATTTGACATTAACATTTAGTTATTGATTGATATTATATTAAAGATTTTCAAGTTAAACACTAATTCTAATCATTTATAATTTTTTATGCTAATTAATTTAATCAATTAATTGGTTGGAATTTATTTTTTTGTTTCATTTTTTATTAATTTGAAAATTGATATAAACATTTAATTGTTGATTGATATTATTTTAAAGATTTTCATGTCAAACATTAATTCTAATTATTTTTAATATTTTTATAATAATTAATTTAATCAACTAATTGGCTAGAATCAATTTAACAATTAGTGAGAATGCATACAGCCCAAAATTTCACAATTGGTTTTAATTGGTGAGATGAGATATTGTTGACTTCAAATTTTCATACCTATGAAGAAAGATGTGGGGATGAGATGAATATGCGAACCCTAACTGTATTTTCTTTTATTGATTTTGCTTCCATGTTTGAAGATTGTTTGAGTTCTTGCATGTGAGGAAGCCGAAGAAGCCTTTCTTAAAAAAAATTTTAAATTATTTACATAAAAGGATTATTTTGTCCTAATAAATATTTATGTATTCAATCAATTTTTTTATACTATAATTACCAAATACTTAATAATATAATATCTTATTAATAATTTTATATTATCAAATCATATTTTATTATTTTATACTATTAAGTCTTATACTATTATGTATACTAAACTTAACTTAAATTAAGGAGGGTTAGAATCAGCAATTTAAAACTCTTCGTGTGTTTAAATTCATTTTTTTTATAGGTATGCTAGTTTAATATGTATCTAGGATATGTATGTATTACTAGTTAAAGTTCATTTTCAATTTAGTTAATTCGACATCAAAAAGTCCCCCACTAAAGTTATAATTAATACTCCTTTCATTGTATATCCTTAAAAATCGATGTCAGTAAAAACGTTTCCTCTTATAATTTCTCTTATGACAATGAAATTATTCCAGGGGCCATGCATTGCCTCTATCTCTATGCAAGTTCGGTTGTCGTCATTAATGCTCCTTGTCCAGCCATTGTCTCTTGCGCCATAAACGTTATTTCTTGTTGACTTATCACCATTATTTGTACTCTAAAGAAAGACTCAAATTTATAGACATTTGGTACACCTAAAAAAATCGTAGATATTTGATAAATTAAAAAGAAATATTTTTATTTTGACAAGTCAATCACCACAAAAGTAGTTAAACTGTGGGCCTGAAAAATTATTAATTCAGTACGTATACGGAAACATTCAAACACTTAAACTAATATTAAATATGTGAATGATATGCCTACACGTACCTACCCGCTTAGCCGCCTCAAATTGAATACATTCCAATTTCCCATATATAACTATTCCAAAGCACCCCTAGCCTCAGCAAGAATCTTGCACAGGAAAGCAAAGCCATGGCCGTGCAAACAAAGCAAGACCTCCTTCAGCTATTTCTTGTGATCCTAGCAGCAGTAAAAGCAGCATCTCAACCCCACCCAGCCTGCCCAAGCACCTGTGGCTCTCTTAGCATTTCTTACCCGTTTGGGATCAGTGAGGGATGCTACTTGGATGACTCTTTCTTCATCAGTTGCAGCCACGGCTCCAGCACTCCCACCCCTTTCTTGGGACGAAACAACATAACCGTGCTCAACATATCACTAGAAGGGGAACTCCTGGTTTCAAGCCCAGTAGCCCACGATTGTTACAACATCGAAGGCAATGGTGTCAGTACTCAAGAGGAAAGGATTCGCCATCTTAATTTCACTCATTTTTCCATATCCTCTACCAGGAACAAATTTACAGCACTTGGTTGTGACACAGTTGGAGAATTCACGGGCTACACTCAGGACAAAACACACACAACAAGAAAAGGATGCGTGTCTTTCTGCAGCACGGTTGATGACATCATAAATACTGAGTCTTGTTCTGGCACTGGCTGTTGCGAGATTCCCATACCCAATGGACTCTCTGGTTTTTCGATGGAAACATGGATCCGCAACAACCACTCCACCGTACACGAGTCCAATCCTTGTGGGTATGCGTTTGTAGTTGCAGAAGATGCTTACAAATTCACCTCCACAGATGTTAAGAATTTCCAGAATCAGACAGTGCCCATGATGCTTGATTGGGCAGTGGGGAGCCAAACGTGCCAAGAAGCACAACTTGATCTTAGTAGCTACGCATGCAAGGACAAGAACAGTGAGTGCCACAACTCAACCAGCGGAAGTGGATATCGCTGCAAATGCCGGTCTGGGTTCCAGGGAAACCCTTACCTCCCTGATGGCTGCCAAGGTAGTTATAAGTTTCGGATTTGTATTATACTTACTAGTAAACTGTGTAGTGTTGTATATTTAAAAAATTATACTAGTTTAAAGGAAAAAAAAAAGTAAAATTTTTTTAGCAAACCCTTATTTTGGTACCCAAATTTTTTTTTTAATTTTAGTCTCACATATTTACTCAATTTTGTTTTAGTCTTTTAGGGTTATTTTATTTTATTTTGGTCCCTAATACATGTAGTTATTTTCATTTTAATCCCTCAAAGTTATTCTTTTTATTTTGATCCTTCACAAATATATTCACTTTTATTTTGGTTTTTGATAAATGTACTTATTTTCCTTTTAGTCTCTGAGAGTTTTATTACTTTCATTTTGGTTCTTTACAAATATAGTCATTTTCATTTTCATTTTTCTACCCACTTGCATTTGCATAGGTAACTGACTTATTAGTATTAGTAGCTTGGACATAGAAGCAGAAATGAAAATAAGTACATTTAATTTATGAATAATCAAAGTGAAAGTAAGCACATATGACAAACAAATGTTTTTGTCCCAATTATCGAAGTTAACAGGTTTCAGTCATTTTCTACCCCTTTTCGCTTGTTGAGGTGGCGCCATCGTAAATCATAGCCATTTGATCTCAATGGGCTTTTGTCCAGTGCGTAAGAATTTTTGTCACCGATTTTTATATCTATGATTATGAAGTACATTAATGTTTTTTTTTATTGTTTAATGTCAAACCATGTTAATATATGAACATTACTTGCAAAATTATTACAAAAGATATTTTTTATAAAGTTTTTTATTTTAATAAACTGTTATTATATATTATTTTATATAAGAAAAAGAGTATACAAATTTTTTAAACTTTAATTATTTACAAATAATCCTTAAACTTTAAAATCATTTAAATTAATACATAAAGTTTAACAATTATATAAATTAATCTTTTTATTCATCTTTCATTCATTTTAAATTGAATAAAAAAAATTTAAAATGAATAAAATGGTTAATTTGTATAATTGTTATAATTTAAGTATTAATTATGATGATTTTAAAATTTAAATTTATTTATAAATAACTTAAAATTTATATAATTTATATAATTTTTTCTCTTTTATATATTTTATCTTTTTTATAATTTTATGGATTGCTCCAGTGTTAACAAAGTAACATGATATACAAAAATATTATTTTTATATTTAATTCTATACTTTTTTTCATATTTTTTTATATATTTATTTTTAATAATAATAAGAATGAGAGAGAAATTTAAATTCTTTTTTATCTTTTCATTTGTTCTTTTTTTTATCATAAAAAAAAGGTATACGGAAGAAACATAAATGTTGATAGCTAGTTGCATAAACAGTACTATGGGCACGGGACCTGGCAGCGTGAATGAGGTTGTCATCCCCGTGGCCTTTATGGCACAGCTCATTATCGGCTTCCCTTTCTCCTTTTGTCTTTCCATATTTATTGCATTATTTGCTTTTCTCCTTTTCTCTTTTTAAATTTATTATTACTGAATTGAAATCATGTTGCATTCATTTCATTTCATTTCATTTCCTTTGTCTTGGCCAGGCATTTCACCACCTCCAAATGTCAATGCATGCAATATGAAATCCAACCCCTGTCGCAGAAAATGCGAAAACGTTAATGGCACAGGTTGCCAACCCAAAGACAATTCCAGGGGGAATCTCATACTCATAATTGGACTGAGTAAGAGTATACCATGTTTCTTACCTAATTAATTATTTATTGCTTTTACTTCATCTAATTATTTTAGTCTTTGTCTATTGCATACTTATGAGTAGAGTTACTATTCAAGATTCAGTTCAATTACCCTTCAAGAAAAGTTCTCTTTTTTTTTTTTTTTAAAGAAATCTCTGTTTTGCAGGTGTACCCAGTGCATGTTTGAAAATAAATTTTTTTTAAATTTTTTAAAAAAAATTCTTTTAATAAAATTTTAATTATAAATTATTTTGATTATAAAATAATTTAATTTAAATACATACTTAGTGATCTAACTTTGAGAGAGAGAAAGTGACAAACTCACTTGTTATCGAATAAGTAACCACCAAGCCAAAGGTCTGATTAAAAAAAACAAAAAAACTCTAATTAATTTCAAACTTTGAAAATTTTCAATTCTCAATTTTTTATATTTTTTATAAAATATATATTGTTTTCCTCAACATTTTAAATTTATGTAAAGATCCTCAATTTTTTCCATCTCAGTTCCTCCGATAACGTTGTGCGGTATTCATAAGCTTGACAAAAGTGTATTCAACATGCAGTGATCTGTTTTCTGAAAGTATAAAAATAATTGCAAAAAATGCATACATATTTCTTAAACTTTACTCTATTTTAAAGTGGTTACTATAAACTTTTAAATTCAGATGTGAGATTGTTTAACTTTTCAAAACTTTCCATTAATGTTGTGCTGTATTTATAAGCATGACAAAAGTGTAATAAACATGCCGTGATATCTTTTGTGAAACTATAAAAATAATTGGGAAAAATGCATATATACTTATTAAACTTTACACCATTTTAAAATAACTACCACAAATTTTTGAATACGGATGAGAGATCAATAAACTTTTCAAAACTTTTGAACATACCTCTTCCATCAAGTAATTCATGTTTTGTTTTAATTAATTTTTAGCAAAAAATTATTTTTTTTCAAAAAAAATTTCAATAAAATTTTGATTATAAAGTATATTTTGAATATAAAATAAGTTAATGCAAACACACATTAAATAAAAAAATCGTTTATTCATGATTTATATGTATTAATTAATATATATGACATCCTCATTTGTCCACATTAATTTTTTTTGTAAAATTTAAAACTTTCTCTATTTTAAATTTAATCTCTTTTTAATTTTCTATTATTTTATTACTTTTTTGAAAATAAAAATAAATTAAAATACAATTTTTAATTTATAAAAAAATAATGTGAAAAGTGAGAAACGTCATACATATTAATTAACATGTGCAAATCACTTAATAAACAGATTCCATTTAATTAATAGATGGAAGTGTCTATTTACATATTTTAGAAAGTATAAGCAAATAGAGAAATTCTATATTACCTCTTTTATTGTGTTAACTATGTTGGGTTGATAGTATTATTAATTGTTGATTGAGTTAAGCATGATTCTTAATGTAAATCCTGTAATTAATTCTTCAAATGATACCATTTTAAAAAAATGTAATATAGAACTCTAAAATGAATGCATACTCATTTTTGCTTTTAGTTGTTTCCAAATATTGGAGCCACCTTGTGGAAAGAAAAATTTCTGAAAGCAAACTTTCAACTCTTATATGCAGGTCTGAGCTTAAGTCTGTTGGCAGCACTTGTGGGATGCATAAACTTGTATCCCCAGTTGCGAGAAAGAAAGCTCACCAAAATGAGAAAAAATTATTTTCAACAAAATGGTGGCGTATTGTTACAGCAACAAATTGCTGAACATCAAGATTCAACAGAAAGAGCCACAATTTTCACTGCTCAAGAGCTTAAGAAAGCAACCAATAACTATGAAGAAGCTAGAGTCATAGGTAAAGGGGCCCATGGAACGGTATATAAAGGTGTATTATCAAATGGCAGAGTTGTTGCCATTAAGAAGTCCAGGATTTCTAACCAAATTGAGATCGCTCAATTCATTAACGAGGTGGTTGTGCTTTCCCAAATCAACCACAGGAATGTTGTGAAGCTCCTAGGTTGTTGTTTAGAGACAGAGGTTCCCTTACTTGTCTATGAATTTATCACTAATGGGGCTCTTTTTGACCATCTTCATGTTGAAGATAAAGGATTTCAATCTTTCATGGACAGCTCGTTTGAGAATTGCAGCAGAGACCGCAGAAGCCCTTGCATACTTGCACTCTGCTGCTTCTACACCAATCATTCACAGAGATGTCAAAACTGCAAATATACTACTAGATGACAATTTCACAGCCAAAGTTTCTGACTTTGGAGCTTCAAAGCTTGTTCCTCTTTGATCAAGCTCAATTAACCACTTTGGTGCAAGGGACATTGGGTTATCTTGATCCGGAATACTTTCAAACAAGTCACCTAACAGAGAAAAGTGATGTCTACAGCTTTGGGGTTGTCTTGGCAGAGCTACTGACAAGCAAGAAGGCAATTTCATTTTTAAGGCCTGAGAGTGAGAGAAATCTCTGTCCATGCACTTTGTTTCTTCAACTGAAAGAGGGTCGCTTATGTCAAATCTTGGACAACGACATTGTCAATGATGCAAATTTCGAGCATATAATCGAAGTTGCTAGTCTGACCTAAAAGGTGTCTGATGCTAAAGGGAGAGGAAAGACCAAGCATGAAAGAAGTGGCAATGGAGTTGGAGGGATTAAGGATCATGCAAACACACTCATTAGGAGCAATTCAATAATGTATCTGAAGAAGAGACAGAGTTCTTAATCAAAGTGCCAGCGCCCTCCAATAGCGTTCATAGTAGAGATGGTGGTGGTGCTAGTAGCATAATTACAAGGTATGATAGTTTGCAGATACAAATTTTGGAACCACTGGGTCATGGACGATAAAAAAAAAAAAGTGACGACACGGATCATGCAAGCTGCAATGTAAGATTTCCTTGACCAAAGTTGATAGTCTCAGAAAGCACACAAAAGAGGCTTTTGATTTTCATTTCTATGTTTCCATATTGTTTGAATAGGGTCCTTTAATTATTCAGCTTTTGTGCATTTAGGCCATGTGCCTTCGGCCAAGACATCTTTGTACATTATCTAAACAAGATCGTACATTTTACCATAATACTCATTATAGCTTCAATGGATGAAAATATATTATGTATAATAGCCAATAGCTGCAATGGACGAAAATATATTATGTATAATAGCTAATAGCTAGTTAGTTGAATTAGCTAAGTTTGTTGTATTCTGTTATCATATCAGAAGTTCAGAACTCACCTTGTCTGCATATACTTCAGATAAGTAAATGAAAGCACTTTTCATTCTCTTCCAAATATTCATTCAATAAAACAATAAAGCAATGAGATAGAATCTTTATAATAAAATGACCTTGCAGTGCAGGTCAATTTCCTTACAATTGTGATAGCCTTCATCGGCACTACATATTACAGTCACAACATGACACTACTCAAAAGGCAAGATCGGTAGAATTGAATATGAAAGGACAGAGACATACAACATGATACTCCTCGATAGGGAAATTATAGGACAATACTCGGTCAATTTGTGAGTTTCAAACCATATTAGAGGGCAAAGGGGGCGAGGAATGAAAATTCTTGATGAGTTTAAAGGTCAAGAAATCAGTTTGAAGAGTTTCAAAATCCCAACATAACCCAAGGAACAAGGAAACAGTATATAAGTTATCTATGTCAAATCTTGCATGTGAGCATGGCAGGATATATCTGTCTCAGTCTACATATTTAGCAAATGATTATCTTGAAACTAATTATGCAAATTAATGACCTTAAAGATGTTTATTTTACCCCTTAAATCAAACAAGAAATAACAAGGGAAAAAATTAGATGAAAATGCTTACAAATTTTGGCTTGCCTTTCATACTTATCTCTACATGTAATGAAAAGTTAAAATTGTATAATTCTTTAGAAAATGATTTTAAGTTGGTTAATTTTAATTGGATGAAAAACATATTTATTTGAAGCAGGAATTAAAATAATTTATGAAAATTTACTGTTGCATGAAATTCAAGATGGCGTTAGGCCACATAATAAATCCTTACGGACTTGATAATACTTAATAGCAAAGCTATACAATCAACATCGTTGGTTGTTGCATGGATTAATTGCAACAAAAAAAAATTGATGTTATACAAAAGAAAATTACTTACTCATTTTCTAAATTAGTGCAAGATCAACATTTAAGAACACATTAGGAATATATGTCATGAAATATAAATGAGATACAAAGAACCCAAATTAATAAACAGGAGATGAACCCAAACAAATACATACCAAGAAAAAAAAAAGGGAACAATCAGCCCACAGACACAAAAGCAAACCCGAGTCTATAATTTGCTTTCCGTTTTTTGTTTTTTGTCGAGGGTGGGGATTTGGGAGAGGAGAAAAGGGAGAGGGTTGGATTCGACCCTAAGTATGGTTTATCAAAGCATTGTCTTTGCCAATTGTCCTACAAGTCTGTCCTAATTTATAATTAAACAACTAAATCTAAAAAAATAAAACAAAACAAAACGATTCAAATCAGGCCCAATATTATTATGAGCAAACTAGCCCAAATTAATAATAAAAAAATAGATTAATTCAAATGAAATAGAAAAATGAATACTGGATTAAAACACAATAAAGAACAAAGCAAAGGGCTGGCGTGTTAATGATTCTGTTTTCGGTTACTAAAATTGTGAGTACGAGAGTTGTCTGTGATAACTTGGGGTGTTTGAAATGCTGGTGTGGTGGGCTAGTCTTACACCATGATAACTTTAATCTATTAAACATTCAATTGTAACCAATCACGGAACAATATGCATTAAACATGGCGGCTTTATCATATTCACAACACAAATAGGGATCAACATCTAATATTATCACCTAATAAACATATAATAAGAGCAAAAAATTGAAATCACAGCTCAATAGCCCAAAAGAACGACTTAAAGACCAAGAAAACTACTCAATCCTTACTTTCTCTGAATTTTTCTTTGCGTGTCTTTTTGGTGTGTGTGACCAGCCTACTCTTTATGCTATACTTCTTTAGTGGTTATGGTCTCTTTCCTATTTTCCTTTGAGCAATTTTTATAAGCCTAGCATGTGGGTATCCCTTCCCAATTAACTCCCCTCAATCAATGATTTCTTTTATCAATCAAAGCTAACTTTTATCCCAATCAAAATTTAAATTGATTTTTTCAATTAATCAAAATCAATCACCATTAATTTCACCCAAAATGATATTGCAAATTGATTTTCCAATCAATTAGAACTCAATTCTTTTAAAATAAACTTCTGAATTATTTTTTTCCATCCATTAGAATCAATCTTCATTAATTTCCCGCCAAATCAGTTTGATTAATTTTTTTGTTTAATCGTTGGAGATTTGGCTTGGCCTTGACCCGATAAAACTTTTAAACATATTTGGAATGTCAATAGTAGTGGACCCGACAAAATCGATGAGAACGGACATCTGAGAGGCCTAAAGGTTTTGGTTGGATCCAACATTCATAAATTCAAAACCCAAAAAACAAAAAGGACAAAGTAAAAGAAAAAATTAGGATAAAAGTGCTTATACAAGAAAAGGAAATATGTCGCTTCCACAAGTCCTAGCAAAGAACATATGTAGGAATAATCACCAACCTCAAAAAGTGGTAAAAAAAGAGGGAATAGTTTGCTAATTCCTGAAAAATTAAAAATAATAAATTAAACAAAAAAAGAAAAGAAAATGACCCATGAATGACACATTTTGACTTAAAATTAAGACTGTCAAAATAGGTCAAACTCGTTGGGTCAACCCATTTAACTGTAAGAAAAATGTGAGTTAAATTTCTAAAATTATAATCCGTATAAATGTAAGAATTTTTTAACCACCCCATTTAACCTGCTAGTTAAACAGGTGGAGCCTGTATACCTGCGGCTCTGCCTATATTTTTTTTTTTGAATTTTTTTAAGTATATAATCATATTCATAAAACACACTGTATAATCTATTTTTCTTAAACCCCAACACTGACATGGTAATGTACCGGTTTTTTATTATTATATTTGTCAATTAGGTTTAGATTTTAGATAATATTTAAATTATGTGATGCATGTATTTATAGATTTGGTTTAAACTTTGGACAATATTTAAATTATGTTATATATTTACAAATGTGGTTTGAATAATATTTAAATTAAGTAATTGATTTGACAAGTTCTTTGATGATTAAGTGAGTTTAAATTTTTTGATTTTAACTTTTTGGTAAAAAAACAAGATAATGTTAGAAAAAAAATTATGCAAGCTAGCTCATTTTAACCTACGAATTCACACGAAGTAAGTCGGATCGATTTCTTTTAGCCCGTTTAAATGTGAAAAATTTTGGCCTGTCCCGTTTAACTGGCAGCTCGTCGCAGGCGAACTTAAACAGGCCGAACCGACTCGTTTGACATGCCTATTTAAAACCCAACTAATTCCATGACCCACTTAGACTCAAATCTAAATCCATGACATAGTGCATCTAACCTGAGTATATGGCCAAAATTCCCTACAAACCAACAATAACATCAATTGAAACCTAATGGAGCCTTCCCCCTTAATAACCAATCAACAATATAAGAAAATATCAGATTTGCTACAAAATTTAGCGAGAGAAATTTTTCCTAATTAATTCATAGCTAAAAATAAGGAAGGAAATTTTTTATTGGGTAAAGGGATTAACTATAGATTTGCTATGGAAATTCTCTCTCTAAATAAATTTTTGTAGGTGAATCATTTAGCGAGGCTAATCCTGAAAAGTTTTACCTTGTCAGATTAAGGGTTTCACTCCCAAAGTCTCTGCTAGTTTGGTTTCTTCTCACTTTAATGCCCCCTATCCCCCACCCTCCATGCCCTAACCCTTTGCATGAAGCAGATGACTTGGATATGACTTGCGAAAGAACCCATTGGGGAAGAAGCAAAGTGCAAATAACCTTGGATATTCTCTCTCCATGCCCTAACCTCTACTCCCCCAATTTCCTTGGTTAGATTTTCGAACATCAAACTCCCATAACCAATTTCATAGTTGTGTTGTGTCTTCTCCTCCCTTTACAACCTTGCAATTGCACGGGCTATTTATGATTGCTCTCTCTGTGTCTGTGAGTTTGTTTGAGCTCAGGCATCCAAGGGATTCAAAAAGAGACATTGGCTTGGAGTATCCGAGGGTGAAGGAGAGAATTTTTTGGAAAAAGGAGCATTACTCAAAAAAGAGAAGGAAGGAACAGAGCTCTGCAATTTGGTCTTCTCTCTCAACAATCTCTTCTCATTTCGCAGAAGCAATCCACTAATAACATTGAGAGCTTTTCTTTCTTATATTTTTGGAGTTTTGTACCCTAGCCTTGTGCGCATAACTCACTCGATTGAAATCATAGGACGAAAATTTGTTCCTAATGTTATGTGTGACCGGGGCATGGGAAGAAAAGTCAAATGGACACAATAGCATTTAAGTGAGAGGATTACAGTGAAAAGGAAGGAAAGGAAAAATAATTGGAAAAGAGGGAATTGATGGGACAAAGTAAACCAGTTTACTTATGCTTTCACGTCAGAACCCATTCCTTTCAACAACTCCTCAACTGTCTTACCAAAAATCATCATTTTGTCCCTCGGCAACCCCACCTGTAAATACTAAAGCACAAGGATGATTTAGGGAAGAGGGGAAAGATAAGAAAAAAAAAACAAAAAACAAAAACTGAAAGGACAAGAGAGAAAAGGGAGTTGAGAGCACTTTGTGGCAAGAGGGAGAAGTAAAAAGTTTTGGCTTCTTGATACTTTGTGATCATATTAGTGAGGTAAGGTTGTCTATTCTCAAGTATTCTTTCTGATACTTGTTGGGCTTACCATCAATTAGTGTTTGCTTGAGGTGTTTGTGTTATTTGAGGAATAAGAGCATCTTCATTGTCCATGCAAGTCTTGTCATCGTTGTTGTTACCCTCGTTGTTGGTGTCCTTGTGTGTTTGTGCTTGCCTTTGCGCTTGTAGGTTTTGTCACTGAAACCGTCGTCTAGAGCACCATAATGAGAAGAGTAGCACGGAAATGATACAAAAGAGAAGGGAAGAAACTCATTGGAGAAGAGGGAACACGTCTTAATTATTTCATAGATGGTGTAAATTACAATATTATCATTAATGCACGGAAATGGTACAAAAGAGAAGAGAAGAAACTCATTGAAGAAGAGAACAGGGAACAAGTCTTAATTATTTCATAAATGGTGTAAATTACAAAATTATCGTTAATGAAACTCTAAATTTTTTATAATGCCGCTCCTCAATACTCTTGTTTTCAAAACAAAGAAACAAGAACAACTTTAGAATGTTCTAGGTTTTACTTTTTAAAACAAAATTTTGGAAATTGTTTTTAAAATCTCAAAACAAAAACAAACTGTAACATGATTTTTTTTTATAGTTTTTAAAAGTAAAAAATTGTTTTCAAGAACATAAATTAAACAGGCCAAAAGTAACTATCATAAATGAAAATGGAAACCTTTTAACAAAGAAATCTTCATGTTTGAAGGGTAATAACGTATATCATCTAAACATTGAAGGGTCGGATGGATGGTCCACTCACCAAACCATTTTAGTACCCATAAAAGCAATACTCTATGATAATTAATTCTAACTAACCTATAACTGTTTTATTTTTGTAAATTCACTACCATTATGGTCCCTATAATTCTTCTTTCTTTTGTTAATAATGGTTAAACGAATATTAGAATTTATAATTACCTACAAACTACTAACAATCTGTTTGTATTTGATATTTTTCAACTATTGAGCTCCTGCAGTCAAACAAGCGTTTGCATATAAACCCATCACTATTAGCCCAACCCTAATGGCTTTGGTCCCTATAATATTTCATATAATCCTTAATTTTGCTATGATACTTAAATTTTTTTACCAAGAAACCAATACTTAAAATTACTTATCAAATATTTATTAATTATTATCTTTTACAATATCTAAAAATATAAAATATAAAATTAATAATTAATAAATATTTAACAGTTCAACTCATAGCCTTTGAAAAAAAGAAATTTGTTACCCGAGTAAATCATCGGAATCAAACATATAATATAATTGTCAAAAGTCAAAACGTTGGGCTTTGCCTCTGTCACATGCTGCATCCTTTCATCTCACACAACCTTCCTCCAAAATCAGTTCTCGATGAACAAGTCTCTGGCGTTTCTTGCTCGAACGCTTTCAGCCAAATTCCACAGCCCACCCTCTCCATGGCGCTTCTATTGTTCTGCACCCTCAGTTTCCTCTGCCCCTTCCACCAATAAGCTCTTTGTTGGAGGTCTTTCTCTCCTTTCTTTCTGCTTCTTCCTGTCATGCTCAATTTTCAGTGTTGACACATGGCTGATGGTGTTTCAGGGTTGTCATGGTCAGTGGACGAGAAGTCCCTCAAAGACGCTTTCTCTTCATTCGGAGATGTCACTGAAGGTAGTATCTGCATCTACATTTTTTCTGGGTCTTCGTCTTTTTGCCCTCTTTCGTATGTTGCTGATGCATATCTACGTGTTCGACGTTATGTCTCACTGAGTATGGTTAAGCAATAGAAAGTCATAATTGTATTAAAGTATCATCTAGGAGGGACAGTAATAATTGCTGTATTTTACACATTATAGAGAGATTGTCAAGCAATAGGAAGTAATTTCTGCTAGATATCGAATCCAAAAGCCAGAGCCACCTTAAGAAAGGGATTTACATTCTGTGCCACAGGACTTAGATATCATTCTATCTCTGCTTGACGCTTATCTCTCTTACATCTTTCCTCTCTTATACTTTTAAATGGATTACCACTAGTTTATGCAAAAAGATATCATTATCTTTTATCCCACATAATTAGTTAATTTAGGCTTTTAGCCTCTGGTGATTCTGCCCTCTCTTATTTTTCTGTTGTCTCGCAACTTAACATACTGTCATGTAATTCCCACTAATGAGTTTGCATCCCGTCAAAGTAAATGGTACTACACCCACAAATAAATTTACGCACAAATTACACCACCTATATGGTTAAACACTTACACGAAATGGATATATGTCTATCTCTTACATTTTGCCACCGAACCCAAAATTCATGTCTGCCTACATAACATATTGTAAGGCCCTTTACTTTGATGGTATTATTTGCAACCTACACTTTTTGTAAATGTAGTGTGTAGAAATTTTATTGTATCTTCAGTAGTCCATTGTTGGTGGAATTCTCAGAAATAATTGGAAATTCTTCCAAAAATGAGTAAACTAGAAAATTTTTATGGTTTGAGACATGTGATGGAATTAGGAAGCAAGAAAGCTAAAAAAAAAAAATCTTCTAATAGAGGACTAGTTTGAGATTATGTTTAACTTAAAGCTTAAATGGCAAAGTTGAAGGATGTGCTCTTATTTTAAATGGTGAAGTTCTGCTATATCTATCAATGGTGGAATTAACCTGCAAATATCAATAGATCATGACTGCTGGTATAAGAGGATAATATAGTAGATACATATTTATTAGGAAAAAGATACAAATCTCTTGCTTTAGCTTGACTATCTTGCTTGAATGAATTTGATCATTAAGTGTGAGAAGATGATGGGCCTAACCTAATAGTTAAGCACTTATGGCTGTTGGACACAGTATGGGAGGAAGACGTGTCTCCATTTTGTAATTTGAATTTCGATTTAAAAAACTCTGATTACTGTTGTAAGGATTTTATCCTTAGTAACATAGAACTAATCTCTGTGGCTATGTTGGTGGACATTTAAGGATTAAGCAGGCAAGGGCTTAAAAAGGCCATAGAAAAGAAAAAACGGAGAGGATGTAAGGAACTAAAAGGAAGAAACTTCAGTCTGCTCTAGGCATGAACCAAAAATTAGAAATAAAAAAAACTGCTCTAAGGTTGTGAATGGTGCCACTAACTATAAAGTGGATTTGGAGGGGAAGAGTTGGGGCAGAGACCCCGCTTCTCCCCAAGAGGGTATGTAAGCTAATCTTAGTACTTAACCTTTGATATTCTGGTATCCAAATATGGCGATTGTTTATTGTGTAGATTGAGAATCTTCTACTGTTATTTATCTAGTTGGATTAGTATTCCAAACGTGCACTTTGTCTATTAGATTAAATTTAATCAAAATATGTGCAAGGACTTTAAGGAATGGTCACAAAACTTTAGGATTTGCTACAACTATGAAGTTATATGTTCAGGAATTTCCGAATCGATTTGTACTTTAGGACACCTGTAATGAAAAAGCATTACTCTAGTTGAGTATTGTTTGAACCATACACATTTGGCAATTTAACCATTGAAGCTGTAACTTAAGCTGTTAGATGAAGGCACATGAATGGTTTTTTATATCTCTAACAGAAGCTATATAAGTCTTGTTCTGGTTGGGGCATCGCATAAGGTCAAAAATTGTTGAGAGCTCTTATTTGCCATACCTGTTCCTTTCGTTGATTCATTCAATGTACAAAATTATTATGTTTGATTCTGTTATTGTCTCTACCACACTTTCTAACTTAATGGGGTCCTTTCTAGTGAGGATAGTGTATGATAAAGACAGTGGTAGGTCTAGAGGCTTTGGATTTGTCATCTTTTCAAATGAAGATGATGCCAAATGTGCAAAGGATGCAATGGATGGAAAGGTCAGAAGTCAAGAATACCTTATTATCATTTCCTATTGAAGTTACTTCTGATGATTATGTTTGTTTGCAGGCGCTGTTAGGTAGACCATTAAGAATAAATTTTGCGCTGGAGAAGGCCCGTGGTATACCTGTCGTCGTTCCTCGACTTTCAGATATTGGACATTTAAACAGGCACTAAACTTAATTTGCCTTATGAAAATTATGCGAGTAACAGTGAAGCATATTAATTATTAGCTGATGGCTACAACTTGTATTGGTTGTCATGATGTCCAATCAGTAGAAAATGAAATTTACTAGTAGCTGAAGAAGGTTGCTCGGCTGATTTTATAGATCTGGATAGAATAGTCATGTAAACAGGTTTTGTATTGATGAATGAGAAAGTTTCAGCAATCCGCCAGAATTCAATCTTGATGGCTTGATGTTGCAAGACTAGATCCATGTATTTTGGCATGCTTGATTAGCCAAAGGTGGCGTGTTGTTTTTCATAATGTCAAATCAAAATTCTTTTGGGCTAATTTTTTACTCATTGAAGATTCAGGAATGCAGGTTTAGAAGTCTCACATTGAATTTGAGGTTGGACTATGGAAGAGACATGAGTCACATATTGTATAATTTGAATCCTGACCTTGCCCTACGTAGAATCATATTGGTCATCTGATTTTGTGAGATCAACAGAATGATAATCAAGTGATACTTTGTTTACCATTGGTCATGACTTTGCTCTACTCCTAAGATTTGCACACTTAGTATTATGATTGGATTTCTTTCCTTTCTAAAGTGGTAATGCTACAGCAATGAAGTTTGTATTATAAGTGTTGCATCCATCATTGCATGGCCTTACCTGCATTTCGTGAGTAATGTTATTTATGTATACACATTTTTTATGCTTTCCTCTCATACTGTTTTTATTCATTTATTCATTTGTTTTAAATCAATATATAATAAGTCTCAAGCTTTATAATAATAATAAAGAAAAAACAAATATGCATGTAACGGGCATATGGAAAATGTGTTTGTGCAAAATTACTCATTTGGTTTGAGCCTGAGGAATTTTGAATCCTCTCTTTTGTTTATATATTGAAAAATATTTAAAATTTGATTAAAAAATTTGGTGATTTTTTTTTTTACTTTATTGTCAAGATTTTAATTATTTTTGTAAGGATCATTCAATATTATTACAAATTTCTTGGATGTCACACTGTAATAATTTATGCTGTTAATCCACAACTTGTACTGTTGTTGACTGATTTTGTAATAACTTATATTCTTTAAAAAAAACATTCATTGGAGATCAATTGATAATGTCATAGAGCCAAAACGTAAGGATACATTTATAATTTCAACTCTAATAATGACAAAAATCATATAAAAAATTTATTATTATGTGCATAAATTAACGTTTGAATGTTTTAAAAATATATTTATAAAATTTTAGAATTGATGGCAAATTTATTCAAAATTTGGTAAGAAAACAAAATATTATACTCTTATAATAACTTCTTTTCAAAATATTGAAAATGCCTGATACATACAAAAATGAATTGAATGTTCTAATCTAATAAATTTGAATCATGATTCTCTTGTATTGTTGAAATAATAGAAGATTGTCCTCTTAGAGAAATAAATATACAAATAAATTTAAATATAACTAAGGAATTTATAACTTATCATAGTAGATCTACACGTAAAAAACTTATATTTATCTCTCTTTAACAAGATAATCTTATGATAGGAGAGGATCCAAATCCAATAAATTTCTATCCTCTAGACTAAGATTCTTTTAAAATCTTTCCACGACCCTTGAATCTCCTTGCATCTACAAAAAGCAACTACTTCGTTAACTATAAGCAAAGTAACTAAGTTACATTACTATATTGCATATCATCAATGCCTGTTTATAAAGTGCCACCCAAGATGAATTTAAATACTATATTTTATTTGCCATTTGCATTGATGCAATCTATAGACGTTGTTAGTGGTGTTTGATGAAAATAGAAGCTAGAGAACCCTCTACTGAAACAGTTAACATGAACAATAATCTAAATTTCATCCTTGATCTTAACCGGTTATGAACTGCGATCGAAGTTTCACCTACCAAACACTGTAATCTGAGGCAAAATTAAAAAGAAAATGGAATAGGTTGATTAGCCTCCTCTGAGTTTACTGAAATTTTTTCATTTTTGACTTTTTTTTATATGAAACTTATAGTCTACTTGGTTCTATGTATGTCTCATCACTGCTACTTGCAGCAAATTACATTTTTACTTAAGCATTAATTGTCCATTATTGTTTTGTGATGGTAAAGAGGATTTGAGAATGAGGCATGAATCAAGTTATTGTCCAATAAAAATTCAGCATAATATCTTTACAGCTTTGATCGATTCTAAATAATCAAGTGCTAAATCTTAGAACAAGATTTGTAATTATCATTTGAGAATATCAGCCAATTTAAAAACATTGGTTTAATATTTTAATTAATCAATGGCAGCACTAATGAGTACTATAGTAAAACATAAGGTATAATTAGTTACTGAACAAAGATGTCTTGGCCGTAGGTATGTGGCCTAAATGCGCGCAATACATATATAAAGAACTCACATCAAACATTGTCTTAAAATAAAAGTGAAAATCAAGGCTTTCAGAGAAGAAGAAATTTAGATAAAGCCACAAAAAAGCAGCAACAAAGTGAATGGACATCACCGTTATCGATTCAGGTGGTGAAATAGCATTAGATCCTCAAACAAAGAAAACAAAAATCAAGTGATGAAATAGCATTAGATCCACACCAAAAAAAAAAAATCATAATGGAAAAGTATGTTAGAGGGAGAGAGAGAGAGAGAGAGAACTCACAGCCTCAAAAACTAATTTGGGTGGGAATGCACAAGAGTGGTAGACAAAGAATCCTTTAAAAATCATTAGAAGAATATTATGACCAAGAAAATATGTAGTTATGCACAGGTTTTGTCTTTTTCCAAGCAGAGGAATGAACAAACAAAAGCTGAAATCTTCACTTTCCTACCGAGGATAACTTATGCTTCTTATACATTAGTAAGAAAAATTATATGAAGGACTTTGTGAGGAGGCAGCTAGTTGCAATCCTTTTACTATAACTATAAAACCAACATCAAGATATAACACTTACCAAAAATAATGTCTGCTAGACATCTATAGGTAGAGTGCTTCTCCCCTTTCCATTGCTAGTAATTAAGAAGCAATCATAATACTAGAGTACTAGGTGGCTAGAGTTGCACTCACCAGCCTATTCACACCTAAAATTAGTAAGAAAGCACTTCATAGAAACTGCCACGACGTTAAAATACAAAGAAATCAATTTCCCAGTTAAGTTGTAACACCTTAATCTTATTATATTGTTCCGTTATGCATTTAGGTTACATCATTGCTTTATCATATTGATATTCTCGTTTACTTTTAAAACAAAAAATAATTATTAGCCATCGAATACAAGTGGTATTACAGTGGGTAAAAAATTTTCTTCTGCCTTTTCACTACTCAAGCATCAAATTTCCACTGCTTAGGCGCCCAACATGCAAAAAACTAAAAACAAGACACTGCCTTGCCACCACTTAAACGCCCAAAGTCCACCGCTTAGGTACTTAGGAAACAGAACTCAAAACTTGTTAAAAATTAGGCTTATTAGAATGAGATTGAACTTGACTTACAAACTTTAACATAACTCCAAGGAGATTCATGTGTCAATTGTATTTAGTGAAAATTTTTCATATATATATATATATATATATATATTAGACCCTACATAGCATCCATTTAGGTATCACTTTGATTGTTAGTATATACATATATCACAAACAAAAAGGAGTTACGGCATCATGCAAAAATATACAAAGCCCTACAAGGTGATACTACCCAAAATGTCTACATGTATCACAAACTACTACATGCTACTAGGCTTGTCCATCCAAAGTGGTGGTGCAAATAACTTGCAACATACTTACAAGCCCAAGGACAGGGATATCAACCCAGACTATATCAAGCTCTACTAGAATGGCCACAGTATATATCTTCTCAAACTAATTTATCTGAAAATATCATAGATAAATAGTGAAAATAGAAATTTCCAACGGCTAATAACAACAATTTTGAAGAAAATATATGGTGCTTCCAACTGTATGAATTACAGGAAAAACATTTCTATGGCCACAAAGAATAGATTCATTGCAGCAGAACACCAACATAAAGCAGCATAAAATAGAAAAAATTAATATCTTTTATTGTTAGTGTTTTCATTATCTTTGTTTGTTCCAAATGGAGGAGTGCTTTCTCCATTACAAGGGCATCCCTTTGCCTTTCATTCAATGCATGGAACCATGTTCCAAGGAACCGTGCAAAGCGAGATCACCTTACCTTTTTGAAAAGTCATTTCTCTCGAAATCACCTTACCCTTTTGAAGCATCATTTCTCTTAAAGTCCTTTTGAGGATCATTACTTAATATGTCTTAGAGAAATTCTTGTAACAGATCTCAAATAAGCCTGAATATTGTAACATCTACTCCTAAATTAAAGTAAATTATATATTCTTTAATTACCGAAATACTTGTTTTACTGTGTTTTGTTATCTCTTACATTGTTTGATTTTTATTATTAAGGTGACCTCAGTACAAAAAGGGAGATTGAATTGTGCTTAAAAACTATTTTGAGCAAAAGGCAAGAATTTAATTTTACAGTATTCTTGATACATTCGTCCTAAAATGGTAACACAAAAATTAATTGTGCAAATTATTAATAACTTTAAAAATATTTATTTTATCCTTTAAAGAAATGATAAAAAAGAACTTATGAATTAAGTGGAAATATTTACAAATTAAAAAAAAAAGGGCCACTTGTGCGCAAGGTTTAAGATAACACCATGTCATAGGATAAACTCTTAGGGACCTAATGACATTTTGAGGATGACGCAACTATACAATCATTGTCATTGGCTGTTGCATAGGAAAAAAAATTAAACACTTAAAGAAAATGTGGAAAGAATAAATAAATAAATTAAATGAAAATATTTATAAAAATTTTAAAACAAGGAATCAAAATTCCACAATTCATCTAGAAAATAATTATAAGGTAAAATACTTTAATTACATACTTTAAAATGTTAAAATATATTTTTTTATTTTTTAAGATTACTTGGAATTAATATTTTCTCAAAACAAGAAAATAAAATAAATACAAAAATAAAAAAATCACAATAAAACTGAAACAATTTAAAACATGGCAAGTACCTAAGAAACAAATCTAACAGCAGTAGGTAAAAAGAAAACGTTAAACAATAATTTTTTTCAAGAAATAGAATGAAATAAACACAAAAGCAAAAGCTAATAAGAAAAATAATCCTTTATCTTCCACCATCACATTCTCTGTTGGCATGATTTTTAAAAACAAATTTAAAATAAGAAAGCAAGCGAACCTATTATAACTAATTAAATGAATAATTCAAATATTAAGAGATAGAAAGCAAACATTATCATATCATAGACTAGAAGATCAAATAACAATGATAAACTTTGATTTCATTATTGTTAATGTTAAAAAGATTTTTTCTTATAAAAGATATGTATGTCTTTTACATCCACTTTGATTTCATTTCACAATAATTGTACGAACTAAAAGTATCATTCCATATATCAAATATTATGTTAGAGTACAAGAAAGCATCATTTGATTTTCTATTGCTGCCGTTGTAATTTTGACTCTCCCTATCTAACCTTTTTTCTTCTCCTTTTGTATTGGCCAAATTTCTAATTAGATCTGATTTTTTTTCCATCAATTTTAATATAAATTAATCTTCACAATTAATCAACATTAAATCCACAAAATCAATCAATTCAATCAAATTTAATTTCCTTTAATCAATTTCTCGATCAACATTAATCCCACACAATTTAAATTTAATTTTGAATTTCAAAATTAAATCAAATTAATTTTTTTTATATTAAGAGATTTGGGCTTGAGCTTTATTGGTTTGTGCTTATTAAGTTATTTTAAAAATAAAGTTAGATCAATTGAGTCTTCAAAAGAATTGAACCATAAGCCTAAGTCAATATTTTTATTTTTATTTTTTATCTTTTTATTTTTCTAATAAATTTATTAGTTCGGACAAAATTAGGTGCTGACAATACATACTCATATATACATTACAAATTTTTATAAGGGGCATATTAATCTATATAGGGAATTATTTAAAAATCTACATGTACATAATGTTTGATATGTAAGAATGATCATGTAATAGAATGAAAATGAGCATAGAATGAGGATTCTTACATTTGTTAACAAAAAACAGTATGGAGTCCATTCCTTCTAAAAAAGATGGAATTTGAATTCTATACTTTATGGAATGGGCATTTTTTATTCCAACATATTCTTATTAATTTTATAAAATTAAATTTATTATTCTTCTTAAATTTAACATATATAATGAGATGATTCTTCAGCAAATATTCAATATCATTTTTTTGGGTTTTTTGTTGCTTTTTCTCTTTTGTTTTGTTTGCTCAAATCTATTAGATCTTTAGCTTGGTTTTCCAAATATGGTTATTTCAAAGGCAGATTGGCATTCTTAACTTCTGTTTGGGTGTTTTAGACTTTCCCTTTGTGGAGTATTGCATTTATCCTTATGTGGTTCCTTCTTCTTCCATAATTTTATAGGTAAAAGAGAACTTTAAATTTACTTTGAAATGGAATATTTTATTTTCTTCAAACTACAACACTTGTAGGGTCGGTCTCTGTTATGAAAGATACTTAGTTATCAATAATTTTTAGGCAAGGAGCAGAGTTACAAATCGTAGTTTAGTTTAGAGTATAATTGTATTTGTCCCTTTATCTTTTTAAATCTATTGTATCTTTTTTATCCTTTTAAGTGTTGCTGGACTTTTATTGAAATGATTCTTTTTCTCTTTTCTACCAAAAGAGAAAAGATTTAATACATTAGTTAACCATCTTATTTCTTATACTATAAACTTGTGTAAATAATCATATAATTATATAAAATTATATGTGAACACTAATATTAATAATTTTTTCTATTATATTTTTGCAATTATATCCAAATTTTCATTAAAAAATAATAATAACTTAGTAAATCATAATTATTATTTAAAATCTCATTAAAAAAAGACATTTAAACTTTTTAAATAAGGAACATTTATATCATTTACATCAATTTTGATTTCATTTCTATGTATAAGATAATGAAATAGTTTAGAAAGGTATTTCATATCAAAACATACCAAATTGTAGATTGGGATTGATAACTTTATTTCATTTTATTACAATTTTATAAAATAATCATTCCGTATACTAAACATAACAGTAATACTTAAGGGCATTTTTTTTGGTTAAGGACCACCGCCCCCACCATAAGAAGTAGCTATGCCCATGCATGTATCACCATCTTCATCTCACCATTGAATTAAAATTAATATGTTATCTCATTTTTCTATCTTCAATCTTATCACTTCGATTAAAATTTAACAACTAATTTAAAAATACATTTATCACTTAATTGACAATAACTTCTCTCAGTTGGCAATTTTTTTTGTTTTGTTAGTTTTTAATTTAGGGGAGATGACACCAAATAGAAATGAGAACCAGAGATTTAATTCCCTCATGATCATAGATTGTGTCTCCCTCCAATTTATAAAATTATATATTTAAGCTTTTCTATTTCTATTATACAAACAAGCATTTTGAGTGGTACTATCTGGCTCTCAATTCGTATTTTTTTTTAGTTTTTACTTATAAAATTATTTTGTAAATTGATTAATTATAATAAATTTATAATTATAAATTAATTAGTTAAATAAAAATAATTTTGAAAAAAAATAAAAGGGCGACTCTATATTTTAAAGTAATTATAACTGTAAAATATAATTATTAAAAAAATTTGTATTTATAATTTTATCTTTTTTTTATTTATATTCAATTAGTTGTTAATAATTTTTTGAAAAATTAAAAATTTGATACCAAAAAGTAGAATTCCCTTTATAATAATAATAGATAAATTTGAAAAATAACACATGTAGTTATTCAATTTAACTCTCAAAAGGAGTTAAGGTATTTTAATACAACAATTTCGGACCTTAGACTACAATATTATGTTTTAAATTATAAAATTTGAAAAATAATTTGATTTATAATAAATACACTCAAATTTAATTGGATTTTGATAAATATGAGTTGATTTTTTTTAATTATTTAATTTATAAATTTTTTCTTATTCTTGTAGCCATTTTAGCCATTATTAAAATCAAATAAATTTAAGTCTTTTTTAAATGAGTTGTAAATATATAGTGATTTTATAAATTAACTCAAATTATATATTTTTTTATAAGAAATTCCAAACATATATATTTATTTTAAATCAAATTAATTTTATTTATTTATTTTTTGGTACAAAATATATTTTAATAAGATCAAACCTACAATAAAAAAATTGTATTTGAATTCTTCTTTTTCTCTCTCTCGTTTCTCTTTCTCTTAATTACAAATATTTTAAAAATTATAATTATTACTATAAAAGTAAAATGAGTGTGCACAAACCTTTAAAAGTAAAATAGTAATTTGTCAATTTAAGAAATTAGCCTAAAATTTTGTCAAATCATTAAAAAAATTAATTAAAATAATAATTATTTAAAAAAATTAAATATCTAATTAATAACGTTTAATTGAATAATAATGTACATAATATCTACATTGATAGTAAATTAAAATTAAATTTTAATATTAATTATATTTCACTGTCCATTTACTTAATGTGTGTTTGGTTCTGCATTTCTCCATCTAAACTCCCGTTATATACCCATCAAATGTGATTTTGAACAAAAGTAATATGTTTGGTTATCTTTTATCAAAATCTGGTTGAGCTCTAAACTCTCGTTTGAACTATAGCAATCCAATCTTGCTTCTACGTTTTCACGTTTCCGTTTAGCATGATTGATTTTCTCTCAAAAATTAACTTTTGAATATTATCCTCCATATATAGGGCTGTCAAAATAGATTGAACTCGTTGAGTTAACCTATTTAACTACAAAAAAATGTGAGTTGTGTTTATAAAATTAATATCAATATAAATGTGGAGATTTTTAAACTGTTCCATTTAACTCGTAAATTAAACGGAGGCAGGGATCGTTTACCCGTGAGCTCCGCTTATTTTTTAATAAATTTGTTTTAGTATATAGTTATACTCATAAAACATATTATATGATCTATTTTTTCAAGACCTCAATAATCACATGACAATATATCAATTTTCTATTATTGTACTTATCAAATTTTGTTTAGATTTTAGATAATATTTTAATTATGCTATGTATTTATAAATTTGATTTGAACTTTGAATAATATTTGAATTATGTCATGTATTTATCGATGTGATTTGAATAATATTTAAATTATGTATTTAGTTTGATAAATTTTTTTAATGATTAAGTGAGTTTAATTTTTTTTTAATTTTTTGATAAATAAAACATGAAAATATAAAAAAATTATGCTAGTCAATCTATTTAAATTCGTAAATTCGTAAAAGACGAGTCGAGTTAACTCGTTAAGTAATTTTACCTAGCTCATTTAACCCATCACTCATCACAAACGGGCTTAAACGGTCAGGCCGGCTCGTTTCACTAGATGTTCCGCCTACACCAAACTCTCCCATTTTCTACTTCAAATAAAATGACTTGGATAGAGAAGCTCTCAACTCTCTCTCACTTCTTAGTTTTTTCTTAAATTATTTTTTCTTTTTATTTTATTAAATATTATCTGTTCTTGACGTGTCTGTTTAAAAATAATTATATTATATTTTTAAAATTAAAATAAATTTAAAGATTACAAATAATGTTACATTTATTTTTAAATTTAATGATAATACAAAAAATAAAAATGATATAATTATAATGTTAACATTTAATTATTTTTAAATTATAATAAAAATAATAAAATAAAATAAAAAATAATATAAAGAAGAAAATATAATATTTATATTTTTTTCAATAATTATATTTATAAAAATAATTTTTATTTATGTTATTTAAATAATATTTATTTTAATAAAATTATTTTTTAAATAAAAATTTTTAAACATAAATTAAATTTGTAAAATTTAATGCAAAAACATCCTAATAAGGATACCAAACAGGACAGCTCTCTGACCATATGAAAAGAAAAAAATCTGGATTCTTCGATTTGGTCGGGCGTCAGCGCATACGTCCACCTTGGCCTTTCCTTTCACCCAAGTTTTCCCATGTCTTCATTGATCTCGCTTCAGTTTTTCATTTCTTTCTCTCAAATCTCACCCTTGTCTTCTTTTGCTCCTTAGCTCCAGGTAATACCATTCTTTTCTGCGTTAATCGATTCTGCGGTTTCGATTGTTTTCATGACGAAATTGCTCTGTAAACTTTTTTTTTTTGGGATTACTTGAAGCTGATTTTGTTTCTTATTTTTTATCTTTTTTTTTTCGCTTTATCTGTTATTTTTGTTGCGGATGGTGTCGAATTACAGGTTCTCATGTCCTTGATTTTCCAGAAGTTGTTTGTGAAAGTGGAGAATTTGTGTGAAAAATTGTCTGATTACAGATTCTCATTATGAGTTTGATTTTCTGGGATGGTTAACTTTGTTAAAATTTTCACCTTAATGGGTGTATGATTGTTTATGTGTCTATATGAAGTATTTTAGTTAACTTTACTTGATTGTAGATTATGGTTTATGATTGAATTTGTGAAAATTTTCTTTACTTGGGATCTCTTGCTACTTTGGAATAGAATTTTTGACGTGGCCCTAATTTTTCTTTTCTATTTTAATCAATTTGTTATCTGAAAATTGGCACTCAAGCTTTTTCAGACATGCTTGAGGGAGGAAATGGTACTGGATTTGGGCAAAGTTTAAGCGTTAAGGAACAAGATAGAATATGCAAAATGGGAAGGGTGCCCCGGGGAGGGGCGGGGGGTTTTAAAGGTTTTGATTCGAGTTAAGTTACATAAAATGATCACTTAAGGGTTCTCCCTAATATTATATCTATATTTAGGTGTGTAGATATTCCTTTTGGGGCACTATTTGTAGCACCAACAATATAGTCATAGGCAAATGACTAGACATGTTTGATTCTTGCAGCTCAAACATGCAAACTCAACCAAGTCTGCTCAAAATTTCTGTTACATGGAGGGGAAAGAAGTTTGTTGTTGAGATGAATTTAGGTGCTACTGTTAAGGAGCTAGGTCAGGAATTGCAAAAATTGACAAATATCCAAGAAGATACCATGCGGCTCATTGTTCCAAAGATTTCCAACAAAACCTCAAAACTGCTGGCTCCCTTTTCTACTGAGCATGCACATTTAAGTTTGCAAGAAACTTCCATTACTGAGGTAACATCATTTACTTTTACTGTCTCACTTGCCTTAAGGTTTTAGGACATGAAAAAATATGGATCTTAGTTTGGCTCATAAACATTTAAGTTTTATTATTCTTTAAATTTTTGCATTATGTTAATTGGTCTTTGATAGGTATTTAAAAGCTCTTCTGGTTTTATTACTGTATAACTCCTCAGTTACAAAATTCTGGTACTGAAATCAGAATGAATTCAGCCCAGGAGATTCCATCCAGATAACTCAAGAAGAACAGAAACAATGCAGGAACTTCAAGGATCTTGCTACCTCCTACCCAATGCCTGTCCCAATTCTCACGTGACCCTCCCCTTAGAGCCCTACTACCTTTTAATCATTCTCTTCTAACTGAATCCTCCTGTGTCCATTTCTTTCTTGCCATGTGTCCTTCTGTTATCCTCCAAATCCCCAAGCTGAATATTCTCTTTTGTCTCCACATGGTTTTCTCCACTGCACCCGAGCCTTACTTCTCTATTTCTCCTCTTTCCCTTCCTAGAATACACCTTCCGTTATGGGGGTCTATAAGTCTTCCTCTTCCTCAATAAATTTCAGAATACTTTTTCTCTATTTCTCCAAAATACAGGTTTAAATGTTTATCCTGTTTGAAATAAACTATCATAGATTGCTCAGAAGGAACTCTCTCTTCCTTTGAGATGCAATTGGTTGTTGCTTATCGGACACACATTCATCAGCAGATTCTTGTGCAGCTGTGGTTTTTTTCTAATGTGCTATTCTACCAGCTATATTATATTTGTTCCTTCTATCATGGAGTTCTATAATTCATACTTGCAGATGGACTCAATTCATTAACTATGGCAAGAAAAAATCATACCCTGCTATATCATGTTTGAGGTTAATGGTCACAGTATTCTGCACTCTCTTCTTTTGAGGAGTTACTTTAGAGAATAAATAACCAGTGATCCTTGAGTATTTATCCCAATCGGTTTTCCCTTAAGGATTCATTGAATTGTTTATTTTTTTCTAATAAAAACTCCTTCTTGTTCATTCATTCTTTGTTTGTGTCTAGCACTTTAGTAACATTGGAAATGGGTTTGTTGAATAAATTTTTTGGCTTATTGTGCTCCAAACTCACTATTTTCCATCTTCAGACCTGGTCAATTAAAATGATGGGTGTGCCAACAAATGAGGTTGAAGAAGTTCTACAAAATGCAAAGGCAAATTTAAGAATAGCTGGATTTGAGGATGAGGAAAAGAGACTGAAACAGAGAATTTCATATGGACCTCATTTTTCATTGAAACTTCCACAAGGACCTCATATCTTTAGTGAATTCCGCACGCTTGAAATTCCAGGAATAGAGGTATTATTTTATAACATGATTATTAATGTTTATGCTCAAGCAAAGAATGACACAATGCTGACAAGGTTGGGCTTGTAATATGTATGTGCTTGTGCTAAATACAATGTTAGGTGTTTTAAAGTGCATGCATCTGAGAAATTTATCCTTTATAGGTTAGCACCTTATGTTCTTGTATTCACTTTGTTACTAGTGATTAGGTGTTTGAGGAACCAAGGCATCATACATTTACTAGTGGGTATGGAAAACATAGTATATTTATATGACATTTTTGCTCATTAATGTATTGTGTTAATTGTGAATACTTTTCCATCAGATTCTTTGCTACCCATCTCATGATGTAAAATTTTTAACGAGGTTTGTCAATTGATCATATATGGATATTTTATTTTTCCTTATCTGCAGCTGAATCCTCCCCCTTGTGAAGCACTGAAAAGAATGCACATGCTTGCTGCAGATCCTGGAATTGTTGCTGTCATGACAAAGGTACACCAAAATTAATTTTCACATAGTAAATATATGATTGTGTCATCATGACTCTGTGCTGCAAGTTCTGATAAATGTTCAATTTGCGTCTTATAGCATCGTTGGCGTGTAGGAATTATGACTGAAATGGCTCCAATTGGTTATGTTGGTGTGAGCCCAAAATGCTTGCTTGGTTTTAACAAGGTAATGGCTGTACTAGGAGAAGGGAGCATGACATTTTGAGTATCCATCATTACCCTATTGTTGATTGCTTTTGTACTTTTCATTGTTGTTGACAGAATCATGGAGAGGAAATTTCATTGCGTCTTCGAACTGATGACCTCAAAGGTTTCAGGAAATATGAAAGCATCAAGAAAACTCTACTCCATGAACTTGTAAGATGTAGAAATAATTGTTGTTTGTTTTTATGTGAATGTAGATGTTTAACGTTGAGAGATGATGACTAGTATCATCTGATTTTATGACATCTTTTTTGGAATATGGTTCTTACATGATCCACAAGTATTTTAAAACAGATATCAAAACAATAAAGTATAATTGTCTATTGGCACATGACAGTTATGAAACTGACTTATGTTTTATTTCAGGCTCACATGATATACTCTGAGCATGATGCAAACTTTTATGCTCTGGATAAACAGGTGTATGAACGTGTTTAAGTGTTTGGGTTCTTAGTCTGTTATTATGCTTCAGTTAAGTGGCCTTTACTGATTTAATTTGTTTCCTGGGCAGTTGAATCAAGAAGCTGCTAGTTTAGATTGGACTAGATCTGCAAGCCACACTTTGAGTGGAATAAAAAATTCTGAAGTCTATGAAGATGATTTTATAGCAGACAGTGGCAATATTCCTCAGAAGCTTGGAGGTAATAGAACAGATCAGCTAATAAGTGCACGTGAGTCGTCGGTTGCTGCTGCTTACCATCGGATGGCTAATTCTTCTGCCAACAAGTTGGGAGGGTCTGAAGTAAATGAAGAGCCAGATCCAGATGATTCTAGGTTTAGTACAAGTGAAGAACCTGATCATATGATATCTGCATCAAAGGAAATCATAGATATTGACATGCCCATCCTTGTTGAGAATGGACTTAAGCCTGACCCTGATGATCATCTCATCAATGTAAGGAAGCATGAGCCTGATCCAGATGATTCTAATCAAGGTAAAGCTGTTGGTTATGATGTCTGTTTAGGAATTACTGACAGCAGAACTATATTTGAACCAAAATCTAGTGATTTTGATGTAGCACAAACTTTGCATACTCAAACAAGTAATGTGAATTTGGTTGCTACATACATAGGTAAGGAACCAGATCCAGATGATCCAGAAACTTCTTTGAAGTCCATTGCTCCTGCTGAAAGTTGTTCTCTAGAAATGAGTAGTCTTGATAGGCATATCTTGTCACAGATGGACATTCATAAACCTGATAGTGATGACTTGAAAGCTCAAAAGAACAATTTAAAACATGGAAACAGTATCTTACTTGATTCAGTTGGTTCCATGGAGACCTTAAGTGTTGGCCAAGTTAATGAAAGCCTGGTTTATAAAGAACCTGCTCATGATGAATCTCATGCAGAAAATAATGTGATGACAAAACCTGATCCCAATGATGTTGTGGTTCCCACACCAAAATTATCTACGATGCAAACTGATGAGCCAGATCCTGATGACCAAGAATTGCGGAGGATCCATGACCCTGTGACTGTTGTTTGTAACCGTTTGCAGAAGGCATTGGAAATGCTGAGAGGTGAAGTTAGTCCCATGCAAACTTCTTCAGTCCTCCAAACTCTCTTGAAAATAATTAGGTATGCTTACATACAAGACCATTGAGTGATTATTGTTATCTTTATGCGTTGAATTTGCATCCTCTTGCTTTAAGGCTTTAGATTTAAAAAGTTACTGTAAATACTTAGTTATTTTATGTGTAGTTATGACTTTAAGCATCCGGTGCCCCTGTGTCATTGTTGTTATCTGATGGCAGGAATGTGATTGAACACCCTGAGGAGACAAAATACAAGACATTGCGGAAGGTATTATCAGCATTAACTTTTGTTATGCTACCTGAGACATTGCTTTACCAAGACTTCCCTCACCGTAATGCACGTTCTGTTTTGCAGGGTAATCCTGTCATTGAGAGGAATATTGTAAATAATAAAGGTTTGCATCATTGGACCATTGGCTTTTAATTTTAGTTGTGCTTATTGTGTAGAACTGCCATCTAGACCAATCGAGTTAGTCCTATGTGCAAATTTTTTGAAGACCTTAGACTACTTTTGCTGGCATCATATTAGGTTTGTTGGGATTTTGGTAAAAACTGAATAATTGAATGGCATCCACCTTATCATGGCCTAGTTAAAAACTTGTATATCATCTGATGTATTGGTTCTCTAGATAGCAATGCCAAATCAATAATTACAGTTTACATTAAATAGATTGATAGAAACCCAAATAGTTGGTTACTGAAAATGGGAATAATTCCAGTTACAGAAACAGATTGAGACTCTCACACTCACAGAAAATGAGAAAACACTCAACAGAAAGAAAAAAATGCAGCTCTTCGAGGGGCCGCAACCTCCCTACCCAAAGGGTCCCAAAACCTCACTCAATGTTCTGCATATCCTCCCTTACTTCTCTCCTCACCTCTTATTTTATTGCCACTACCCCATTCTGTCCCTTAGCCCCACCTGCCACATCAGCAGGTTGTTACAATGCAAATTCACACATGCACACACCTTTCCCACATGCCCACACACGTCCCCAATTCTTTGCTACCATTTCCTTTTTCTCCCACGGTACACCTAAGTTATAGGACAGTGTCTATCAATACTCCACCCAAAAAAGAACCCCCTTGTCCTTAAGGTGGAGGTTCAAGTAAGGGTCTTGAAGCAGCTGAACGAAACATCCATCGGGGTCCGATTACTTGAAGCACGATGGTTGAGAGTCCTGTTCCTTGAAACCCACTTTGATATTGAAGTTGGCATTGAACCCCATGTCTTCCCAACCCAACCAGTCTTGCCCCAACAAGGCCTTGGTTCCTCCCGGATCAAACACAAAAGAGTCATCAACTAACCAACTAAGAATAACTGATTGTATGATGATTGCAACATCATTAATAATTAAGATAATTCCCAACTCCTTCCAAGAAGGATTGTTGGTCTGTTGCTCCTCCTCTTGTGCCTTGCATTCTCTATAAAATCCTTTCCCTTCAGCCCAGGAAGCCTTGATTATAGCTTTCAAGAGTGCTGCTGTCTGAGACCGAGATGGCCTCTCTCAAATGTTGAGACCCAAAAATTCTTGTCTGCTCAGCCAGAATCAAATCAGAAAAATCATAAAGTATCTCAAGGTTTGTCTGTTGCATCAACTTTCCGATATCTTGGCTTCTAATATGATGTCCATGTTTTTCTACTACATCATGATCAGCTCCAGGGTGCACGACTATAGCCCTTCCACTTCCTTGTGAATTAGTTCTATCCACTGTAAGAAAGTATATGGAAAATTCAAAGGCAACCTGCTGTGCAGTCTCTCTTATGTCAACAATCACCATCTTGAGAGATGTACAATTTCCAGCAATTCATTAACATAAACCTGTATAAAGGCGTTAGCAACCATATCAACACTATCAACGTCATCACCTCCAAAGTCTCTTTCTCCACTTCTGATGATTTCAAAGATCAGTAACAAGCCCCAATCTTTTGAGAGAGGAATCCTGTTCCACGCATCCAAGAGACCAAATGCATCTGCTTTCCCGCAACCCAGTGCGACATTAACCAGTGCGAACCCAGCAGAAACATGATCCATACCTGCGCTTCTTTCCTTGCTCCCATCCTTATGCCTGGCCCTCAAATAAGGGTACCCATCAGACCATGAAGCTCAAATGGCTGGTGCATCAGTTTCGCACCCTTCTATTTTACTTGAGCGAATCAGTCGCATCTCATTAATGTCCTTTGTAGAACAGAGCATCCTCTTTCCCCACTGGAACATCATCTTCCCATTACAAGTGCTGTTGCGCCTACTTCATAATGCCTAGTTGTGCCTCTTTGCAGCCGGCCCACTTCCCACCTCCTTAGCGTGCTGGCATAACGTGCAGCCTGCCAGGGGTTGATTGCAGGGATGGTTTCCATGTATTTTAGCGTCTCTGCTTCTTGTTCCCTTCTGGATTGCAGTGGTTTTGACCAAGCATTAATGTCTAAGTTGTGCCATGACCCAAATTCTATTACAGCTATTTTAGTATGCTGGGTTATTGTAGTCGACGTTGAATTCTCTCTCTCAGCGTCAATCAAAGTCTTCGGCCGTGGCCCAAAATTGGGTTGAAAAGGTTGAGCCACTTTAGACTGACTTTTCCTTCGGTTTAAACCCATGTGTCCCTTACCAGCAAGTTGGGTTTTGCACATTAAATAAAAAAAAATCAGTATCATTTCTGAGTGAAACCCACTCATCTGCCCATTGGTAGAGCCCAGCCTCTTATCTTCAGCAATCCATCCATTTGTCTTATTGTTTTGGGCCTGGCCCACTAGGGTTGCACAAGAATTCCAGAATTCCATTTCTGCCCCTCCAGGTCCGCTTCCCCCATGACTGCGATAGCCTCTCGGACGTATCTCGCCCCTTTCCCTTTTGCTGTCTCGATTTCCAGCCTCGCAGCCATCAACCTTCGCATGTGAGTCCGCATTCGGCGGTTCCAGCAGCTCCGACAGTGTCGGCGGGGGCCAGTGGATGGCTGGCTATCTCTCCTTGAAGTTCCCATGCACAGACCTAGCGCCACCACCCTCCTCCCATTTTGACGTCACCATTTGGCCTGGGCTTGGTTGGTGGTTCTCGTTGGGTGGCTCCGGTGGTGGTAGTGGCTTGGCAACGTCACCTTGCTCCTTCTGTGTCAGCTCCATGGTCCGGCCTTCGCGTTTTCGGCCACTGTCAATTTCTACACTACGGTTCTTGTCCGGTGGTGGAGGGGGATGGGCCAGCCTCGTTGCGACTCTCTCCCCTGTAGCAGTTCCGTCAAAGTTAGGACCATCTCGCAGCTCCCTTTGAGCAATGCAGATAGCACGACCCATAGTGTGGTTTTTCTCTACCATCTTTTTCTCTCCTGTCTGCGGAAAATGGTGCACCCTCAAAATAGGGGCGATTGTGCAATATAGGGGGTGGATTTCTTGCTCAGTCAGCACCTGCTTAGTCACGCCATCCTCGTCCTCAATCTCGACTTCCTTTTGCTGTTTGTCCTCCTTCACTGCCCCATCCAACGGGTTTGTTTCTTCCACTCTGGTACTCCTTTCTTCCTTCTCTGGTTCTTCCCTTTCCGACCCCACATCCTCCTTCCTTGGGTCTGGCCGCTGAATTTCCGCATCCTGAATGAAGACCGGTTGGTCCAGATCATCCTCTGGCTGAAACCTCTTGATCAAGGCCTTCATGAAGGCTATCCAAGTGGCGTTCGGGTTGTGCCACTCCCACCACAAGTACCAATTGTATGCACGACCTCTCAGCGCCATCACCACTATTGGTAACTTCTCCGCATCTGGTGTTCCTTGTGCATTGAAGTGCTGAACGATGCTGATCAGCCAGCTGTAAGCATTATCTCCTTCGAACATAGGAATCTCCAATCTCCTCCAATGATCTAGAACTTGCATCTCTAGTTTGTCTGGCATCTTCTTAAATTGTCCATTCTTTTTTGAACTATCCAGGGCTCCCTAGATTGGGAGTTCTGATACCAATTGATATTACTAAAAATGGGAATAATCCTAGTTACAGAAACAGAATGAGACTCTCACACTCACAGAAAATGAGAAAACACTCAACTGAAAGAAGAAAATGCAGCTCTTCGAGGGGTTGCAACCTCCCTACCCAAAGGGTCCCAAAACCTCACTCAATATTCGGCGTATCCCCCCTCTTCTCTCCTCTCCTCTTATTTTATTCCCACTACCCTATTCTATCCCTTAGCCCCACCTGACACATCAGCAGATTGTTACAATGCAAATCCCCACATGCCTACACCTTTCCCACATGCCCACACGTCCCCAATTTTTTCCCCCACGGTACACCTTAGTTATAGGATAGTGTCTATCATAAACAAGGTTAAAATAAACAATTAATTCTTATAGTTTCAGCAAATTTGAATTTTAGTCCCTGTAATTTATTTTTTTAGATATCGGCTCCTATAGTTTCACTTATTTAGAATTTGATCTTTATCATGAAGGTATTGGTCCTTATATTTTTCACTCATTTGATTTTTAATCCCTATAATTTCTATTTATTCCTTATTTTTTATGAAGGGTTGGTCCTTACAGTTTTTAATTATTAAGGTATTGATCTCTCAGGGATCAAAATCCAAATGAGTAAAACTATAAAGACCGATATTTAAAAAAAAAAAAACTATAAAGATCAAAATTCAAATTGAGTGAAATTATAGAGGCTAATTATTTATTTTAACCAATAAATAATCTTTTGCACCTGATGCTAACATTGTATATGCTCAAATTTGGGCTACCTTTTTCTGTTTTCACTGCTACAGCTGCATTGGAAATTCTCTTCTTGGTTGGCTTTAGCGAGGATGTTATGCTGGACAATCTTGGGAAGGCAGAAGCTTACTTGGTGCTGAAGCGTAACGATCCCGGCTTATTGTGGCTGGCTAAGTCCACCCTTGAATCATGCGCAACTTGCTAGCTCAAAATACAGTTTGTGAAAGACAAAGCAAAATAGTATATGGAAGTAAATGTGTATGTAAGATGTCCATTCTGTTGTTGTATTGGGGGTGAGTAGAGATTGACAATTTCTATTGGCCTTTGTCAAGTCTATGTATAGTAGTTGTACATAAAAGGATTGCATGACGCTGAAATATTTGGGGGAAGGAAAAGGATTATAATTTAAGTGCAATTAGGGACATATCATTTGGGATGGTGCTTGTCCAGTTGTTCATTGTACCATGTAAGTTGTCATTCTGTTGTATTTTGGTGATTACAAATAAGACTATTTGTAGTGTATTGTTTCTAGTCAATACAGTTATTAAATAAAAGGAATGTGTTGAAATATTAGCCAAAAAAACGAATTATTAAAATTCCACCACCAAGCTAAATTGGGCTTATTCTAAGAGCTAGGTTTCTTGTTTCAAATCACACGCCCAGAATCAAGTACAAGCATCCAGAAAATGGGTTTCTTTCAAATGAACTGTTAACGATAAACAGAGAAAGACTCCCAAAAAAAAAAAAAACGTTGAACAGACACAGAGAAAGAGGTAAAGCAAAGCTGAAGAAATTGGTCACTGCAGTATCGTTGTAAGTGAGATTCCGTCACGGGGCCATCGAGTTGAACAAGGAACATTTACAAAGTAACGATAATATTATATGTAAAAGAAAGCAACATTTGGCTCCAATGATATAACAGTGGTATGAGAATGGCAGTGTGGATGCTTTCTTCTTCTTCTTCAGGTTGCAAGTTCAGCTGTACGCAGATTCAGAAACTCTATCAATTAATGGGTAAGGCGACAACCACTTCCTGGGTAAGTTACTATGAATAATGATTTTTCTTTTTAAATTCTGTTGCTCAAAGTATAGTGTAAATCTAAAAACAGAACGGATCTAGCAAAATTGCGTGAGAAAATTTTAGGTAAAGAAAATGCACTTTTGATCTGCAACCATTGTCAGTGACATTGATTGGCTTATTGGATGGGTCTTTGTTCAGCTGCCTATTATCTGAAATTTATTTAAATGCCAAAGTCTTCCATGTTATGATAGCATTTAATTACATCTTTGTCCCCACTCCCCAAGGCTTGCTTCGAATTACATGAGTATAAGTAATTTCTGAGTCATTTAGTTTGTTTTGTTCTTGATGTCTATTTCTTGTCTACCTTATCTTAAAAAATGTTACTTTTACCGTGAGAAGACCCCAATTCTCAAAAGCACTCCAAAACATAGCCAAATTTGGTTCTCCCTTCTTTTTGCCCTTGTAAAGTGAAAAGAAAAGATGGCAAAGTTGGGTTAATTTGGTTTTTAATTAATTAGCAATATTACACTCATTATTCATCAATGTTATGTCTCCCTCATGCTGAATTCTTTTTTCCTCTTTTCATTTTCTTTGAAATTTAGGGTGTATGCTTCTAAACCATTTTGTGTACACACAGTTGCACGGCTCGTGAGCATACTATTTGTTAGCACTTCTTGGCTCATGTTTTCCTTTTATGAATTTGAACGAGTATAACCTCATTTGCGACAGCACTTGGGTTGCCTTGGTAGCACTTGAGTCATTATGACGAAAGAAGTAAATTAAAATACCTTCCTATGAAAGGTGTTACAAAAAGGTGTAAGTTATATTCATTAACAACTAATATTAGATAATGATTTAGGTATTTGGTTTCTCTTGGTAAAAAGTATAGCTCCACATCTTATTTTGAAACAATTATATTACAAGTTAAATTTAATACTTAAGTTACTCATGGAGGAGTAACTTATTATAAGTTTCTCCTGTTAAATCTCATTAACAACAATTCTATTTTGAAACAATTCTACTCGATGCTTATTGGTTTCATAATCTTTGCATTTGTTGTCATGGACAAGGAGTCTGGGCAGGTGGTGATGAACCGAGCATACTAGAAGGATCAAGGGTTACTTGCAGTATTGGGAAAACCTTTGGTGGGTTGCCTAAAACTGCTGATATGTACCTTTTTTTGGTACTTGATTTCTATTAGTGAGTTGTTTCTTCAATCTGAATTAAATTCTGGGTGTTTAAGCGGGTACTAAAAGATAACATATCTATTCATTTCCTACTGGAAGGGCATGTTTTGGTATGCAATTTTCTTTCGCATCTCGTGTATGTATAGAATATTACTTTCATTTATGTATTGCCACATGGAGGAGGATCTCTCTTGCTCAAGGTACCAATACTCTATGCAAGCCTTCACATGGGATGAAAACAAACAGAGCACTTTACACTGGTATTTGATAAGGACAAAATATACATAACATTATCATTGGAGGCTTATCAAGGATTATCATTTTAATGTTGTTTGTTGGATGGCTTTACTACATTGCAAGTATAATATTCTTTTATACTTTGTCCGCCACGTTAAAACTCTTTTGAAGGTACATCTAGAGTTACTGCATATTATTTTTAATTTGCACTGAATCTTAGAATAATAATGTCTTTTACACATTGCTTTTATACTAGCCTTCCTTTAGAATTTTGAATGCGTTACTTCTGTGCAGTTCATTTTGAAAAATGTTGATTGACCTGTTTTTAAATTTTGTTGCTGTTCCTTTTCTTATTTCACAACCAATCACTGCTGTCAGTGCTGTGCTTCTGATCTTTCCCGGAACATAGGATTTGTTAAAGGTGTTTGAAGCTGCTCCAACATTGAGAATTCTTATATGCACTTAATTTTGAAAAATACACATAAAAATTTGGTCTCATACACAAAGTCTGTTGAAAAGTCTTTTCTTGGGTGCTATTTCTAGAATGCTTCAGCAATTTACGATGGCTATTTGTTTCAGAGGCTGCAAAGTTAGAGGTGATTTTTGGTCATACTAGAGAAGCCAACAATGGCACTGAAAAAGAAATTGTGCTTCCCAACTTGCATACTGTAAATCTCAACAAATTGCCAAGTTTTATCGATGTTTGCAAAGGATTCAAGTTAAACGCACTGAGCCTTAAAAGTATCCACATAAATGAATGCCTTAAATTTTCTTCAATTATAGGAGCAGCTGAGGAGATTTCCATTCAACAAAAGGTACTTAATCATCTATCCTAATCAATTTTATTTGTTTCACATTGATTACAAATAATTGGGAAGCTACAACTAGTGGACTAGTGTTCCTGTTGGGCTTAGTTGATATCACACTTAAATTAGGAGCAAAGAAGTCAAATATTTATACACGATTTCAATTTACAAATCATTTTTTTAACAAACTCTTTCAAATTTTAATCATTCAAAATTTAAGTGAAGCTCTAGTATTATACATGCTTTCAACTTTTTGAACAGTTTTAGGAAAGCCTCCTCATATTTTAAAGAAAATTATTCTTCTCTTGTGTATTTTGTGTTTATCACACAGACTTCCCATGAGCTAACAATTCAATTAATGAATGTGTTAAAATTGAAAGCATTTTAGAGTTAATTGTAGCATCTTTTATAAGATTGGTGAGTTTTGTAAAAATTTTCATAATCAATGAATAATTTGTATAGTAAACAAAAAAAAAAAAATACAAAGGACAAATTGTAAATTACAAAATTTGACTTTGTTTCATGTGCAGATTGGATCTTAGTATTTGAAAATGTACAAATTTACTTTACATTTTTTTTTATGGCGTCGTATGACAATTTTATAAGATATTTAATAATTTGCTTAATGGAGGATTTTTTTTGGCATAAAGTGTGAAGTTCAGGGGATCATTTTCAAAATCTACACGAAACAAAGTTGAAGGGTACATGTTGTACTTATCCAAATACATTCTTTTAGATAAGCTTTTGAAAAAAGTACTTTTTTATTTATATTCTCTTTAAGTAGAGTTTTCCTTTTTAAGAAAAGGTAATTTTTCATTTAGATATAATATTTGAAAAGTACTTATAAATAATAAAAAAAATTTTAAGTTTATTTAAATAAAATATAAACACTTTATTTATAGCAAAATTACTGAAAAGGACACTCAAATTCAAAATATAAATGTGAAATATGTAAGATATGATGAAATAAGCTGACAGAATAGGAATAATAAAATTGTCAAGTATGCCATAGTCATAGGATTATGGAAAACGAGATATAAGGCAGTAAAAATATGTCTAGTTATGTATCTAAAGACTTAACAACATATTACTGATATTGTTCTTTTTCACTTTCTCTAAGAAGTGTAATCATGAAGGTGGAAAAGAGAGGACATGGAATGAAATTTTTAATAAAAGTAAAGTATATTTTTGTCAGAAAATTATATTAAAAATCACTTCTTTCACTTTTTAAAAGTTAGATATTATTAGCTTATAAAAAAGTGGTAAATTGTTTTTTTTCTTTAACTTCTACTTTTTGTTTTTAAAGTTGCATTTAAATACTCTTAAAAATGTATAGATTACAAATTCTGCTTTGATTGTGGAGCAACCTATCAACCTTCTATTTTTATTTTCAAAAAAAGATAGCAAAACAAAGGAATTAGAATATTTTCTTCTTATTGAAATAACATGAGATTATCCAATTAAAGAGATAAAGATATAAATTTTTTTGAATATAATTAATAAACTTTATAATTCATTATGATAAATCTATGTACAATAAAATTTGTGTCTATCTCTTTTTAACTGGATGATCCTGTGATAGAAGAAGATCCAAAATCTTTACTCCATATTTTAGCATTTATTCATAATTTTTGCATTATTATATTTACTTATTTAGTCTGTTGATACATCTCTATCATGTAATCTGTTTCTGGAATTACTTAGGCAATATTCACTTGACTCCCCTGCATTAATAACAATATTCATCTGTGAACTCATTCTATTATAATCACAATTATCAATAGTTGCAATGTGTTACAAACCTTACATATCTAATTAGTATAATAATGATTTTCTAGAAATTTTAAGCATTCACACAAACAAAAGAATACCCCTTTTTGCACCATTAAATTTATAACCATGTTTACTAAGAATTATATCAATTTCTTTTCATAGATCTACAAGCACTATAACCACTCTACATATTATTTGTGACTTTTTGTTTCTCTATCTTTTAAGCAAATACCATTTTTCTTACATTGCCAATGCTTTACATAGAAGTTTAAGTTCCCTTCCTAACAATTTCTAGCAGACTTACAATGTAGAGAACTTTTTGGTATGTTAATTGTAAATAGAGATTAAATAACTACTCAGAATGTTTATTCAATTCCAAAATTAAACCACATAATCATTGTAAATAGTTGTTTTATCCCATCATCATAATTATGCATATATAATTCCCTACATATAATTCTCATTAATAATTTTTCCTTGAAGTCCAAGAACTGTTTTTTCTATTTATTTTTGTCATAAAAAGTTGAGGAAGGGGGGGGGGGGGGGAGGTTGCCACATTCTTCCCTTGTTTTTTTTTATTTTCTTTTTTCATTTTCTTCTTTTGCTTACTTCTTTCATTTATCTTTCAAATAGGAAGAGCTGCTACTGAAGAGTGATAGCCAAGTATTCAATGAAGTTCCAAGTTTATCACATACTGTCTTGAATGTAACAGTTCTTTAAAAAATGTGGAGTCGTAAAACTGTTCGATCTTCAAGGAGTTCTTAACCTTGGAAGGGACCCACAAGAGCTCGTGGCTGCAAAATTAAAGAAATTAGAGTTAGAAAATCTAGCCGAGTTGAAGTTCATATGGACTGGTTACTCTCCCCCACAAATTTGGAGCTTCCAATGTCTTCACGAATTAAGAGTGAATAATTGTGGAAAATTGAAATCGATCTTCCGTGCCATCATCAGCCTACCAAAGTTGAAGTGCCTTTCCATTTTTGAGCGTGAAGAATTAGAGGAAATCAATGCAGAGATTGAAGAGCCTCATGATCTATCCAACACGCAAATGTGTTTTCCAAACCTGGAGATGTTAACAATCAAGCAGTGCAATAAGTTGAAAAGCCTTTTCTGTAGCATCACAGTGGAAATGCTCCCAAAACTATGTCACAGATATATATAAGAAGCTGCTCAACTTGAGTATGTTTTTGTACATAAAAGTAAAGAAGGAACTATTAACGCACAAGAAATTGTGCTTCCAAATTTAAGAGTAATGGAACTTAAAAACATGCCTAGCCCAATTGACTTTTGCAAAGGTATTAAGCTACATGCAAAGGGGCCTTGGACAGTCAACATAAATAAATGCCCAAAAGTTTCATCAATTATGGGAGCAAGTCGGAAGATTTCCTTGCAGCGGAAAACAGAGGTACTTGATCAATGCTCCCTCCTTCATTTTGTTTGTTTCATATAGTTTGACCATAATTACACTACAAAGCAGTGACTTTTTTCCAGTGATATTATTATTGTTATTAAAAATGCACATATAGCAGCGACTTTAATAAGTTGTTGGGATAAAAATATTTTTTTCCAGCGCCTAATTAGCTGCTGGGAAAACTAGATCTATACCAGCTATTCTTAAATGTCGTTGCTATCGGTGTCTAAATATTGCAGTGGGTTTTTGAGTTGTTGACCAGAGGCAGATATATCCCAGCAGCTCTATATGTTACGACTATAAGTTAGATATATGCCAATAACTTTATAAGTCGCTGCTATAAGTGTATTAAAATTAAATATAGCCAAAGGCAAATATATCCTAGTGACGCTGCAATAAGTGTATTAAAATTAGATATATATCCCGGCGACTTTACATGTAGTTACAAGTTAGATATATGCCAGCAACTTTACAAGTCGTTACTATAAGTGTGTAAAAATTAGATACGGCTATAAGTTAGATGCATGCCAACGATATTACAAATCACTACTAGTAGGTATTAAAATTCCTCATTCGCTGCTGCTGGTTAGCTTCGCGCGTCCATGTTGGTCTCATGCTTCCTCCATAAACCTCAAACCCTTACTCCAAATCGAAATCCAAATCTTAGTGGCTGAGCTCCAAATCTCGAAATTCAAATCTCAGTCGCTCCTCCAAATCGAAGAAATCCAAATCGAAAGTTTTATTTTGCATCGAAATCTGCAAATCGAAGAACTCCAAATCGTCCAAGTCGCTGGTTAGCTCTCTTGCTTCTTCGCCCTCAGGTAACCAAATTTCTCTAGTTGCTTCTTCGCCTAAATTTGTTCGGTCGCAGTTATCTTTTTTTTTTTTTAATTTAGATTTTCCATTCTGAAATGCTTATCTTTTTTTTTTTTTTTCAGGAACTCTCAAATTGCATTTTAAGACTAATTTTAGGGATTAACAATGTCTGCAATGAGCCTGGGAGTTCTGTTGTTTGTGGTTAGTAATAATATTTGAAATTGGAAAATTGTGGTTGGTACAATAGCAGGTTAGTATATGATTGCTGCAGAAATTGGAAATATAAAGTGAAGAACACCACTCCACTCTGCCACTGTGTCTGCGGGAGTCAAATTCTGATGAGGGATCTTTCGACAATTTTTTGTTTTGGGTAAAAGGAACAGTTACACAAGGGAACAAGAGACATACCTAGAACAAAACTAAAGACACTTAAGATAAACATAGTCACTAGAAACGTACCTAGTAATTGACATTACTCTGTACGAACTTCTGCTTCTGTGTTTTGCTTCTGTATTCTTATGATGACTTAACCTTCTTAGTGTTTTGATTGTAGCTGTGCAAGATGCACAAGATCACTTAACCTTCAATAGCAAATATATTTGTGAGGGGTGTGTGTGTGAGAGAGAGAGAGAAGTGATTAGTGTGCTAATAACTTTAATCATCAATATACATAGTCAGCATTTGTGGATTTTCAATTAGCTGGGCGCATAGCAAATTAGATACTCTTATCAAATATAAATTGTCTGTTTTGTGTGCAGTGCCTCCTGCACACTATGCAGAGCCTCAATTCAAACTTCTTATCCAATCCAGAGCTTTCCGTAAAGTCTTATCGAATTTGGTTGGTTGTTGCCTCATGCTTTGTTGCAGGCTCTTACTTGTGTTTCTGTATCATCTTATATATACAATTCTTATAATGAAATAAATATATGATATTTTTCTTAATCTCAATTTGTGAGCTTGCTGTCTCTAAAGGGCATGCACATCTGTGCCTTGCAAAATTGAACATGAACATGTCTTCTTTCTGATTTGGCTCTTCACACACACAATTCCTTTCATAATTTATGGGTTTTGTTTATTTAATTCAGGGAAGATTAATATATTATTGACTTTACAATTGAGTGTTTGAACTTGCAATTGTTTAATATATGGTTCCTTCACGATGAAAAGGGTGCTTTGGGCGATCTTTTGACTAAGGTGGGTTTGAATTCTTATAATCCTAATAATGTGGTTTGATAATTACACTTAGAAGTTAAGATATAGGCAGTTCCAAGTTTGAAACTTCACCATATATATATATATATATATTACCTTTTTCATGTGTTCCCAGCAGTGGCTTGAAATCAAGCCATTTTTTGCAGAATAAATCATATTCTGTCAGTTAGATCACAACTGTTTGGGCTTAATAGAGGGGTCAAATGGCCTCTTCTGCTATTGAAAATTGGTAGGCAAGAAGATAAATATAGTAGGACTAAGCCTATAAAATTTTAAGAATTTTGGATATGTATAACTCAATTAAATTTACTAATAGTGACATGTATATGTGTATATATTCATCTTTTTCAGGTTATTAGTGAAAGAAATAAAATAAATAGAGCAAAACAAGTCATCAATCATATATGTGGTAGAAAATCATTTCAAGCTGTTAGCTATAATGCAGTAAAACTTAATATGCATGCTTGAATTTATTTAGGTGTAAAGTGTTGAATTAATAATTTATTAATATTATGTTATGTAACAAACTTTTCTTAGAGATATCCTGGAACTGGAAAGGAGCACAATTTTCTTGATTTGTGGCAAATGACGCATATGAACAATAATGAACAATGGGTGGATGAGGCTTCTAGGGAAGTTAATGTAATGGACCATAAATATATTTTTTTAATTTATTGAATTGTTTGAATCTTCAATAGATTTTTTCTTACTTTTTCCTCTTACAGAGAAAGTCTCAAGAAGTTTCTATGGAGATGCTACAAGGTATAGACGAGGAGACCAATAAGGATCCCATAATCAATGCAGCCTTTGTATCAGTTATAGGAGAGTGATCTGGGTGCTGCTGTGGTCTTAGAGCTGGAATTAGACCAATGAAGGGCAAATATTTTAATGGTTTGCGTGAGCAGTTAGAAGATGAGCATGAAAAGCGAGAAAGTTTGGAAATGAAATTGAAGGAGGTTGAGACTCAACTTCAGGAGGAGTAGAAAAAGAGGGAAGAAATGGAAACACATTTGGAAGAGAGTCAAAGACAGCTTGAAGAAAGGATGGAAAGGCAGCTGGAAGAAAAGATGAAGACTATGTTTTTAAGAATGCACATTTCCTTGGTAAGTATGAATATTGATTAGTTTACTATCTTGGATTTCTTATTGGTCTCTGTATTTTAGGAATTAGTATGTGATCTGATTAATTAGTTCTCATTTATCCAAATTTTTAAGGTCTAAAATATTTTGCTGTCATGAAAATTCTGCCCATGCAGGTATATACCTATGTTCTGAACAAAACAGTCATGTAAATAACCGGACCTTGCAGCCCCAATTATGCAGCAAACAGAACATGCTGTCAAGCCATGTTCTGATGCAGCAATGACCTTATTATTAGTGTGACTGGGTTTTCTAGGAACCATCTAAAATTCTAATATTTTTACCCTAAAAACAGTTGCATCGTAGTTATTGGAAGTAACTGGAATGGGGTCAATTGAACCTCTACAACCCAAGTTATGCAGCCAAGACTACAGGCTGTCAGGACTCGACTGATGCAGAACTCAACCTATCTTCAAAATAAAACTGGTATCAAATCATAAGAGTAAAAATTCTGTAAATTTTTCTCAAAATAGTTCCTTCTCTTAACTTTCTAACAAAACTGACTGCATGTCATTTGGATTCCTAGAACCCAAGATATGCATCTTACGACCCATGGTTCCGGAATTTAAGTTATGTAAAATTTCACCAAACTGTAGATAAAAGCTGGGACGGATATAGACAAGCAAAAATTATGAAATTTTAGTTCATATTAGTTCATATTAGTTCCATACCTTAACTTTCACTTGGGCATAACCTCATGTTAAATGTTGTATTTCTGGAGTAAGTGCTTAGAGTAATTGGCAGAGTACAATCTTTTTGGCTTTGTAGGTATTAATAATTATTTGATGTTCTTGCCTTAGACAAGGAAGAGGTGTAGGTGTATCGAGATTAATGCTGCAGCTGGTTCAATAAGGAATAAGGATGCATGATGCCATGATTTATTCTGATTTAGTGCTAACGCAACATGTACACTGTGGACAAGTGCTGTTGGCCATGGACCAAGGGCAACTTATTTGCCATCAATACTTTTCAGTTTCATTAGCATTTTAACTTTTGGATTTAGTCAATGCATGCTTGCACTAGGAATTTCTAGTTATTATATTATAAGCAGTTGCAATGAGTTTTTAACTTGATTTTGTATTGAAATCTTGCAGGCCAACTAAGCTAGTCGTGAAGTTGCAACTAAGTTGAGAGTAGATATATCTAACTTGATTTATAAGCAATGTTATGTACTGTAAAAAATCTTGTGAACTTAGGCTGTTTAGGCTGTTTTGTCATTTGATACTTTTAGGCTTGTGGCTAGCATGAAGTCTTAATTGTGGCAGAAAAACATGGAAGTTTTGATTCTTTGGATTTTGTTGGACCTCACCGAAATTAGATATTGAAAGGTTGTCCCTTGCCAGTTGTGTTAGCTTTTTAAGGACTTCTAGTTATTATAGTAGCATCGAGGATCTTAATCTAATTTAATCCTCTAATTGTAGACGTGTGCTTCTTATGCACTTCAAATAGTTTGGTTTCCACCATTTTTGTTGCAAGATTGGATTTCAGCTGAATGAATTTATGTAAAATGTACTCCAGATGAATAGAGTTCAGCTCATTTTATTTTTAGTTTATCTATTTGTTACAAGATTGAGAGAACGTTTATACAGCAAGTATTTAAAATTGAAATTTTTAGGCTTTTAGTTCTTTAAACACTTTATTTATTAATGATCTCGTATTCTCTTGTTTGATAGCTGATCATAATTCTGTTCTTTTCATTGCATATGCAATTTATTTATTGGGTTATACAGAAAAGTTTTGTATTGGCCCTCCAACTATTAAATTTGGAAGATTAAATTTCGTGTAATTTTCATTAAATTAGGAAAATCTTGATTGCTTCTCATTTTTATTTTGCCATTTAAGATATTAGAAGCTTTACTTGATCTCTAAATGATTTGATTGAAAATATAGTTAGTTTTGCATAGTTTATAAAAATCAAATTACTAAATATAATTAATATTAATAATAAAATATAAATGTTAATATTAATTATAAAAAATAAATATTTATTTTAATATAAAATATAATATTTGATAAAGAAAAAGGATAATATAAAATTAGTAAAGGCCTTTAGCAACGACTTAGGTTGCTTGGAAAAATAGTAAAAATATTGCTTATAGTAGTGACATAAGTCGTTGAGTAAAGAGCTTATAACAACGATTATTGTTGTTGAGAAAATGTAGCTTATAGCAGTGATAGTTGTCTATGAGAAAATATAACTTTCAGCAACGACAAAAGGATTCTTGTAGCAGCGATGCTACAAGTCACTGTAAAATTTTTTCCAATTGCACTTGTTGTCAAGGTATGCAATGACATTTTTGTTGTGGGGACAAATGTTTTCCCTAGCGACTCTTAACTTTTAGTAGCGACAAAAGTAATTGCGAAAAACCTTATACCTTGTAGTGCTAGAAAGTACAACTCATGCATTGATTTGATTAAAAGTAAGCTACAACCTAGTGCGACCTTTCTTTTGAGTTGTGGTGCTACATACATTGCCAAGTTATTTTGAAATTACGGGTGATAAATTAATGGATTTTAAATTAGATTGTGATAGATAGATAAAAAGTAAATTATTAATTCATTTAGTATTTATTAAAAAATTATTAAAATCATTCAATCTATCAATGATTTAATCCATTTTAATAGATAAAATAGATAAATATTTAATGTATCTATTTAAAATTATATTTTATTTAATAAAAATAATTATTTCTCACATAAATGAATTAGAGTTTTCTAAAATAAATGCATTTAGACTTCCTTTGCATTTTCCTCAATTAGATGTATCTTGACTTCTCATTTGTACATATATACTTCATTATCTACCTTTGGATTTTCTTTAATTAGATGCATTTAGATTTTTCTTATGTGTAAATACATTTTACTCTCCAAACCTTTATGGATATCTATTAGATATCCAATAAGTATTTTAGTTAGTCTATTAAGCATCTATAAATTAAAACTAACCCAATCCATTAAATATATTATTATAATTAGATAGATTGGATGCATGATGGATCAATAGATCCAATTGCCACCCCTATTTTAAATACTGTTATCATAATCTCGGCTAACGCTTCCATAGTCATGTTTGTTTTCCATGGAGTTTACCATGCATTAGAAAGATATAACGATTTTTTTTTAAACCTGTATCTAACAAATTAAGATTTCGATATAATTCTCTCACACTTGATTGAAGCAGTTATACAACAATAAAACTTCTTCTAAACAACTCTAAAAATTTTAGTTGCTGTTGTATAATAGTAATTACCAACAGAAATTACAACCGAGATTTATAGAAAAAAATAATTTTCAATTTGTCATGTATGTAAGATTAAATTTGGCGACAAAATCAGCTCTTTTTTTTTTTCCTTTTTCGTTCTTTCTTTTCCTTCTTTTCCTTATTTTCCTTACCTTAACTTTTATTTTACAAAGGGACAATGCAAGCTTTCAATGAATGACAATCAACTATGCAGTGAAGTTTCACTTCCAACCCTCTTACCAGAAGTTGGCAACCTTAAATCTAGGCTTTCTTAACATTCAGCATTGTGGGTGGTAAATCTCTTTGATCTTCAAGGAATCTACCTGTATAACACCTTACCTTACAGGTACAGTATCACTCAACTCTACTTAGAAAGCACATTTTTTTTTTAAGTTCTCTTTACCTTAACTTTTAAGAATTTATTATAAGATACTACTACGGACCTATTGAAATCCTAACTATTTGATTATGAGTTATGAGATTTAATAACTCTTATTCTATTCTTATTTGTTTGGGTATCTTGGTTATATTCCATGATAGTTCATGACTAGGTATAGGTATATAGTAATTTAATTCGTAAGTTTACTTCACTTTTATTTCTTAAACTAAGCTCTAGTGTCATGAACCCTATATAACTATTAAATTTATGATTATTTTAAACTCTAACTGGAAATCCTTAAAATTGGTTCAAATTAGAAAGAAAAACACACAAGTTTTTTACCCTACTACCGTTTAAGTGCTAGCTTTCCACTGCTTAAGCCTCCAGGGTCCAAACAACTAACTAGATTTGGACATTCCAGTGCCTAGGCGCCCAGAATTTTGGGAACCACTGCCTTGGTGCCCAAAGTGCAATGCTTAGGCACCCAAATGGTTGAGAGCTGCACCTATTTTTCTTGCTTTTTAATGCATTGGATGCTTATGTTCCTTCCTCTAGTTCTTAAGTAGCATACTTCCATACTAAATTAAGTAGGTTTTAGTGCAGTTAGATGCCTCTTTTCTTATCCTTTCCATGATTAATTCAAGAGAAAATTAACACATATCACATATCAAAACAACCACATATACTATTTCACATAAAGAGCTAGGTTGTTCTACATCAAGTATCACCTACATGATATTTTACAATAAAAAATGAGGGGATTAGGGTAGTGATATTATACAAAACCCCTCTATGGTAACACTTTCCAAAAGTTACATAAAGTTTACATAGTTAAACCCTAGCTCTATTCTTGATTATCCATATGTACGATCCGGATGTCTTGGAGCACACGTAAGGGACCTAATCCCAGCACATCAATCCGAATGATTTCCAATTCTATCATTATGTTAATGAAGGGCATCTTGGCTTAATCTGAAAACATCTTGGTTTAATTTGAAAATATCACAAACAAGGGTAAGAAATAATCTCAGTAGGAAATAATAATAATTTAAAGTTCAAAATATATGATGTTCCTAGCTGTATTATGCACACAGAAAATATTTTCTCCTGTAAAAATTCACTCTTATTTAGTAAGGTCTTTCTCTTTTATGTTAAATTACTAATCTTTCTCTTTCATTTTCAAAACTTTATACCATGATTATAAACTTAGGAATAGAGCTCTTTCCATTTGCAAGGGCGTCTCCTCACCATTACCATAAAAATGGCTAATCATACGGGATCTCTTCCTTTAACTTTGAAGATCATTTTCAAGTTGTTAGATCACCTCCTTAACTTGAGGATCACATCTTAAAATATATGTAGATCACCTACTTTGGAGGGTCATTCTCTAACTTATTGGTAATAGAACATAATCTTATTGAATAAAATGGTTCATCCATGGTCTTAACTTGAAATTATGAGTTCAAAAATAGTCTTTAAGCATAGGAAACATAACAAAAGTGGAAGCATCACTTAACAATTCCATGGAGATAGGTAAGAACGGTAGTAAATCGATGATATAAATACATCAAAATGAACAAGAAGACATTTAATAATAGAAGATAGGAAGAAAGTCATTATCCCCTACACTTAGTGTGCTTTGGCCTAGGTCTTTCATGTACACATCTCACTTTTCAAACCTTAAGAGTTTCCCCTCTTTTAAGTGTGTGTGTGAGTGAAAGAGTATGCTATAGGGTATTTATAGGCTTGGTATAGGAGCTTGGCCGTGCACCTCCCTAGCTCATGCTATGTGAGCTTGTTCTTGGAAGACAAACAAGTTATCTTTTCAAATTTAATTATGGGTCTTCTCTAATGATGATTTCCTTTAGTTCTAGTCCAATGAGAAAGACCCACTTACCTTCTTATTTACTATATCATGATTACTTAGTCACCTAAAGTAACTAAGTTAATATATTTTAGTTACTCTAACTAAATCTTCTTCTTGACTTAGGGTTGCCTTAGTTACTTTCTAACTATTCCCTTAGTTTTCAACTAGATGCTTTTCTTCCTAATTTGTCTAACCATAATTACTCATCATTAATGTCACCTTATCCTTAACCTAATGCTAACTTGTGAGACTTAGACTCCTTCTTGAGTTTCCACTTGAGTGTCTAGTTTATTCCCTCTTGCTTCTTTAATCCTAAAGTGAGCAAGATCAAATTTTGTCTCTTCTACTTTATTTCTTAAAAATCATCCTAAGAATATTCTTTCTCTTTTTGATTAAGAAACTTCATTCTTTTCTCATGGCTCATGTGAACTCACATAAAGAGTAGGGTTTGGTTTTTTCTCTCATTAATGCACGATAATCATTCTTAGAAACTTACTAGTTTAATTCCAACAAGCTCTCTAGCTCCTTCTTGGAGGGTTCAAGTGAGCTTCTTGTGGATTGGACTCTTATCCTTTCTTGCTTCATGGGTTAGCTTAAATGTTGGGGTTTAGAGCTTTGGGCTTACCAAGTTAAGCTTCTTGGACCATTGAATCTTGGGCTTAGCTTAACTCCAATTATGGACCACTCTTCCTTGGGTTAGGGTTTAGACTTTTTTGCTTGACCATACTTTGGGTTTGGTCCTAGCCATTAGCTAGCTTAAAATAATTGGCCTAGGACTAATGTTGGGCATGCTTGATCCTTTTCTAGGTCCAAGACTACTTCTAATTAGGTTTAGGTTTCCCACTTTATTAGTTGGAGTACCTTACCATTTCTGACTCTGAGGAATTGGAGGAAATCATTTCAAAAATTGAAGAACCTAAATATCTGTCCAATACATAAGTTTGCTTCCCATAACTTAAGGAGATAAAGATCTTGAGGTGGAACAAGTTAAGAAGTCTTTTGCCCGTCACTGTTGCTAAAATTCTTCCCCAACTAAGCTCACAATGTATCTCAGAGGGTGCGCAATTGGAGGAGATTTTTGGACATAACAGTATGGAGGGGGATGTCAATAGAGAGGGAATTGTACTTCCTAAACTCGAAACCATAGAACTCACAAAATTGCCCTGCCTCGTTGATGTTTGCAAAGGGTTTGATTTACATGCAGAGAGACTTTGCAAGGTCGTCATCAATGATTGTCCCAATTTTCCCTCAACTTCAACTGCAACTCGAGGTACTTGTCAATCTTGCTTTGTCATAATGTTTCTTTCTTTGCATTATTCAATAGTTAGATGTTGCAATTTATGAGGGTAGATTTATAATATTTTCTTCTTTTTAGTATATAGCTGAGATAGTAACACTCTAGGCTGAAAGGTCAATAACTATGCATGCTAATTGGAATTCATTCCTGAATACATGTAGTTAATTAATTTAATTTTTTTTTTAATGATTCAAAACTCAATTCATTCTTTCTTATTATTCTTATCAAAGAACTAATAATTTAGGTTTTCATATTATGGAAAGACTAAATTCATCCTTATATATATTTAGGGACTAAAACCAAGGATAAATTATGTATAGTCAATCTTTTAATTTTTCATATAGGCTATCAACTAAAAAATAATCTAAAAATCTTCTCAACAAGCTCAATTGAATTAAGCCACGCAATCCATAATTAGTCAAATGAGTTTAAAACAATTTCCAAATTTTAAGTTTTAAATTTCTTTTGATACACATAAGATATACACACACACACACACACACACACACACACGTACCGTAAGGTTTAAAATTCATGGCTGTTGTCTACCTTTGTTTATTTTCATTTCTTTGAGCAGGAACTGAGTTGAATTTTAAAATTAAAAATGTTTCAGTTTTAGTTTTCTTTTTCTTTTTCTTTTTTCAATTTTTTATTTACTAACTTATTTATGAGAACCGCAGACAAGTAATGGCCAAGGATCTAGTGGAGTTTCAGTTCTCCAAGCTGCTCTTGACAAATTCCGCAGGCATGCCAAAGCCATAACACAGGTACACATACGATGCACCCACTATTTCTCTCTGCTATCATTAAAATATATAAGAATTTATTTCATTTATAAATAAATCTATAATATAATATAAAATTTCTTCCACTGCCACAGCCACATGGCAGCTTCTAATGCAATTCCTTTTCTTTAATTACCACATATGCTGACTCTTCCAGTGCTACTTTTACATGGCAATATTTTGAATTTGTTCCACCATTGCCATATCAGCAAATTCCTTCATGGCAACATGTTGAATTTGCTCTATGCTGTCATAGTCACAAAAGCAACTCTTCCACCGCCTATCCCAAGTAAACAATATTATTCTCAACGCATATTCATTTACTATTTCTTTTGAATTTAAGAGTACGTTTAATTGAAGTTATACATTTATTAGCTATTACTTCCTATTTTTATGGCATATATAATGTACTATAAAATTTGAAGATATCACTACCAGCATAAAACTTATTATTTGGATTCAACTTCCAATTTTGAAACCAGCTTGGGACATTATGGAATGTATTATTCTCCCTATTAAAGATATAATTATTATCATAATAAATGGCAAGACAGTTGTTGACCAAAAGTGTCACTTTCTATATTCTTCAGTCTCTAATACATTAGAAACGATTCAATAAAAATGTCACTTTCTATTCACTCCCTAATACATTAGAAAGGATTCAATATATGTATAACGGATATAAGGAATCACTTGAAGAGACATACCAAATTTAAATAAATGTCATTTGCTTCAATTTAGATAAAATAAATTTGCAAGAATATGCAGGAAAATTATTATAGACAAGGAACGAGAAAAATATGTATGTCAAGCTCAAGGTAAGTATTTATTTTTGTCTAATGAGACCGATTAAGCCATGTAAAAAAAATGAGACCGATTAAGTTTATCTTTTTATTTTAGTAAAATAAAATAGATGTTATTATTGCTGTTTTAAATTTAAATATTAATGTAGGAAATAATTCATCTCAAAATGAAATTGATAAAAAACACCGAAATGTTGAAAATACTTTAGTATTCAAAAGCTTCTCTGCTCAACATTTTTTAAGGTAAATAGAAATTTATAACTATTTTTTAACAAGTAAAAATTGTTGATTTAGTGAAATATTTAATTTTATGTATCAATGCTATTGATGTTGGAAGTTGTTCTTATCAAATTAAATCATTCCAAAATTCTAGCATGACCATACTAATCTAAATGAGAGTGGAATTTTCAACAATCGAAAAAGGCAAAAACTTGATCATCAATCAAGTGTATGGTAAATGAATACTTTTTTTTTAATAATCACGATGTGCAATATTAATTTATTTAATTAAATTGTCCTATTTTATTCACAATAATATTGTCATATTTCTATAGACAAAATCGGAAAGGAAAATAAATAAACAGTTGTGATAATTTTCTTATTTTACATGCAAGTGCAAAAATACAACAAAAAAAAAATTAATATTCAAATTGATGTTTTATTTAGTGGTAAAAATGATGGAAGGATAATAAAAAAAAATCATGAAGGAAATATAAGTAATTAAAAAATTACTGGATCAAATTTTTAGAATAAAATATTACCGTGCAGTGCACGGGGACATAGCTAGTAACAATATAAAACTTATCTTAAAATTTTAATTTATGTATTAATTATTTTGTTTGTAATATCTTATGATTTATAAATCTTACCTTTTCTTACAATATTTATAAATCATTAATTTTTAATAAAGTTCAATTCCAAAGTTAAATATTTTGCAAACATTAAATAAAATACTTTCTATGAACCAAATCAGAATAGTGCTAGACACTATTCCATATATGAAGTATTTCCTAAGCAGTTCGCATGGCTTCTGAATCTGTTACCTGATAAAATCAAAGTGAATCCATCTTAAGGAAGTTGATTTCGTTCATCTCTTTGTGCTACAACGAGTTTTTACTCATTTATTTATAGAAAAAAAGACTCACTACTAAAAAATTAAAATAATAAAATCTAGTTTAAAATGCTAGTTTATTTAAACACAATAAAATAGAAATACATGGTAGTTTTTATATTCTCAAATTTCACCAACGTATTTCCATTTCATTGTTTTCTTTTCTTTTTTACCTTTTGACATTAATTAGATAGTATTTACAATGTATTAAATGCTTCAAATATTTACAAGTTTGGTATGGAAAAGACACCAAAAAGAGATATAAATAAGGAACAGCACTCTCGTATAACAAGCCAATAAATACAAATAATTTTTTACGATGTTTTGAACATATATAGGCTCCTAAAGATTCCTCAAACCTTGAAATTGAACACATACAAAACAACCAAATTAAATACCTTGTTCTTTTATTCAGTCATTTTGACTACATGGATCTGTATTGGTTAATAAACACCCGATCTTCCACAAAGTTTTACACGTTGGTATGATGGATACCAACGTGTAAAACTTTGAAGATTTTTAATGCCAATATTACTATTTCACTGTGTAGTAAGGAAGTAAGCAAAATACATAATCTTTATACATATTTATACAAAATAATGTTTGACACCCTGTGCTTTTCTTGATAGGTACCACAAATCATCACATAGTTAATATATTTACATGTTCACATTTTTGTTATATACTACTTAGAATAGCATATGTTGAATTCTATACAGCACCTTCACAAAGCCCTATTGTTCTAGAACATAGATCCACATGTACTCAAGCTCAATCATGATGGTAGTAATCATTGGCATGATAAGTGATCCTATGAAAACACCATGAAATCCAAATAGGGATGAGAACAATATTATTAGTAGAAATTTAAGCAAGGAAAATTGTTAAACAAGCCATGGTGAATTTCAACTGTATATAAATACAGAGACTTATTTTTTTAAATTGACATAATAAATATAAATCAAACTTGGTTCAAATATAAGAATTTGTACGTAAATCATGATAATCTAAAAACAAACACCTTCCTTATGAGGTTCAAGGCACCATCCTTTGTGTGCCTATATAACACTTTCCTTTGAGTGTCTAGGCTTTGATAGCACTTTCCTTTGAGTACTATTGTTAAAAACACCAACCTTTGAGTGTTCAACCTTGTTGGATCCAGAACTTTACCCCTTTGAACACATGAAAATCATCTTATACTAACAAAACAAAATTAAATTAATAATCAAAGTCGTCACAGTCACACAGCTACTGTAAAAGCATCTCCAAACTATCAAAAATATTATTACTTCATAAACACATAATCTCCACTTCACGGATAAGTTCCAGTCCAAGATATCAGATATAATAATTCATAAACATATCAACAACCTCTCAAGACCACGGATAAGTTTCAGTCCAAGGTATCAACAATATAATAAATTATAAACACACCAACACCATCTCAAGGCCATGGACAAGTTTCAGTCCAGAATATATATATTTTTTTTTTCACATGTCCTGCAATATTAAAGTTTATCTTTCATAAGCATTGAGAGCACATTTTCATTCTGCAGTTTAAGTTCAGAGTTGGCCCATATTCTGCAGAATTTAGTTTCCAATTATTCATAAACATATAAGAACAATTTATCAATACAGTTCCATGTCCAGCAAGTTCTACAGTGTAGTTTCATAATCACTGTCCAATAGGGTAGACACAATCCAGAGCTTATTTATTTTCTACAGAATCAACATCCTCAAAATCATGATTTAACAGTATAATTTCAATTCAATTTGCATTTATGTTCTGCAGTAGATTTTAGGGGTACAGTTACTGTCCAAAGTAGCAGTTCAAAGTCCAGAGTTCATCAAATTCTGCAGTACAAATTCTCAGAGTTCTATGTTCTATATATTATCGGGTCCACACATAATTTGGGTCTTCTCCGTTCTGTTCAGTGTCCCAAGCATCGCAAGGGAATTTTTCGAGATTGGTAGCATATATAGATAAAATTTGATTAGAATTAGGCTCCATAGTGTCACGGTTCTGCAGAATTATGCTGTTGCAGTTTTTTTTTTTAAATTGTTTTTTTTTTTTTGTTAATCACATTATGCTTGACCTTTAAAACAAATTTTTTGGACTGATCCTCATTCTCCAATACACCGTGCCTATACACACACAAGCGTGGAATTCTTTACTCAAAATCGCAAGAAGAATAAATTGTAGTACACAAATTAGAAAATTTCCATACACTACCTAATAGTCACGGTTTCTAGTGCAAAAAAAAACAGGGGAGAAGTTACTTGAATGCCTACATTAATTCATGGGTTGAGGGAAGAAGGAAATGGAAATAGTTCTGCAACAATATGCCATAGCTATGAAATTCAAGGAAAACAGAGAGGAAAACTTGCTAAATCCTTACCTCTTGAAACACGGTTTTGAAGAGAAGATGAAGGCTGGAGTAGAGTTCCTCCTCCTCTTCACGATTCTTCCTCTTCAGCTTGAGCAATTGTTTAGTTTTCTCCCTTGTTTTGGAGATTATTTTGAAATCGTTGAGCGCCTAACAGACGTGTATAAAGGAAATTGGGCGCTAGGGGAAGATAGCGTGTAGGAGGTAGATAATGCTTTTGCGGAAAATAACACCTTGGGACAAGTAATGCCTAAGGATAGATAATGCTTAAATGATATATATAAGGGAACTTGGCCTCTCGGGCTCAATGAGAGAACTTGGTGAAGCGTCTTAGGCAAGCGTGAGCAGGACAATTGTAGAGAGTCTTTGAGAGTAGAAACCTCCAAGGGAGGCTAATAAGTGACCTCCTTATTGGGTTTAAAGATGAGTCTGCTTTCGGTTTGTGTTTCAAGGTGTTTATAATTCTGGATTTGTTCTTGACGTGGCTTGAAGAAGCAAGTGGCTACAGAAAAGTGTTCTTGGGAGGTTCATGAAGATGCAGGTGTGGAAATGATGGTGCTCTTGGGAGGATTGAATAAACAAGCAACTCCCAAAGGCAATATTTGAAAAAGCAGGTGGGAGTTTAAGAGAGCAACATCTCAGGTTCTTCCAAATCTTGTCAATCCTACTTTTTGAAGGGAAGGAGTGGCTATTTATAGCCCAAAAGGCGGTGCATCCAAGGTTGTCAGGTCATCATCAAGTGGGACGTCAGTTTGCTATGCATTGTGTAATATTCTATTTAAAATATGCATTGTGTTACTTATTAAAATTTATTATTAAATTTAATTAAGTTAAATTAATATTAAATTTAATTTAATTTTATTAAAGATAATATTATATAAATATTAGGTGAGTAATTTTTTTAAATTAATTAAATACATTATTCTAGTAATTATGTGTCCATATTAAATTTTTTTTAAGAAAATAAACTATAAGTCACATTCGAAAACTCTAAAATTTAAATCTGAATCACAAAATATTATTCACGGAATAAAAATACTAACTTAGCCTATAAATATACTCAATTACGTGTTATCTATTGTAAAGGATATATATTAAACTAAAATATTTAGTGTCATTTCATACAACCACATTCTCTACCCATCATTTATATCATAAACAAAACTGTACACTATTTTACAGATGTGAGATTTTCAAGCATACATGATTATACACTACTATACATTCAAAGGACGACTAGCATGATATTTTCACCTGCCTTACATCCTGTCTTCAAATGCACATTAAAAAGAAACCATTAATCTCACTTGTTCTGACAGGAAAAGGTAACCAAAGTAAGTATTTTACACAATCATACTACACTATATACTGATTCTCCCTAATCTACTATTAATTATTATTTTTAGTAACCAAAACAAACTAGGTCCCTTAAAAGAAGACATCCAACCTGTATCGATGAACAACAAAATATAAATCTACATCTTTAGTCAGTTGGCAGAGGCTCTAGAAATACCACAGTTTATAAGGGTGATAAATAAATTCTCAGTAGATACTCAAATACATAAATATATAAAAAAATATACTTTCTATAACATTTCTATCTATAACAAGTACAGAAAACATAGTTCCATGGTCAGTCAATAATCTCAAATATGGATAAAAGTTAACCTTTATCATTTCCTGAAACTTTACAATATGTTACATGCTCATGAGGCTTAAACTAGGGCTTAACCTCTTTTAAATTTTCTTTTGGCCTGCATGGTCCAAACTTTAACTGGTTGAGAATTTTCCTTTGGCATAGGGCGTCTCCTAAACTAGAGTGGCCATTCCACATGCATTGTTGGATTCCACTCTACTATCCATACCTCTGGTGGACCTGTTCATACAATGGACCTAGACACATGTAAGATTTCTCATGAACTTCTTCCTTGACATTTTATTATAATCTATTTTCTAATCTTTATGGATCACCTCAAAATTCATTTTCTTTCTCTAGAGGATCACATCCAAGTTTTTGCTTATTCTTTCTCTTTAATTAAAGTAAGCATGTAACATATTAAAGAGAGAACTTTTCAATGTCTTAACATCTCAAATTTCACTAACATAAGTATAACTCATGAAATTTGCACTAGAGTATCAAACTCTACTTTTTCAACAAAACACCTATTCATCTTTCTCATAAAACACTTTGAAGTGACTACCTAATACTTAAATCTACATAACTCTCACTAGAGATTCTCACATAATCAAATTCTAGTACAAAGACAAATATCGCAATTATAGGCTATTTATTCTTAATTTAACATCATATCATGAAACCACATTCTAAAATCATCAAACTCTCATTAGCTACTAAAGGAAACATAACCAAACCCACTTACTCATCCAAACTTCCCAAATTCTCACACAAGGACCGTGGGCCTATACACACATAACCACACATGAAATTTTCATTTCAACAAGCAAGAAATGCTCATAAAAATAAATGCATCACAATTCCAACAAGACTATACATAATTATAATAAAAATCAACAAAATATCCCCCTAGAACCCTAGTGTGGCCGTGAGCTAGGAGTGCTATATCTTGCACTTCCAAGTGATTTCCACCATGTTTCATGTACCACTACAACTCCAAAACATCCAATCGAGCCCCTAACCATACAAAATCATCAAACCCACATCCTAACCAATTTCTAAAACAAGGGCTCTAGTATGTCAACTTCGAGATCTTGGGTTTTCACTTAAATCTAGGGTTATAATCTTGACCTAAGTGGCCCACCACACTCAAAACTATCCATAAATACTCTCAAACTTCTAGAGAGAACAACTAGCATAATTTTGAGTCATAAACTACCATAAAACCATAGTTTGAAAAAGAGAAAAGTTGGATTTGAGCTCCCTACCTCTTGGAGTTGGTGCTCAGGAAGGTTCCTGGACTTGTTTTCCTTCTTTCCTTTCTTTTTTTCTCCTTCTCTTCTCTCTTCCTCCCTCCTCCAGTTGTGAGCTCCCTCTCCTCTCCCTCCTTTCTTTTGTTTTTTTTTTTTTTTCTTTTTTCCTCCTTTTATGTTGCTTGGCTGTGAGGTTTAGGGATAGGGAGGGAATTTTTATTTTATTTTTATTAATTATTTATTCCTTTTGGCTTGCCTAGCAAGCTTTCTAAATTTAAAAAAATCATAATTCTTGATTTTTAATTAGTTTATAACTAGATAAGTTAGATGGAAGCTAAATGCAAAAAAATTAAATAATAATAGACTTAATCTTTCTAACCCAATAATAATTATTTCTCTTATCTAATTAAAATTGGACACTTAACTGAGTATTTATTAGTCATTTTATATTAATTATATTTTTACTTAGGTAAATCTTGTCAAATATAAATTTTTATCTAAGTCAAAATATGATAATTTTCCCTATATAATTTTATAAATGCTTAGAAAATTATTAATAATTTATAGAATTAATTTGACTAATTTGCTGTGTATAAATATTTCACTGGACAAAAATGCCCTCAAGTGAAACTCTATAATTATTAAATTATCACTATATAGTTTTTACTATTCCTTTAAGTATTTCAATTATTTTTTTTTGTACCTCTTAAGTAATTTTTACTTTTCTTTTCTATTTAATACTAAAATAGAATGTTATTAATTAAATAATATATTTATTAATATTAAATAATAACATGTTTATTAATGTTAAATATTAACATACATAAAATTATTTAAAAAAAATTAAAAGATATTTATTTTCTCTTAAATGAAAATGTTACACATTAAATGTGCAGTTGCCTTCTAGCAAAGTGCTTCATGATTAAGGATAAAGTAATGCTCAAGTGGTATGAGTTGCTCAGGCAATGATAACAGGCTTTCAGTCAGGGATTTGATAGGTAATTATGGGCTTATCAAGTTGGCAAACGTGATAATGTCACTTTTTAGTTTTAGAGGGAAGTTTCAAAGATGCTCCATGTTATTCTTACTCAAGGCTCCTTATTCAAGGTCATGAAGGCTTGGTGGAACACTCTTTCTCATAAAACCTATCAAGCCACAAGAAATCATAGTTCCCAGGCACGAAGAATATTGAGGCATCCTTGCCCAGGAACGTGAAGTGCTTGTCCTACGCTTCACATTTTCAAGTCTTTGGGCTTTGCATTATTTTATTAGATGGGTGCGTGTGCCTCCTGGCGCTCTCCTTGGTGTATGTGTTTTAGGGCTCTTTCCTCAAGGCGTACATCTTCAAGGTAGGCATTTTGAAAGATGTGAACACTTGCCCTTCATTGCTCATTCTTCAACCGTGAGGCGTGCTCCTCAATGCCTTATGGGGGTATCTCCAAAAGACCCCTTCATGCAAAATCTGAAATTTCCCCTGCTCCGTTACACCTTTTCTCCTCTCCTAAGGTTTCTCTTTTTCATTACTAGTGGTATGTGTGATTTATGAAAGGGGCAATTATTGGTTAAATAATGCTACCGTAGTGACTAAGGTAAAGAGAAGTGGGAGCTAGCCGTGGCTTCGAGGGAAGGCAGCTGTTGCTAAACGATGCTATTTCTGTGGCCAAAGGGATGATTAGGCTTAGTTTATACATTTGTTAGCTAAATTTTAATCTAAGTTATATTAGTTTCTCCTCATAATTATTTTGATAGATCATAAATGACATTTTTATTAGCTAATGGAATTTAAGTAAAGTGGATTTTTCTACCAATTTAGTTACATGTAAAATTTTCACACTACCTTTCTTATTGTGACATGCTTTTCCATTTAAAAGAAGAAATTAAATCCCATTTTTTTTATAAATTTCCTAATCATATGTTTATTATTATTGGTAAGATAAAATTTCACAGCTGGCTTGGCTAAATAATTTTTTTATCATCTAGAATTTAAATGATAAATAAATAAATAACAATTAAATAATTCTATCTCCTAAGTTTCATGGCAAATAAATGCAACTGTCTATTTATAATTTATGTGCCACATATAAATATAAAAGGTGTCACACAAACAAACTAATTACCTTGTTGTCTAAGTAAAAAAAGGTTTATATCATAGTCTCACATTTTCTCATTTTCTATTTCTAGAAATTTTCGTTAGTGTTCTTATATCAGCATGAAGGACAAAAGCTGGGATGTTACACAACAAATAATTGCTTCTTACTTTGGTCCTTCATTATTTTCTTTATTTGATCAAACTTATGAAATTGATTCAAAAGTAGCCAATATCGTGAGATCTTCAACTTTTTATAATGACTAGCTCTTACGTGACAGATATATTTTCATTGTCAATTCAATAGTAGTATCGCCACAACACTCCCCTAATAATAGAAAAAAGAGTAAATTACTCCAAGTTGTCCTCTATTTACTTGTTTTTTCACAAACTTCCATCTGTTTTCAAAACCTATACATATCCATTTAAGTATTTTAAAAAATCTACAAATATCCCTTTAAGTACTTACACAGACCTTTTTTATATTGTAAAAATGTACTATGCATAATTTTCTTGAGAAGGGAAGTTTCTGTAAGTTTTGACAATAGAGGGGCTTTTATGAAAAAATAGATAAACAAAAAGGAGGTTGGAGTAATTTACTCTAAAAAAATTAGTTTAATTAGTTGTAACGGAATTACAAGTATCCTTTGGCTAGACCATGGAAGGCGGGTGTAAGCGCATCTCCTCCCTGAAAGAGCCAGCGTTAGAGTTTTTTCTTTTTACTTTTTTTTTTCTAATGAAGGGAGAATGGACCGTTTGAGATATTGTGGGCCAAGTATATGGGTCGCAAGTTGGTTTGGATGGATTTTGGGTTAGATCATTAATGGATGAATTGAAAATAAATCAATAATCTATATTTAGGATCCATTAAAAAATTATTAAAATCATCCAAATCCATCTATGATCTATTTTAATGGATGAATATGCAATCTATCCAATTCATTTATCTCAACTAAATGCATCTAGATTCCTCCTTTGTTTATACACATTCTATTCTTAAAACCATATATATAAATCCATTGGATCTAATAAATATTTTGGTTAGTCTATTAACCATCCATTAACTAAAACTGATCCATTCCATTCAAATTCATTAAATTCATTCATATAATTGGATGGATTAGATTTGATTTAGATATAGATAGATTAGATGAGTCATAAATTTATGGATCTAATTAACATCCATAGTCAAGTGAAGTGATGGAATATGATAAGGATTTGAGTTTTTTTTTTTTTTTTGTATTTTCAAAACTGAAGAAAGGGGATTAGCATAAGGGTAGTAGATGATGGCAATAAAAACTCAAAAATTCAGTATCCTGATGGCAGTACATATCTCCTTTTTTTTTCATTTTAATAATCTTGGAATAGTTTGGCCTTCATTATTGTAGATTGCTTACCTAGAAAGAACCTTTAATTTCCTATATGATTGTATATATAATATTAAGGGATAATTACAATGGTCTCCTTGATATTAGAGCTTATTCCACTTAACACCCTCTAGTTTAGGAAATTACACTTGCATCCCCTATTTTATGTATTGCTTTTACACTTTTCACCCTTATTTGTTTGATAAATTATATCTATCTCCCTTACTTTATATATAATTTATGCACCAATTTCCTTTGTAAATAACTAAGGGAAGTATATATAATTTTCAGATAAGAGGAGGTCAATGTATGTTACATCTCAGATCTAAGGATGTGATTGGCTAGAGGAAAAGAATATCTTTGACTCTGAAGTCTGACCAAATACTAATACAATACCACGTGGCTCACATACAAAATTCAAATTTTCATATTTTGATGAAATTTTGGCAGTCTCCTTTGAAACTGGAGCTTCCTAAAATTTATAATATTAGAAAACATTCATCCATTCATCATAAAAACCTATCAAATTACACAAACTAGTAAATCCACATGAAAAAGTACTACATATTTGTCTGTTACAAAGTTATGATTTACAATTTTCAAAATACATATGCATATTGTCACCCTAGTGACTATGATGTTGAGCACTACCACTCTAAGCTTATATTATCTAGAATTGTTGCTCACCAAAGATGATGAACAATTGTGGCTCCAATGCTGAGAGGGGCTTGCTCTATCTAGATTGGAAAGTTAAAGGAAACATAGGAATGAGTTTACAAGACTCAGTGAGTAAATTAGATATCTAAATAATTAGTACTGCAAGACATATACTTGGGAAACAGTTTCTGACTTGTAAGAACAAAGTTGATAATGTAGTTGTAAGCTGTAGTATAATTCCAAAAACCAAGTTCTAAATGTTGCTTTTCCAATATTTGTAGGCGATAAATATCAAAGTTTAAATCATATCAATAACTCAATAAAATCTCATATATAGGGATCCAAGGAACTCTAAGACAAAACAAAACATATGTAACATCTCCAAAATCCTCCAAACACACCATAAGCATATCTCCTCCAATCACACCATAATCCATCCAAACTCACCAAGTTAGGGAACCGAAGTCACATCATAAAGTAACAGAAACCTTGGTGCACTAAGTCGATCAAATCCAAAAATCCACCATGATCCTAAAATAATGTTTATAGTAATCATGGTTTCATAAATTCAAACAATGGAAATAGATGGATATACCATATGAGTCAATATCATTCAATAAGCATAACTTCATTTTATAGAAGAAATTTTCATATACTTTCTCAAATAATTAGAACTCTTACCTTGCAACTTACTCAAATAATCTGGACTATAATTTTCGAAGAAGATTGCCAAAATTAGAGCATATGTCTTTTCATCATAGATATTTTCCGCAAGTATTATTTACTCAATAGAATTATAGTTTCCACATCTTCAAAATATTCAAATATGTATAGAAATTAAATAAACAAGCTTAGGAGTAATTAGAAGAGATATCACAACTACTCACAACATAAGCCCAATCCAATGGGTCCAAGTCTACATGTTAGGGTTCCTTTGGAAACAACGAGATGATTGTCCAATGAGTATAGGACCACAACAAGGTACCCATAGCAACAATCAAAAGTGAATCAAATATAGTCTTTATTTCATAAATCCCAAACCAAACCCTAGATTCTAAATCTAAATTTGTGAAATCTAAGTACTTAATGCGAAATCTGTCCAAATACACAAAATAGAAGATGTTGATGGTTTTAGGATTACTTTTAGAAGCCAAAACCACAAAGGAAAGTAAGTGGGTAGCTTGGGTCTATTCCAAATGACAACTCCATAGATAAAAAATGTAACTCTGATAAGCTTGATAGTAGGGATGAAATTCCAGTGGGCTAAGGGTGCGAAAATGAGGGCTTGATATGGCTAGAAAATGGAAGACGAAGGGAAAGTCGGAGGAAAGAGAAGGAGTCCAAGGTTGGGTTCTCTCCTGGTGTGTCGACAGCCTTGGGTTAGTGGAGGAAGATAAGCTGTCATGGAGATGGTGGTCGACAGCCTCGGAGGCTAACCAAATACCATACGTGCGCAATTGGTTGTTACTAATATATAAAGAATGAATGGACAGTACCGGATGAATGTGCTTTGTTGACTTGGATCGATATATGTATATATAAATATATATATAGATAATATATTAAATTTTGACCTAGCATTTCATGATTGCTGATTTTTAATTTCAAATTATTTTCATGTGCTTCTTAGTCTCATCTGCTTTATATTAATTGGTGTTCAATGGTATAAACATTAAATAATCATTTTGATTTTAATTGTTTTACAGATTAAGTTTATGAAGATAAAATAATAAAAATTAGCCTGTAATATAACATTTTGAATTTTGCTGATTCGGAGTACTTTCTTTAACTTGGTTGGTAGGCTTTAGATTATTTTCAATAAAAATAATTTCCATGTATATATAGATTATCATTTTCTTTATTATCATAATTTATTTTAAAATTTTACCATTAATTTTTATTTAATAATTAAGGATTAAGATTACAAAGATGGAATAATCCAAATTAATCAGAATGGCAGTAATATTTTTACTTTCTAAAAGTCCTAAATACTTCTTTTAATTTAACCAAAAATGACAGTGGAATTTTAGATTGTCTATAATAAAATCTTCTTTATGTGCTATAAGTTATCATTTTCTTTTTCTTTCTCCTTTATATTTCATTCATCATTAATGTTGATTAATACTAAGTAAGATCCTGATGAGGGATCCCGAGTCAATTGTAATGACAACAACATTTTTATTTTTCATAGGTGAAGAGTCACTCTGTAGTTTTGCTAGAAATGTTGGCTAAGTATTGGACGATCTCCAATAAAATATTATTCTATACATTAAATTTGCCTTTATATTCATGTAATTTAATTGTTTTCATCATGTATGCACATTGTTTTACACAAAACTCGCAATCCACGTAACAAAGAAAATCCCTAAAATCACTGACGAGACAAAAATTGAAAGAGGGTCGTAATGACCATGCAATTGCAACTAAGAGCATGTTTGAAATTAACAAGTTGAAGGCTCAGTTTAGTGGTGAATTTGAAACAAAAGATTTGGGAGCAGTTAAGAAAATTTCGGGCATGGTAATTCATCGGTATAGGCGTGCTGGCAAATTATATTTATCACAAAAGAAGTACATTAAAAAAGTGGTTGAGCACATTGGAATGTAAAATGCAAAGCCTGTGACTACAACGCTTGCAGCTCGTTTTAGACCATCAACTACAATGTCATCACAGTTTGTCAAAGAGGAGGAACAAATGTCACATGTTCCTTATGTTAGTGCAGTTGGAAGCATCATGTATGCTATGATTTGCACTCATCCAGACATTTCACATGCTGTTAGTGTTGTTACCAAATAGATGGGACATCTTGGCAAGATGCATTGGCGGGTTGTGAAGTGGATACTTCAGTATCTTTGAGGTACTATAGATATTGGCTTGGTACATGATAGGATTTCTAACACTAGTGCTGGTGTTATTGTTACACCATCTTCGATTATGCTGGTGATATTGACAAAAGAATAACTTTTACAGCTCATGTCTTCACACTTTCGAGTAGTGCAGTTAGATGGAAGGCAACTCTACAGTCTATTATTTCATTATCCACTACAAAAGTTGAATATATTGCAGTGGCAGAAGCAGTGAAGGAAGTCATTTGGCTCAAAAGTTTGGTAGACAATTTGGGTTTGGAACAAGATGTTATAGCAATATACTGTGATAGTCCAAGTGTTATACATTTGATCAAATATCAAATGTATCACAAGAGAACCAAACATATTGATGTCATATATCATTTAATTTGGGAAATTATTTATCAAAGTGCCATTGTGGTGAATAAGTTGGAACCTCTAATAATCCAACAAATATGATAAACAAAGCCAATTATAGTATCTAAGTTCAAGCACTACTTGAACTTAATTAGCATCTGCAACTTTTGAGTTGGCCCTTTACGGGTATGTTGGAGGAGGCAACCTAAAGCTTGACGAAAGTCAACCCAAGGTGGAGATTTGTTAAAATAGAATAGTATAGGTGTTTTGGCTTTTACATGGTAAAAATTAAAGCATTTATGGAAAATGAACAAAAGACTAATGGCAATAAGAAGCTTGGTTTATGGTGGTGCATGCTTATGAATAGGAACGTTTTTGCACCTAACTATATCAGTAAGAGATATTTGCACATCACCACCTAATACCATTTTTTTATACCTATAATATGACAAATTTTTAGTCACAAAGGGAAAGAAGAAAGAGGCTAAATTGTAATTTCAAATTTGTCACATCATATGAGTAAAAGAATGAGGTAAGATTTTGGTGTGCAAATATCATTACTGTAGCTGTATGATTTCATTTATTGCAAGACAAGAGAGCATGTGGTGTGCATTGTGAATAAGCATGCTGTCTAATTTTTCAGAAGGATAACATGATGAAAAAAGGTGGGCAACTTATAAAAGGATCAATCTTCAAAGGCATGAGGGCAACGTATCGAAGGATTTAAATTGCGGCCGCAATATCACTGTCATTGTGACCCGATGTGGGACACACAGTTAGCATCAACCCATGACATCTGCAACGTAACCGTGACCACAATGCAACCACAACCACCATTTAAAACTTTGAGCTCATTAGCAGAGAAGAACTAATACAAAGTGTTAGCTTGTAATCTCTTCTCTTTGTAATATTTGTTCAGTATAGAGTGTATACATCAATAAAAAAAATACTGTGAGGTATTTTGGATGTATTTGGGATTTGAGATATGAGTGAAGTGAGATTACCTTTCCTTCATATTTTAATAGTAAAGTTTGGTTGTCGCTTTTACCTGTGGACATAATCTATAAATTGAATCATGTAAATTTTGTGTCAATTATTTTTATACTTTTGCATTATTTGTGCTATTATTTTTATTCGGAGGCTACCATCGCACAACAAAAACTATTCTAGTTGAATGGGATTGGCTATTTCAACTTCATCACTGTTCAAAGACAAAAGCAAGGATTTAAATTATAGACTGCATCATCTAATATGGCCGCAACATCTAAGTCGTGCCGTGACACACTACGATTGCGATTCACATCGGGCTGCATCAGTCTGCATCAACCCCCGATGTCCGCAACGTGACCATGAACACAGTATGACTATAATCGTAATTTAAAATTTTGACAAAAAGAAAGGCATTATTAATTATATATATAGAATACTCGTAATATCACGGAGAACATTTTCCCAGTAAATTCTTGTAATCAGATTTGACGAATACATGTTGGCAATAGCATCAATACTGAGGATATGTTGTCCAAACAATAGTAACAACTTGACTTCAGTATTATGCCTGCTTCATGCTGCATCTTGAAAAATCCACACGTACGCTTTCAAATTTCAGATTCAAACTCCTTCGTTTCATCAACATAAAGAGAAACGTTACTTGTTGAGGGAGAGAGGCTTGGCATTCGTAGCAAGAGGACTCTTGTTTTTTTTTTTTTTTTTGAAGAAAAAGAGGGGTGAATAAGTTCCCACATTATTTGTGTTTCAATCAGCTTAAGCATAAAATTGATATAAATAGGTGGTCACTATTATTCTCTTGTACCAAAATTCAGGATTTTTAAGGGTAGTCCACAATAATTTAAAACCCTTTTCTTTCTTCTTAGCCCTTCTTCTTCGGCAACCTAACGTCCTGGCTTCAAAGCTCAATGCTCTATTTGTTGTGCTAGTTGCAGTAGCTACCCTGTTTTGTTATTCAGCTGCGCAAACAACACCAACTCCATCTAATGAAGCAGTGACTTACACAGTTGGAGATAACGTGGGATGGACTGTCCCTGATGGTGGCGCTGCTGCCTACCAAACATGGGCTTCCGGCAAGACCTTCAACGTTGGAGACATCCTAGGTAGGAACTATGAATTGAATGAAAAGAATATGACAAAAGCAGCATACATAACTTTGAGCGTATATTTGGTACAAGAAAAAAAAAAAGAGTAAATTTTCATAGATGTAATTTGTATTTCATTTATAAAAATTTATCTATATTTTTACTTTTATATCAAACATATCATAAGAATAATCTAGACCTTTTTATAAGAGAAAAATGTGTTTAGTGGGCGTTTGCACCGGCTCATTATTTTGTTTTAAAGTAATTATTTTTTATTTTTATAATAATCAAAATCAAATTTATAAAATATAATCCAAATACATACTAAATAATAAATAGTGTTAAAGATTCACATGGCCTCTCCTAATTTCTCCAGGGTGCTGCGGACAGATTGATGATTACTTATGCTTTTGGGGCTTTTCCCACAAAGTTAGCTTTCTATTCTTTGACTTCAATTTTGTATCGTTTCTTTTCAGCCCTTCTTTGTCAATGTTAACATCACATTTTATCCGAGCACATTTTTTCAAAGGAAGAATAAAAATTACTAAGATAACAAAGATATAAAAATAAAATTGCCTTGAGTAAATAATGAGAATGGTCCGAAAACCAAGTCTAATTATTCTAAAAATTAAAACACAAGAAACAAAAGGAAAAATCAAATTAGAATTTAATCTGTGAAGACTAACTCTGATTGATTTGAAAATAAATTTAGAATTGAATTTAGAGCAAGATTAACGAAAATTTGTCACAATTGATCGACAAATCAATTTTGGATTTCATTAGGAATAAATCAATTAAAATATGTTTCCTTGATTCAGGTTGAAATCTTCAAATTAGGACATGATTGTGACGTGGAGTGTGTTGTTGAGAATTTTATGAACTTATTGGATTATTAGACATCTAAGCAAATGGTTGAAATCACTAATTAGGTCCGGACTATAACTTTTAATTCAAGAAGAATTATGGTACCTATTACATATCGACGGAAAGTCCCCTTCAAGCTTGTCAATATGGCAACCTAGGTGAAATCCAGTCGAGGCCAATTTTTGGGTCAAAATATACTATTTATACATGTTTTGGGCCACTTTTGTAATTTTGTAATTATTTTAATATTTCATTTAATTATTGCTACTAGGGTTTCAGACTTTTATCATATAAGTACTTTATGTTTATTTGTCCTATTTAAATTATCAATAAAGTTTTCAAAATTTCTATCAGTATGAATTTCAATTCTTTGTAAATTTCTCTTTTTACACTAACTCACTGCGTTAGATTGACATGCTATAATTTGATCTAGAAAACTCGTTAAAACACAACAGAAGGTGGAAGGCCAAGGAGAGGAGGTTTTTGTTATTTTGTAGGAAATTTCTAGCTAACATTCTTCATCTTTATATAACAGTTTAACGTTCTGCTTTTCAATTTTGCTTTTTATTTGGGGTATTCAGTGTTTTTGCTTTAATTCTATAGATATTGGATTTTCTACATCCATACATAACCTAGGAAACTAAAAAATGTACTCACTTTGAAGCCATACGCTTTACTTCTGCCAAAAACTACCTATTTTCTCTAAAGCATCCATAATTCCTGCACCCACTATATTCCAACCCATGCATTCCCTCTTGTGCCATAAACAGTCCACGCTCTGAGCCAAAATTTGGACATAGTGTTCCTTGCACACGGCACAATGCCACATCTCCCTTTTGTGTTCCCATCATTTTTTAATTCTCGAGTTTTCATCATTGTGTTATGTATTTAATATTAGAGATGTTTACAGGGGTACTGTTAGCACATCATGATTACGTGAATTGCAATTAAGGGGTATGAAATATATGGCCATCTTTCTTTTTTGGGCACACAATACATGGCCATCTTTTGTTTCTACGTGTGGGTGTTCATGAATACAAATGAAATAAATAAAAACCACATTTAATTTAATAAAATTTGAGCAGGATAAAATGAAATAATCACAAAGAATGATTGAAAAGGATATATAAGATGAATAGTATAAGACTAGTTTATGCTTCCGTGAAATTTACAGATTTTTTTTTTATATTTTTTATTACATATATTTTTTATATTTTTCTTTTATAATTCAGACAATATAATTTTATTAATATTATAAATAACATTTGTACTAAATAAGTGTTTACAAAATTTTTGTGTTTTTGCTTTTGAATAATAAAAACTACCAATATTATAATATATGATTTGTTTATATTTTGAATAAATCTTAAATAAAAAAAATAAAAAAATTGTAGATAAAAATAAATTAATTTTAATTGTAGTTGTTACTTTTCTGAGAGAGAGAGAGAGAGAGAGCAGCAAACAACTTGACAAAGTAACATGATATTACAATGAGAATTATTTTGTTAAAGAGAAATTATTTAAGTACAAAAAATTAGATGAAAAAATTAAAAATAAATTAAAATGTGAGACGCTATGTAACATTAGAGGAAGTTTCATTAATGACATATGGTAGGTAATAGATATTGTTTTCAGAACATCTGACATTCTTTGTAGGCTTTGATTAATAATTTTATTTATTTTAGTGATATTATATTTTCGGGATTGACATACGGGTTTTTGATCCTTTGTTGTCCAATTCGTTTGTGAAAGAACTCTCGATGTTAAACTTGGATACATATATTGTAAATACCATATTTTGTCTCTCTTATATAAAAATCTTTAAAATAAAAAAAAATTATAAAATAAAAAATAAGTTAATCTAAAAACTTAAATTTAGAGTATTTTTAAGTCAATTTACTCAATAATTAAATTTTTATCAAAAAAAGAAGCAAAAATCATAAAAAAAAAGGAAAAAATGACAACAATAAAAATTAAGATAAAAGGCAAAAATTAAATCTTATGTCTAATCTTGAATCACTCAATTTTAATTTTTTTTCTTTTTTTATTTTATTATTTATTTATTTATTTTTTATTGATCCATAATTCATAAATTTAGCCCACAAATTCTATCCCAAGCTGCACAAACCCTTTTTTTTTTTTTAATTTTTATCTTTATTATTTTTTTGGTTTTATTTTCATGCCTCCACTCTAGTCCATTAATAGCATATATTTTGGTTACAGTAAGGGGATATGGGCTGGCAGCAAAGGCGACGACTCACTCACGTTTCAACTCCTCACATCTTCGCTGCGCTACACTGCACGGAGACACCAAGCACTGCCTCACCATCTGCACAGACCACACCATCTCAATTTCTCCATTCCACCCTTTCACTCTCACTTTCCTCATTCTGCAACACACGCACAGTAGTGGGAGGTCTGGGAATTTTCTTTCCTCTCTGGGATCCTTGGTTGAGAGAAGAGGACTACAAGTCAGAAGAGGACTCAAAAAAGAAGGGGTCTGACGCAAGGTGAAGGAGAGGGAAGAGGATTTTCTGGGCAAATTTCGAAGGAATAAAAGACACACCAGGTTTGGGTTTCTCATCTAAATCTACTGTCATATTTTGTATCTGAATGTGCATGATTCTTTTGCACATTTTCTGGGTAGCTCTCCCCGGCATATTTACTCTTTTCTTCTCTGCACCATACCCAGAACAGCCAAGCCTCTCACTCTCACGCAAGCTCCCACTAGTCACGGCTCTTCACTCACAATCACCATCCTTGCACATCACTCATAACACAGAGTATCCACCGCACAACACCCCTCTCGTGGTCCTGCACTTTCACTTTCTCTGCATTTCCCACAGCCCCCACATTTCTCCTCTGCACACACTCACGGTTCAGCATCACCAGCACATCTCGCACCAACACAGAACCCCTCCACGGTCACAGCTTCACCCACACTTTCACCTGCACAGCACCACACACAGCACTGGTTTCACTTCCACACAGCACCTCACTCACGGTTCCATTCCCTCAGCACCTCATTCACGGATTCACAGCATCTCTCAAACACCCACAACACCACACACAGCTCATAACACCCACATTTCTCCTTGATTTAGAAATCCAAAACAGAGCACCACCCAAGCCACACATCCGGTCTTGCACAGAGCACCACCCAAGCCACACATCCGGTCTTGCACAGAGCACCAGTTCACTACAAGCACCTAAATCACCTCACAGCACTCACACGCCCAAGCACCAGCACAAAGCACCTCCCCTGTTCATCACCAAAACACAGCACCACACCTCCACAGCCCCTGCATTTCGCACCACTTTTCCCTGTTTTCCCCTTTCCCCTGACAGCACCCGAACGCACACATACCTCCGCACCACACCTGAACCTGCCATCACCGTCACAGCTCCACCCCCACCTCACTCACTCGGCTCACAGCACACCACAGCACCACAGAAACAGAACAGCCGCACCTCTCTCTGCATATCTCTCCTTGGCACCACAACTTTTCACCCCACTAGCTTTGGCCAGCCACATTTCACCATTTCTCTTCTTGTGCTTGTACGACATCTCTGGAGTCCTTTATGTTTGTGAGTTGGTTTCTTTAAATTTTTTTTTTTTTTGGAGGTCGCCTGTTTAACTTATTTTACATCACTTTAATTAGCTTATTTTAGTTTCATGCACTTGCATTTTATTTGATACGGTCGTTTCCCTTGATATTGGGCCTGTCATTCCGTGTAGCTTAGATAAATTTTGGGGCTGGTTATTCAAATGGGGGCCCTGGTTTGTGTTGCAGGTTATTTTATTTCACTTGGTTTATGTTATCTTGTTTAGGTCACATAATAATAAAAGTTGAAAAGAGTAATAATTATTTAATCTGTATATATTTAGTTTATTTATTTAGTCCGAACGTGTTATTATGCTTTAACATTTTATCTTAGTGTGGATATTCATTTCTATCTCGTTTGATTATTTGTTATTTCATCACATTTTTATCTTTTGCTTTTATTTTATTAAATAAATTCTCAAGTTTTAAAAATTAATCTAAGTTATCTGAGTTGTAACAGCTCGTTAATTTAGAAAATAATTTAATTGGGACTCTGTTATCGTGACGACGCTTTGGTCTTGAAAATTAATTAAAAATCATTTCAAAACTCTTTAATCATTAATTTAAAATTATTAATCAGGGACATTGTTGTTGTGATGACTCTTTCATCCCGAAAATATTTTAGGATAATCAATAGTCATTATTGTCATGACGACTCCTTAACTTTAAGATGATATAGGTTTTTAACTATTATTAGCCACTTATTAGAAATAATTTAAAACATTTAATCAACTAGAGACATTGTTATCGTGACGACTCTTCCATCCTAAAAATATTTTAGGATCACCAATGATCATTATTGTCGTGACGACTCTTTGACTCATAAATGATATAGATTTTAATTAATAATTAATCATTTTATAAATCAAAATAAACTTTTAATTAATCTTTAATTAATTAGGAACGATATTGTCGTGACGACTCTTCCGTCCTGAAAATATTTTAGGATCACCAGTGATCATTGTTGTCGTAACGACTCTTTGACTCATAGGTGATATAGATTTTAATTAATTATTAATCATTTTTTAATAAATCATAAACATTAATCAATCCTAAATCAATTTTGGACAATGTTATCGTGACGACTCTTCTGTCTCAAAAATAAGTTAGAATAACTAACAATCAATATAGACGTGACACCTCTTTGTTTCGTGTGTGATATAGACATTAATCATTTTATTTTAAAAATAGTCAATCAATAGTTTCTTCTTATTTAATCAATTATCATTATCATTTCTATTAATCGATCCTCACATAGCATTTTTAATTTAATCAACATCATCAAAGCATTTTTAATTTAATCAACACACAAATCATTTTTATTCAATCAATCATTAATTTTTAATTAAAATCCTATAACACACAAATAATTTTTACAAAAACTATGTGACTTTGATTTTTCATTACACGTCTGTATTAGGATGGATATATTAGGAGTATAGTATGATTAAGTTCCAGTCCTTCTCTGTACATAATCAGACTCCTGAACCTGATCTCATTTTTAAAGATCAGTTTTCTTTCAAAAAAGATTTTTTCAATCATTTTTCATTTAAATAAAAATTGATGGCGAATTTTAAATTTTTTATAAATATAATTGCCTCTCATCGCGGCACCATGCGGGTATGTTGTGACATAGAAAATTTGGTGAGTTGGAATTCAATGTTTCCTTAGCAATTGGAAGTATTCATGAAGGATTGTTGCTATGGTTGGTTTAATGGTTATTATGAGAAATGGAATCTGAACCACTATTTATTTTTAAGCCAAATGAAATGGCAATCTAGTTGTCACATGGTGTATAGCACTAAGGATACTTGAGGCATAAATCAATTCCATTTACATGCTTATCTATCAAATATTATATAATATTTGGTTGTTTTAGATTACTCGGATCTTTAACGGCACGAAGGGGTTGGTAGGTTTCCTGTGCTTTCATTTAGTGTCATCTTCTATTTATATGATGGTGACTTTGGTAGAATTCTAGATTTTGGCATTTTTGTCTTGGGTTTTACTTATTGTGCGTCAGTTACAAAATAGAGTCTTTGGAGTGTTCAAAAGTTAGTTAAAGAAGGAATCATTGGAGTGTTAATTTTTTTTTAAATCACTATATATTACATGGATTAGGATTTTGAAAATAGAATAATCAAAATTGGATGTAATGGTGATGGAGACTACTTTCATTAGTTTAGTAAGAAATGCTGGCAAGACATTCATATCTAATAACAATCTTCTTTCATGTATTAAGATTTCAAAAATAAAATAATTAAAATCAATCATAATGATGATAACATTTGAACCTTTTAGAGGTGTACGTAATACCCCAACTTTTTAAAGATTTATAAAAGAAAACAAACAAAAAAAGAGACAGAGATATTTATTATTTAAGTCTTACATAGGATAAAGAAATTTTAATGTTATTTTACTTTAAAGCCCTATATCGAAAAAATTAAATATTAAATTCTTTTTCCTAAGAATAGATATATAAACCTTAAGATAAATAAGTTTAATTGTATTTTACATTCAAGTTCTTTGTAAAAACTAAGAAGTTATAGTAAATTTTAGAAGTAGTATTTAACATCAAGTCAAGTTTTAAGTTATCTTGACTAAGCTTATAATCAAAATATATACTTTCGTAATATGATGATATTGAGTTATAAAATTTTAAATTTATAAATATCATCATATTACGAAAGTATATATTTTGATTATAAGCTTGGTCAAGATAACTTGAAACTTGACTTGATGTTAAACACTGCTTTCAAAATTTACTATAACTTCTTAGTTTTTACAAAGAACCTTAAGATAAATAAGTTTAATTGTGTTTTACATCTAGGTTCTTTGTAAAAACTAAGAAGTTATAGTAAATTTTGGAAGTAGTATTTAACATCAAGTCAAGTTTCAAGTTATCTTGACCAAGCTTATAATCAAAATATATACTTTCGTAATATGATGATATTGAGTTATAAAATTTTAAATTTATAATCTAGAGATATTGGTTTTTTTTATAATACTTTTTTTTTGGTGAACTTGTTGAAGGATTACAAAACATTTGAGATTTATCATTTAAATATGTTTTTTTGGCTTTGAATTCAATATTGATTAGAAAGGTCCATAATTGGCTCCTATTTAGAACAACTTATAGCCATTAGCAAGTTTAACGGTCTATTTGTATATAATTGTTTAAAACTATAATTGTTGTCTGGCGTGGCGTCGTCCTTGGTTTGTGTAAGCGAAGCTGGGTGGAGGTAATGCCTTAGTTGTTTTTTAGTTTGCAAAGACCCGAGAGAAGGTAAAGCCCTTAGATGATTTTTTTTTTTCTAAGGACATAGAGGATGTGAGGACACCTGAGTGGCAAGCTTTTTGTGTGATAGTTTTCTAAGCAATACAATATGGACTACAATATTTTTAATTTTTTTTTACAAATTTGTTATCATCCACAATAATTATTTTCTTATAATTTGTTTCTTTAACAAAAGAATTATTTGTGCATATTTCTTATTTTTCTTTTTATTCATTATGTATTTTATTCACTAACTGAGTCAGTGGACACACCCTTAATATTTCTAACAAATTTCCAACTATCTAATTGAGGTAGCCTAGGATTTGTTATTAATCATAATTGTTCACGGTTCTAGTATGTAGCTGTAAGGTAGTGTCAAGGTTGTTAGTTCTTTTTTATTTTATTTTATTTGTAACCTACACTGAGTCTTGGAACGATTTTAAGAATTTTGTATTATTTTGAAGTTTTTTTTCCTTTTAAAAGCTGTTGTATAATTTTGGGAAAGGGTTTTTTAATAGACTTGCTAGACTAATTGGGTTTTGGGTATAGCATATCCACCAATCATGGCGTCTAGGGTGGGTCATGACAAATTTGGTATTTAAGCTTTGGCGGTAGGTCCTATTATCTGCAAATGCAGATTTTATATTAAAATTCTTTTCGAAACTCATGTACTCGAGCACAACTAATAAGCGAGAAGCTATTATCACCCATTTGTTGTCCTGAAAACGTATGTCTATTCTCGTGTTGTCTAGTTTTGTTTTATTCTTTGACTTTACTAAATACTTTTTCTTGAAACTAAATCTACTCTTATTTGAAATTCGAGGATGAATTCGTTTTCTAAGTAGGGAGGAATGTATACCCCAACTTTTCAAAGTTTTGCAAGAGGAAAAAAAAATAGAAAGAAAGATTTGTTATTTAGATCCCATATAGGAGAAATAAGTTTTAATGTTATTTTAGTTTTAAGTTTTACATAGGAAAAATTGTAAATTCTTTCCCTTAGGAATAATTATATATGACCCCAAAGTAGACTAGTTTAATTGTGTTTTCCTTTTAAGCTCTTTGCAGAAGAGTACAAGGTTCTATTAAATTTTTAGAGCAATATTTGACATAAATTTAAGTTTCAAGTTATCTTGGTTAAGCTTATAATTGTTGAGTGAATATTTGACGAAGTGACATTGTTTTATCTTTTTCATTGAGGAAACATGACCCTCTAAAAATATTTGAATTCTTGTTGAAATATAGGTTTTTGTAACATGATGATATTGAGTTATGAAATTTTAAATTTTCAATTTGGAAATATCGATATTTATAATTCTTTTTTTTTTTGTGAACTTGTTGAAGGATTACAAAACATTTGAATTTTATCATTAAAATGTGTTTTTTTGTCCTTGAATTCAATATTGATTTGAATGGTCCATATTGGTTCCTGTTTAGAATTCCCGATAGCCGTTAGCAGGATTAATGATCTATGTGCACTTAGTTGTTCAAATACTATAATTGTTGCCAAACGTAACATGGCCCTTGATTTGTGTAAGCGGAGTCAGGTGAAAGTGAGGCCCCAGTTATTTTTTTAATTTGCAAGGACCTAGGAGGAGGAGGAGAGTTGCGAGGACTTGGGAAGATGTGAAGCTTCCGAAGTGGTGAGTTTTTTATATGATGGTTCTTCAGGTAGTATTGATATGGACTGTAATATTTTTAAAATATTATTTTTATAAATTTGTTTTCATCCACGATAATTGTTTTCTTATAATTTATTTATTTGAGAAAAGAATTATTTGTACATATTTCTTGTTTATCTTCTTTTTCATTATGTATTTTATTTACTTACTGAATCAGTAAACTCACCCCAATGTTTTTAATAGATTTGTAAGTATCTAATTGATGTAGCCTAAAATTTGTTATTCATTGCAATCGGTCATGATTCTAGCTTACAACTGTTGGGTTGGGCTTGGGTTGTTATTTGTAGCCTATATTGAGTTTTAGAACTATATTAAGAATTTTGCTATATTTTGAATTTTTTTTAAGTTGTTGTACATTTTGTAAAAGAGTTTTATAATATGCTAGTCAAACTAGTTGGGTTATAGCCTGTGCACCGATCACAGAGTCTAGGCTGGGTCATCATAGTATGGAATACTTGTCTTCAATTTAGTTAGAAACCTTAGTGGGGCTTTTGATTGTCTACAATAAAAATATTCTTTTGTGTAATAGATTTTCATTTTTCTTTGCTATCATTATTTTTTTTTTACATTTTACCATTACTTTTTATTTAATAAAGATTAATATTTAAAAGATGGAATAATCAAAAGCAATTGTAATGACAATGACATTTTGACTTTCTAGAGAGATGGAGTATTTTCTTTAGTTTGGCTAAAAACGTTAACGTGACTTTGAATTTTCTTAAATGTTATAAGTTATCATTTTCTTTTTCTTTCTTAGTTATATTTCATTCATCATTAATGACAACAACATTTTGTTTTCCAATAGGTAAGGAGTTGCTCTTCAGTTTGACTAAAAGTGTTGGTAGAGCTCTCCAAAAAAAACATATCTTTTCGCATTTTTATTTGTCATTATTTTTATGTAATTTCGTTGTTTTCATAATGTATGCATATTGTATGCCGTAGGCCCACGATGAGGCCCATGACCAAGGTATAATCCATCAACACAAAACTGTTAAGGGACATTCTCCCGCTTTACTCTTCAAGGAAAATTTCCGCAACAATATTTAAGGCAACAATTCAATCCCTCAAGATCAACCTGAATCACCTCTTTGAACGCAAGCTTTAAAGGGAGTCCTAACCGTCAAGTTGACTTAGATATAAAATGGGCACATTCCACTAATAGCTAGTTTGTTCATCATCCTAACCTAAACAATTTTATCTACCTTATACTGAGATTGAGTTGAGTATAGGAATGCCTTGCACATGCCCTTTCACACTGGCACGCAAAGACCCCATTGTTGCAAACGTGAACATTGGTGCTGTTTGTGAGAAGTAAAACTCCTTAACTCCACTTGCTACCAACCAACCAACCAACTAAGACCCTTGCACTTGATCTGCCACCATATTCAACGCCTACCAAAAATAACTCCAAACACTAGTAGCTGTAACCAAAATTAGACCTCCAACCAGCTTCATACCAACCATCCCAACAATACCACCACTAATGAGATAAACACGTAGAGCTTGATAGTAATTATTCAAGATCCTCGAGCCCAAAATGAATAACTCAAAAGAAACTCCAAAAATCCTCAACCAAAATGGTTGACAATGGACAACCTAACCAGAACCACAATAATCAAAATCACACAAACGACCATACCAAGTATATATAGTCACCTTTAGAAAACTCATAAGTTGTAACGTTAACACTACAAATCCATGAATCTCAACCACAACCCAAGACTCTACACCCTAGCGCACCCATTCTCTGACATCATCATATCATGCCATTGCTGAGTAACTTCCATCTTCCTTCCACTTTGGAATCATATGATTAATCAACGAACCCTTAAGAATATTTGGATATGTTCAACTCGACCATGTTGTTCTTCAAAGTCATAGACCCAATTGTATGTTGTGCATTTTCGAGCACCCTCAAGAAGTTAGGTCTATTGTGGTTCTCTTTTCTCTAAGCTTAGACCATCAATGACTTCTTCGAGATGGCCAGCAAGTTCCTAACACATTTTTCCATTAGTTGTGTCAGCACACCAAAAAAACCATTGCAAGCTTGATAAACCTCCCAGTTGTGGCACCCTCTGCGAACAGTCATTGTAATATCCCAATTATTATTATTATTATTATTATTTAATAACCCTGTTTTCGTATAGGTGATGGTTATTGTGATTGGTTGTTGAACTTTTAGATTAACTTTGTGAAGTCATCTAACCTTTATCTTTGAGTTCTTTGAGCTAAATTTACTTTACCAACTTCATTTAAAATTCTTTGAACATTTTTAGTGATATTCTATCTATACGGGTGCTAAAATTTTTTTAAATTTAAAATAGACACTTATTTGTAGATGCGACAATTTGGGTCAACCCATTTCGAGCCAATTATTTTTAGGGTTGGGTTGGGCCGATTAAAAAGAGTTACGAGTTGACATTTTGTTAGTCCAGTCCAATGTGGGCCACGAGACAATCAAGCTGGCCTATTGGCCTGTTTTTTTAATTTTTTAAAATTTATTATTATTTTTAATAATATTTTTAAAAAATTATTAAAATCACATCTATTTAAATTTTTTTATAAACTCTTAAACTAATTATATTTTTTTATAAGGTATCTAATTTTATTATTATACAACATAGATGTTATAATCAGCAAATAATTTAAAACTATAACTTGTACCCAAAAAAAAAGCCATAACATAATAATTAGTATATAATTTGTAAAATATAAAGTAATTATCATATATTTATGTATATAATTAATTATACTATCATTAAAATCATTAAATTAGAGCATAGTTAGCACTTTAAAAATATTAATTTTATGTCAAAAAATAAAAATAAATTCATTTTCAAGCCATCGGGTCGGCCCGCTTTGAGCCATTCAAAAATTAAATTGGATTAGATCAGGCCAAAATTACAAAAAAAAAAATGCACATTTTGTCGACCTATCCCAGCCCATTTGTCAGACTATTTAGGCTCACTTATTGAGCCTGATCCATTTTAACACCTTTACTTATATGAGGGTTATATGAAATAAGTATTTTCTTTAAATCAAAATTAACATAACAGTAATTGACCTTTGGACATTTTTTAATCGAATGTTAATTTTTAATAAATTTTTTAGAACCTTTAGTCCATTCGTTTTGAAGACCTAAATTTTTAAAAGTTGTAATTTTTGTAAATTTTCATAAATTTGGCATGTTCATGATTTTTGTTCTTATCACTCAACAGAAAAAGATAGTCTTAGAATATTTGTATTTGAAACCCATTAAAACTTACCTGGTCGAGGCATGAACATTCAACGCTCACGAAGCATATTAAAACCCAAAATTTCAAATTGCCCCTTTGAGGAGTAGAAAAGAGATTATAATTACAGCTGTCATGGACAATCGAGAAGAAGGTGTAAACACCATCATATCGAGTAGTTAAAGATAGAATCCTATCTAAATTTGAACTATTTAAAAAAAATAGTAAAAAGATATAATACACAGTAATAGAGTGGAGAGAACACATTAAATACAAAGAGGTGCAATTGTATATACAGAAAGGAGCAGTGACACAAAAAGCTCTTTGACTTTCAAATTTCAAGTAAATCTTCTAAAATCTCAAGATCCCATTGTATATATTTTCCTCATTCCTCAATTAATGTCATGCATATATATCTGAACCCATAAGCCTCACCTGCACACTAGCACGTTCAAGATCCTTGCACACACTTGCATATCTTCTACAATTCACTCACTAATCACACACATTCACTCGCCAACACTCACGAACTCACATTTGCACACACACTCTCACTAAATCACACATTCCCTCACAAGCACTGACACCCACACATTCCCTCACTCACATTCAGGATCCACACGTCCTTGCACCCACTAATCGTGACTTGTGATGAAGTACAGCAATTATTCACAAATAATCGAGTTAGAGATGTAGCTATAAGTGCTACAGACAGATGAGAGGAATGGAAGTGATTGACACTGGAGCTCCTCCAAATGTTCGAGTCGGTAGAGCAACTCTAGGATGAGTTTTTAACGTGCTCAACGAACCTATTGATAATTTAGGTCCAAAAGATATTTGCATAACATCTCCTATTCATAGATTTGCATCTACCTTTATACAGTTAGATACAAAATTATCCATTTTTGAAATAGGAGTCATAGTAATAATAGCATGTTTAGCAACAGCTTCTTTTAGAGAAAAAATCACTTTTTTTTTAAATTCTTTTAAAAAAATGTTAATTATAAATTATTTTGACTATAAAATAAGTTAATCTAAATATACACTTATATCTTTTAGCTCCTTATTTCCCCGAAGGAAAGATAGAACTTTTCACCTACACTTAGATTGTGTATGAAATGATAAGTTTTGAAAATTGATTTGAATTATAAATAAAATTTTCTTATTTGAAAAGTTATAGTGTTGGAATTGATTTGATTCAAAAATTCATTAAATTTATATTATGTGTATTTAAAATTTCACTTAAATTTGATTGGATTTAATTGGATTTTAATTCAATTAATAATTTTACTCTTATTAATTTATCCACTTATCTAATCTAAGTAAGGGTGATACAATAAATCATTAAAATAAAATGAATTCCAATAATCTTTAAAGTATTCCAAACACAAATTTTGGTTTGCAAATCAAATCATATTTTTATAAAGAATTCCAAACATAAAAATTAATTTCTAATACAAATCAGTTAAATTCAAATCAATTTTTTTTTTATGATTCCAAACACAACCATCATCACTTGCATTATAGCACCAATTGCACATCGTTCATGGCATATAATGTTCACTTGCACACATGCGTATCAAGCTAGGGTTTTGAAAAATATTTTGTTAGTCATATAATCTTAGAGATCTTAGGGGATGTGAACCTAATTATTTTATTAAATGATTATCTTATTATAAGAGGTTAACCTTACTTGGATTAATTATATGATCGTTGGCATTTGTGTAATTAATTCACTGGCTTCTCTCAATATAAGATATATATAAATACCATATTTTATCCCGATGAAGTAATTTTTTGAAGAAATAATAATAAAAAGACAATCATTTGATAAATTAACAAATTTGTCAAAAAGTTTTTAAATTGAATTCTTGACCCAACATGAATTTAGCCCAAAATATTAGCCAATCGTCAAAGTCCAAACCAAATGCTTTAAAGAAAAATCAAAATACCTTATCAAAAATACAAAATGAAAAAAATCAGCAAAAAGCTAAAGAAAAAAAAAATTCGTGTTCTATACAGGCAAAACAAAAGCCAGCGTTAGCCAATAGCCCAGCGGCTGTCCCACTGAGATAAAATTTGTCTCCTTCATCCTTTTTACACCAAAACGATTCAAGAGCATGCAATCATCAAAAAGAAACTGAACTTTAACACAAAAGTAGCCTAAGCTTGGGCTATAAGCTGCGCTCAAAGATTTTTCAGAGCATTGGGAGAGTTTGAGGGGCAGAGGGAGGAGGCGGTTTGAAGGGAAAGAGGTGGAGAGATTTAAGATTCTTGGCTTTTCTCTGTTCATGGGGTTATTGTTCAATTTTTTTCAACGTGCTCTGTTTTGTTGGAAGCACCCACAACCACAACACTTGGCTCTTCACAGCATCTCACACGCACCTGCCCATAAGAACACCCACTTTCACCATCTCCCTCACCCATGGTATCAACTCACTCCATGCGCATAGCACACCCGTGTATCGAGCTCACTGCCACCCACTCTCCACGGCCTCACCTCCAAACGCCCCTGTTTCGGTACCTCAAGTCAGAGTCCTCACGGAAACACAGACACGGTTTTCTCACTCACTCGCACTCTCACTCATCACAGATTCACCACCTCCTTCCCACACTCACGGCAAGACACTTCACTCGCAGTTCTCACTCACTTCCCACGCATGCACACACAGTCCAAATCACTCACCAACACCCTTCACCTTCACCCACGGCACACACCCGCACAGCCGCTGTTCCAACACTCCAAAACAGAGCACAGCACCAACACTCCACACACCGGCCACAGTCCACTCCGACAACCACAACACTCACCCCTGTTTCAGGGGTTGCAAAACAGAACACTGCACCACACCACTTTCACTGTCTCAGTTCCACATTCCAACTCCACAAAAACGCCCCACACAGCCAAGGCCGCGGCACCACAAGCCACACACACCACTTCAAGCACAAGCCATATCCATCTCACAACCGTCACCTGCACCCACGTCATGACCTTCACCGTCTCCCTCACTTGTACCGCAACACTCTTCACAGCCAACACAGCACCCACCTCGAGCCACTCCATCTTGCACAATCACAAGCACTTGCATCATGGCACTGCACTCACTTCCACCGCTCACCGGTTTGCAGTTTCACTCAGGTCCAGTAGCCACAACACTCAAGAAGCCCATCACTCACACTTTCACTCAAACTTCACACCTCCCTCTCACCCCTGTTTTCAACTCATCAAACAGAGCCAAGTTCTCCCCAAATCCACCACCCACACGCACCTAAACCTTTCCCACTCACCTTCACCTGCACACGCACCAAACTACTGTCACGGTAGCCACGCCACACACTATCTCATGAACCAACACCATCCCCTACCTCTTTCACCAACGCTTCAGGTCCCCAGCAGCAATTTCTAATTCGTGTTTGAATCTTTAGGCTGAGCCACTTCCCTAGAATTTGATCCACGCTGTCCTGATCTCATTCATATCAAGCTACTGCCAATGTTGCTTTTAAAGAAATCTTAGTGGCTATGGTATTGGTTCAGGGGCGTAAAGGGGATAGATTGAATCTGGACTTAGAAATAGATATGGCAATATGGGTTGACCCGACTCGATGTGTCATGGCCAGGCAAAAATGGAACGAAGCGGATTGATTCGTTTTTATTTATTAGGTTGAAAAAAATTAACTAATTTTATTTTATAATAGGTTAGTGGGTTAGTAGATTAACTAATTTAAAATTAAAGAATAAAAAAATAATAGATTAACAGATTAATTTGTCTAAAATTAAATTAAAAAAATAATAGATTAGTGGGTCAACTAACTTAAATTAAATAAAATAATAATAAAATAAAAGATTAACAGTATAAATTGATCTATTAACACATCACCAATAATTGATAAAAATAAAATAAAAAATAAAATTGACTTGACAAGGCAACTCGTCCCATCCAACCATAACCTGTGAATTATGCCAGGCAAGTTAAAGGAACCCACTTCAAGAAAATGAATTCATATTACAATCCAACTCACCATTTTTTACGAGTTAAGTGGAACAACCCATCCAGTCAAACTCATTTTGTCATCTCTCCTGTTAGAAAATGTTCATTTTGATATTTGTCGATTGTGAGTGTTTTTGGTCACTATTTTATGGGCTTCTTAATTCTTACTATTTTATTTTTATTTACATTTTTATTTTTATCCCACAAAAATAAAAAAATAAAATTGATAAAAATAAAATAAAATAGACAAAAATAAAATAATCAACAAAAATAAAATTGACTTGACAGGCCAACTCGCCCCGTTCAACCACAACCCACGAATTATGCAAGGCAAGTTAAAGGTACCCACTTCAAGAAAATGGATTCATATTACAACCCAACTTGTCATTTTTTACGAGTTAAGTGGATCAACCCATCAGGTCAAACTCATTTTTTCATCTCTACTATTAGAAAATGTTCATTTTGATATTTGTCAGTTGTGAGTGTTTTTGGTCACTATTTTATGGGCTTCTTAATTCTTATTATTTTATTTTTATTTACATTTTTATTTTTATCCCACCATTTTATTATTAATATATTTGCTTATTATTAAATTAGAGACAAGATAACCTTCATGATAATTGTGTGTATTAGTTAATATGCTGTTCTTTTGTGTTCATATGTATAGACTATGATTTCGGTGTATAGGTGTACAAGTAATCAAGAGATTTTGTTATTTATTATTATTTTTTCTTTTAACATCCGTATTATTTATTTATTATTCATTTTACTAAATATTATTGTTTCATTTGTTTTTAGATGCTTTTGTAATCAAGTGATTTGTCTCTTATTTTATTTCTTTATTTATTTCTTTTATATTTATTAATTCTCTATTTCTTTTTTAGTATTTTTTATATATAAATATTGCTTGAAAATTTTTCAAGTTGAAATTTAAAATTAAAAAATCGGTTTAGGCATTTATCTCAAACATTTTTTGTTTTTCTTAAAAATATAATATTTACTAGTTTAATAAGTAAAGGTCATATGAGCCATGATGGCTTAATGACTTGCAACTTGAGAGTAATGTCTCTGACCTCGCATTGAGTTTTATTTTTAAATTTGATAATAAATCCGAGTCATCTAAGTTGTATCAACTCATTAATTTAAAAAATAATTTAATTAGGACCATGTAATCGTGACGATGTTTTAATCTCGAAATTAAATTTAAAATTTTTTTCAAGACTCTTTGATCTTGAAAAATTAATCCAAAATCTTTTACTTAATTAGGAATGGCGTTGCCGTGATAATTCTTTCATTCAAAAAATAATTTAGAATTATCAATAGTTAACGTTATTGTGATAGCTCTTTGGCTCGAAAGTGATATATAACTATCAATCATCTTTTTTTTTTCTTTTCAATCAACCCATCAAGCATTTTTTTAATTAATCAATATACAAATCATTTTTATTTAATTAAAATCCTACAACATACAAATATTTTTTACAAAAATTATGTGATTTTGACTTCTCATTACATGTAGGGATACCTAGGCATGTAAGACAAGCTAAAATTATAAATATTTTTATTTAATTTTTTAATTATATTTTATCATTGATTTTTATTTGTTGTTTTGCTTTTGGGGTAAATTAAATACATTTTGAAGTTATAATTATTTTTGTACAATTAGCTTTATTGTAATAGTCTTAAGATGAATGTATCAAAGATGGAATAAGATTAAGTTTTTACTTTTTTCTATGCATAATTAGACTCCTGAACCTAATTTTTTTTTCCAAATACTAGTTTTTCTAATAAAAGTGTTTTCCATAATTTTCTATTTAAATAAAAATTAGTAACAACCCCTTAATTTTAGATTTTTTTATATAAATTTAATTACCTCTTATCAAGGCTTTCTCTAGGTATGTTGTGACAATATAATCATTCATATTTTTAGAATTCTCTTAATTTCAAAATTGATAAGAGTCTCTAATAAAAACCTCTAGTATATGAGTATCCCAATATGAGACGTAATATCTATTAATGTGGTATATTTGCCTTGCTTTAATAACCTATTTAACCGGTTATTTAATTGGTTGTTATCGAAGTGTTAGGATGGACTCAAATTATTTGTTTGTTTTCATGTAATAAATAAACTTAAGTTAAGTGATTAAATGAGTCTTCGCAATATTAAGGGTTCAAACTTCAATAGAAATATACTTGGAAGGATAGTCTCAGGGCCCAAAAAATGTAGGGATACTTGGGCAAGGCAAAAAAATTATTTGTTTGTTTGTTTTATTTTGATTTATGGTAATCTTTAATTTTAATAAAATTTTTCAAGCCTTTGGCAAATAGAAAATAATAATAATTTTAATAATTGTTTATCTTGACTATGATAGTTTGTTGACTTGAAAAATAATTTAATTAAAATTAATGTTAGAGTGATGACTTTTTAATCATGAATTAAAAATTTTTAATCATTCTTTAAAAATAATTTAATTGGAATTAATGTTGTCATAATAGTAGTGCTTAAATTAATTTTAATCATACTTAAAAATAATTTATTGGGAATTAATGTTACTATGATGACTTATAAATCCTTAAATAAATTTAGGATCACATATTATTAAAGTAACTGTGACAACTCTTGGTTTTAGGAGTGATGTAGGTATCTAATTTTAACTCATTAATAAATTTTTTTTTATAAATCAATTAATAATTTTTTTATTATTAAATTTAATTAAAATTCAATAACCCACAATTATTTTTTAAATGAATTATAGGGTTTTGATTTATCACTTAGGTAATATGTAGGCACTTCGAGTAAGCCTAACTTATATAAATTTTTTTTAATAAAAATTGTAAATATATTTTTTAATCAAATTTGCAAATAATTTATTTTTCTTAAGTAATATATAAATATTATTTTTGGTTCAAATGTATAAATGTTTTAATTTAGCTTTCCTTATTTAATTTTATTATTTAATTTTTAAGGATAAATTAAATATTATGAAAGGTATCTTAACTCATTAATAAAACCTTTTTTTTATAAATCAATTAATAAATATTTTTATTATTAAACTTAATTAAAATTCACTAACATACAATTATGTTTTAGATGAATTACATGATTTTGATTCCTCACTTTGGTAATATATAGGCACTTCAAGCAATCTTAACTTAAATAAATTTTTTAATAAAAATTGTAAATATATTTTTTAATCAAATTTGTAAATAATTTATTTTTCTTAAGTCATATATAAATCTTATTTTTGGTTCAATTGTATAAATGTTTTAATTTAACTTTTCTCATTTAATTAATTTTATTAATTAATTTGTAGGGATAAATTAAATAATATTAAGGCTATTAATATTTGCATAATTATTTTAGGGTAATCATCCTATGATGGATATTTCAGGATTGGAATAGAATTAAGTTCATATCTTTTTCATTGCATAAATAGACTCTCCCGAATCTGATCTAATTTTAAAGTCAGTTTTCTTTGAAATTTTTTTAATTATTTTTTTAATAAATAAAAATTAATAACAACTCTATTTTTATATTAATTTGTCTTGCCATTTTGTTGACTACCTTTGAGGAGGGTTGTGATAGTTGGTGACTCCATTAGGGACTTTAGATTTGTATGCTTCTTTCACCCACTGTACTTATACTTTATTCACATACTTCTAAGTAGGACCCTATACAAAGGTCCTAGTAAGACATTGGATAGTAAAAAGGTAATGAAGTGATAGTCATTTTGGATAAATATACATTCTATTTGATTTTCTTAAAAGCCTCGTCCGAATTGTGAGAGCCTTTCGTGAATGTCTCACATATGTTAGTTCACATATTTTGTAGTTATCATTATAAAAAGAGTTATTCTTTCTGGAGGTTAACGGCCTTTAGAGCCATAGAATCACCCAAGAGAAGTTTTCACTAAATAGAAATAACTATAGATCTTTCAAGTAAAAGTCCCATAATTTAGGACATTCCTAATTAGGATGCAAAAGGAGTGTATTTTTCCTCATCACTCGCATCATTAATTCATGAAGCACATGGGCTTAGTAGGTTATTTAGTCCACTAATGTGATATTTAAATTTTAATTGAAGATGAAACAAGTCACTCTTGAGGGACCAATAACTTACCCATCCTAATAATCATTTTTATATAAAAAAAAAAAGTTGCACCCCATTATTGGTTTTATTTTCCATTTAGCCTAATAATTATTTTTTAAAAAAAATTTGCACCATATTATTGCATTCATTTTCTGTTTAACATAATAATAATTTTTATTAAAAAATTGCACCAATTATTGTGTTCATTTTTCATTTTAGCATAGTGATAATCTTTCTCAAATAAAAAAAAGAAGCAAAAAGAAAAAAATCTCTTTAATCCCATTTTTGCAATTAATTGATAACTCAACAATCCCATTTCTTTTGGAAACCTTTTACTAGAACTCATTACAAGTTTCTGAAGTCCTTATTAAGGTTTAGTTTGCTTTTGGAGTGTACACTTGAGCAATTATATTTAAAAAATAAAATAGAAAAGCACAGAAAAAATAATAACTGGGACAAACTTAAAAAAGGAAAAAGGAATTCAACTCAAATGATTTTTTGTTAAATTCCATGAATATAGAAAAGGAATACCCAAAGGTTCATGACCAAAAAATAAAGAAAAAGAAAAAGAGAATGAGAAGAAGAAAATAACATAATATCATTGAATCTTAATTATACTATCCTCCTTAATGATTAGTCTCATTTGGCCATATCCTTTGTTCTCTTCAAATTTTGCCAAATAACTATCAATTCCTTTGAGGAATCAAGGTGTCATGCACCAATATCCTTTACCTAATATATATGATCATTGCATTAAAATTACTTTTAAGAAGGAAATTGGTCAAATACCTTGATATGGCAAGCATTTATTTTTAAGAAAAAATGTGAAAAAAAAAGAACTGCAAGTGAGGATGGAATCCTTTGAAAGATGCTTGGAATGTTTGATTACCCAAAAATTCAAAACATTCATAAAGTAAAGACAAATGTTTGTACAAATACTGGGATAATTTAAAATCTTTTTTGGGCAAGCTCAGCTTGATAATGAAAAATTCATCTCTTACATGCCTGATCACATTTTACTTTTTTTTATCGATATTTACGTGTTTGATCACATTTTGCTTTTTTTATCCATGCTTACGTGTCCGATCATATTTTACTTTTTGAGTTTTGGGCATTGTCATTCAAATTCTAAGTCCTTAATCAGTATTTTACTTCCACATCCCTTGCCTAGATAAAATACTTTTTTTTTCTTTACTTATTCTTTACAATGGAAGATTGAAAAACTATCATTTTTCATTTTTTTAACTAAAGAACAAGTAAAGAAGGATAGCTATAAACATTGTATTTTGTTCGGTCTTCTAATCAATTAAAAATTATTGTTAATTATTAAAAAAGAAGAAGAAAAATATTAATTAAATTGTGTCACCTCTAATGTCTTTTAAAATAAAATATATATAATAAAATACATACAAAAATAAATAATTAAACAATCATCGATAGGCTAAATTTTGTCATGAGAGATTATAAATATAGATAATTAAAGTGTTGAATTTGAATTAAGATAGGAGGTTATATCATATCTCCTAATTAGGATAAAGTTTTATCTTGATTTGAAGATGATATATTTAAATAAAAGATAATAGAGACAGATAACACATAACAACAGAGAGTAGAGAGCACGTGTAGAGGGGCGATTGTACTTACAAAAAAGAGGAGAAACACGAAAAAGGCTCTTTGACATTCAAGTTTAAGTTAAATCTTCTAAAATGTGAAGACTCCAGTGTATAAATTTTCCTTATTTCTCAATTAATGTCATGCATATGTACCTGAACCCATAAGCCTCACCTGCACACTTGCACGTTCAAGATCCTTGCACACACTTACATGTCTTTTACATAATTCACTCACTAATCACAAATTCACTCACCAACACTCATGCGCACTCATATATGCATACAATCTCACTAATCACACATTCACTCACCAACATCACACATTCACTCACCAACACTCATGCGCACTCATATATGCATACAATCTCTCACTAATCACACATTCACTCACCAACACTCATGCGCACTCATATATGCATACAATCTCACTAATCACACGTTCAGTCACTAACACTGACGCATACACCCACACATTCCCTCACTCACATTCACCTACCACATGTCCTCGCACCCACTAACCTGCACTTCATTCATTTGCATCACAACACCAATTTGCGCAACCTTCACGGCACACAATGTTCACTTGCACACATGCATATCATGCAAGTGTTTGAAAAATGTTTCTGTCAGGGTGATGTTCCACTGGATTCTGGATATACCAGAGAGTGGGTGCGGCTGTAGAATACTTGTAAAAGTATTCCGACACTCAAATTAGTATTAGAGCAAAACAAAAGTTAGGGATTTAGACAAAGTAAATGAATGTGCCTAGAAGTGATCTCTATGATACATATAAACAGAGGGGATTAGGTCCCTAGGATTTGAATGCTATGAGCTAGATAATTTGTAATTTGTAATTTATAATTTTGGTGAAGTGTTATGTTGGAAGTTAAATCCCACATCGGACAGGATGTTGACCCGGGGCCTATATAAAAAGATGGGGGTAGCTCCTTATCCTTTGAGCCGGCTTTTGGGGTTTAAGCAGGGCGCCTCTTGATATGGTATCAGAGCCTTCGATGTATCCGCCTGTTCCGGTGATCCCCTGTTTCATCGTTGAGGAGTGTGTGCCTCCGGTGGTGGGGGTATGCTCCTGCCCTCCGAAAGTGAGGGGGAGTGTTGGAAGTTAAATCCACATCGGACAGGATGTTGACCCGGGGCCTATATAAAAAGATGGGGGTAGCTCCTTATCCTTTGAGCCGGCTTTTGGGGTTTAAGCAGGGCGCCTCTTGACATGGTATCAGAGCCTTCGATGTATCCGCCTGTTCCGGTGATCTCCTGTTTCATCGTTGAGGAGTGTGTGCCTCCGGTGGTGGGGGTATGCTCCTGCCCTCCGAAGTGAGGGGAGTGTTGGAAGTTAAATCCCACATCGGACAGGATGTTGACCCGGGGCCTATATAAAAGATGGGGGTAGCTCCTTATCCTTTGAGCCGGCTTTTGGGGTTTAAGCAGGGCGCCTCTTGTTTGACATGTTATTATAACAAAGGCTGGAAAGAAGTTCTCTTTAAGTGACAACTCTAAAATTTAATCTCAATCTGTGTTTCTGATATCGCAGTACGCTAATTATTGTGATCAACTACTTAAGGGTAAATACATTGTAATTTACGCTAATATATATTACAAGCTGTATATTACATACTTTATATTGTTGTCCATGATGGTAATCTCCTTCGAAAAGAATATATGTAGAAGCTAAAAATTTAGAGCAACCGCCTGTGATATTCAAGTTTTAATTTAGTAAAATAACACATGTATTTCAATTATGTTCTGGCAATTTGTGCAGACCAATTCGGCAATAATAGTTGTCACAGATGGCAGCTTAATATCTTATTTTTGTTAATAATGGCAAAAGGATAAGTAGTTTAGGTGAGTGGAGAGAAAAGAAACCTTAACACGAAAGGATAGTAGTTGTTTTGCTTTAACACTCACTTAAGCAGTGGAGAGATGATTTTACCAGAAAGGGGAAAGTACAGAAAAGAAACATGTAAGGATAGTAAGTAGTGGAGAGATGGTGTAAATAATGGCTAAAGGATAAGCAATTTAGGAGAGTGGAGCGCATCCATCTTTCTATCTCTCAACCTGGCAATCTAATGCATTATCAAGTAAAAATTATCAGATGAAATACATTAGTAATTACTAAAATTTCATAATAGATTACTGAACTCTTTGTTTGAATTAGTAATTAGGAAAACAAGTGCTAGTTTTTTTTTAAAGTATAATAATTCATTAACAAATATAGGTAATTGATTACTGACTTTCTAAAATTTGAAAAAACTTAAGATTTTCATAAGAGAAAAAATGTTAACTTTATCTAAAGTTTTATAATTGATTATCTCTATTAATATACATCAACTCATCACAAATAAATTACAATTATTGTAGAATGAACTGTTTTAAATTTTGTAATACTTTAAGAAGACAAATTATTATGTTTAAAAGTTTAAAAGTAAAAAATATAATTACATTATATTTTAACGGGAAAACTTGTCCTTTTCACCGAAGCAAAGCCAATGGAAGATGGAGACATGCATGTGGGCGGGTAATACAAAGTCAAGTTTGCTTTAAATTTAAAGTACTAAACGGATGATGTAAGCAAAAGAAAAAACAAAAGACAATGCAACTAGGACTTGCGCATGTGGGCCACTTTACACGTCTAGATTCCAATGTCGTATAGTGGGAGCTCTGAACATTGCCGCAGGTAACAGTAACCTCGATTTCCATTCCCCACCTCGCTTTCAGAAGGCTCATCCCAAAAGCCGGATTCCTTCACCCCCTCACTTCCTCAGACTTGATGCCACACCACCTTCACCCTTTCTTCTTCACAGATTCTTGGCTCCCTTTGTGCAAACCAGAGAAATAGGCCTCTATTTACTGTCATGTGATTGAAGGGAGAAGAAAGTGGAGGAGAGTTGAGGGTGTTGTCATCAATAGAGCTATCATAGAGTCACCAATTGTAGGTAATAGCATCGATTCTCTTTAACATTTCTCTGATTTGTTTCCATCTTTTTAGTTGATGTCAGATATGAAAACTTGTCTGCCCCCTTCGTTGTTCCTTTCAATCTCAGGCAGTGATTTGTGTTTCATGCAGCTGAAGAAATTTTTTTAATGGATTTTGGGTTTAGAATCAAGGGATGTTGGGACTTTTTCATGGATTTGTCTCGGAAAGTTGTTTATGATCCTTTTGGCTATGCATATGTTCTTTGATTTTAAATGGTTAAATTGTTTTCCTGTCTTGAAAAGGTCTTTTTTTTTTTTCAAATTTGCTAAATGAAGTGCTCGTGACCTGTTTAAATAAAGAAATACTCTACTTGGGTTTGTGGGTTATATTCTCTTTGCAGCCAATCACCTTGCATGTTATTGTTTGAGCTTATACAAGCATGGTCAAGTATGATTCTTGGATGGATTTCTTTCTTGGTCAAGTCACAGTTTATGCTCGGTTAAGATGAACACCGTTCGTTTGGATGGAGAGAAAATCGAAGAGAAAGAAAATTGAGAGAAGAAAATGAGGGAAAAAAATCACTTTTCACCTTGGATAGAAAGAAAACGGGAGCAAAAATATCCTGTGAGCCCCACCATATTTCTTTCTCTCCACAGCCGGGTAGAGAGAAAACTCTCCAAAAAGACTATATGTCATATATATTTCAAAATTGTCCTATAAATCATATATATTTTAAGGAGAAATATATCATTTTATAAAATCACATTTTTTTTTCATTTTTCCTCTTCATATAAAAGAAATCTTATACATTTTTATTTATTTTTTCTTTTCTTTTTTTTTTCTATTTTTGTGTTTATTTATGGAAGCGTGATAATTATGACTTTGCAAAGTAATTATATGGTATATTAAAAAATATTAATATAATAAAAAGAAGATATATTTTTAAGTGAAATCACAATTTGATTTTTGGTTTAATTTTTAAAAAATTATATTTTATAAATTTATTATTATTATTATTTTTAATTTAAAAAAATTAAACTTACAAAGTGATTAAAAAAATCAAATTTTATAATTATTAAAAAAAAGTGATTGTACGTGAACGTAACCATGCCTTTTAGGAGCTGCGACCTTTCTGTTTCAACTTTCAAGAAAAAGTAATTAGCATTGGAATTGGGGAATGTAATCTGAGTATAAAGAATTTGAAATAATCCGTGTTGTTGTATTTGATTGAGTGACTTGTTACAATAACTATATACAGTTTTACAAAAATAATTGCTATCCTAAAATCAAGCAATACAATTCCTAAAATCAAGCTAAATCCCACTAAAAAAGAAACGGAGAATAAGTCAAGGACATGAGCGATGAGGGAAGGAGAAATATCCGCCAACAGCGTAAGTGTAGATTTGTATAAAATGATGCCAGCTGCATCGTTTCTGGCAGTCTTCGCTAATTTGATCAGAACTTCAGTTCCGCGCGTGGAAATTAACTACGTTTTTTGGGAGGTGTCCTTTTCTTGTTTCAAGGAAAAAGTAGTTAGCAGAGGAATTGGGGAATGCACACGTGAAAGGCTAAGAGCATAGGAGCTGATCTTGGGTCACAGCCTTATTTGGTAACATATAGTTGTTGGCTTATTTTCCTTTTTGTTCCTCTTTTTTCTATTTTAAGATTGGTCAGATTTCAGTTATTCTTGGTTTCATTTCGATGTTAATGTTAATTCTCCAAAGCATGGAGCAGTATGCATCCAAGTGCATTAAAGCTCCAATGTTTTATTACTTTCATATTGGTGATTAGCTAACGAACCTGTGTTACTCTTATATTGCTATGCAGTACTGAGATCCAAATCCACCTATCCAACACCCGCTACTAGACACGTGGCACTCCTTTCTTCATACGCGTGTCACTCTTCCCAACGTATTGAGCTCTTGACACAGTCATAGCCATAGTCTTTTTGGTCTAGTTCCTTTCTCTAGACGACCACGTAGCACACATACCCTATCTAAACTATATCTCCTTCAAAAACAAATATCCTACACCCACACACACTCACTCACTAACTCGTTGATTGAGAGACAGAGAGAGTGACATCCATGGAAGCCAGAAACTTGTTGCGCTTCCTGTTTCTCTCATTCAGTATAGTGCTAGTTCTTCTTGTCACCTGGGTTCACCTTCCTTCACTCCCCAACAAGGAGGTTCTTGACTGCAACCTTTACTCTGGATGGTGCACCTCCAAGAACCGCTTCCAGTACTCTTCAAAAAGGCCTAATCTCATCAAGAAACCAGTATCCACCACGCGCCATGCCCAACACGAGACCGAGGTTCCTCACCACCCTCTGGACCCTCTGACTATCCAGGAGCTCAACAAGGTTCGCACCATCCTCTCCACCCACCCTCTCTTCGAGTCCTCTTCCAGCTGCTCTCTCAACTCCGTTGTCCTCGAAGAACCCGACAAGAAACTTGTCCTCGCGTGGAAAAAAGGTGACCCACTCTTGCCCAGAAAGGCTTCCGTGGTTGCACATGTGGGGGGCGTCTCTCACACGCTCACCGTTGACATCGCCGCCAGCCAAGTGACCCTCCATGAAACCGGGTCACTTTCCGGCTACCCCACCATGACGATGGAGGAGATGGTGGGGGTGCTCGACGTTCCACTGAAGAACGCCGAATTCAACCGCACGGTCACCCAGCGCGGTGTCGACATGGCAGACCTTGCGTGCCTGCCAATCTCTTCGGGGTGGTACGGGACCCCGTTGGAGGCGAACACAAGGTTGATCAAGGTTCAGTGCTACTCCAAGAAAGGCACCGTGAATTTCTACATGCAACCCATCGAAGGGCTCACCGTGCTGGTTGACATGGAGAGAAAAGAGGTGCTGGCGATTTCGGATAACGGCCAGAACATTCCGGTGGCGAATGGGGTTGACACAGACTACCGTTACTCCATTCAGAAGCTCAATGGAGAGCTGAGTCTATTCAATCCCATATCGTTGGAACAGCCAAAAGGGCCAAGTTTCAGAATTGATGGGCACATGGTGAAATGGGCGAACTGGGAATTCCATCTGAAAGCTGACCCAAGAGCTGGGGCCATCATTTCTCAAGCCAAGGTGCGAGACCCAGATACATCAGAGATGAGAAGCGTCATCTACAAGGGGTTCACGTCGGAGCTATTCGTGCCTTACATGGATCCCACGGATGGGTGGTACTTCAAGACATACATGGATGCCGGTGAGTATGGATTTGGGCTGCAGGCCATGTCCCTAGACCCCTTGAATGACTGCCCAAGGAATGCCCAATACATCGACGGCGTGTTTGCCTCTGGCGATGGAACGCCCTACGTCCGACCCAACATGATCTGCGTTTTTGAGAGCTATGCCGGTGACATCGCGTGGCGACATGCTGAGTGCCCCATCACTGACTTGAAGGTATTGATATCACACTCAACGTTATGTTCTAACAGAAATTTGTAGGAATCTACATATGTGGATTCTCTTCCCCAAGAGGACCATCATGTGTTACACAAATTTTATTTTGTATATATCTCCTGTGATGGATTATAAATTCAATTAAAGATTAGTTAGAATTTTTTAATAAAATTCAATTAAGATTGGTTGTTAGATGAAATAAAGTGATAGAATACTCGTATATTTAAGAGTTAACAAGCATGTTAAATTATTTTGTTAAAAATTGTAACAAAAAAAATTGAAGTTATAAAGCATTTTCCGTTAACTAGAATGTTCAAAACCTTTTATGTCACACTTTTTATTATTTCACTAATAATAAAGGATGTAAATCCAGTGTATGTCACCAATTTTATGAATCATCATTGTTTGTCACTTTCTACGCACTAACAACGATTTCACTTGACAAATACTTAGTAGTAAATTGTCTTACAACAAGTACGTCTAAGAATCTATCATGTAATTATAGATTAATAAAATTATTTTGATATTTTTTTTCGAGTTCATCAACCATACTATTCAAATCTTATTGATTTTTTTCGTGGTGGGTTCCTCAGCGGTGTTGTTCAATCAATCTTGTGTTTGACTTGTCTTTCTCTCTTGTTTTTTTTTTCTTGGGTATAATTTCTCTAGTGATATTTTCTTGCCCCATGCTTGTGCATCACTTACCATGCAGATTACAGAAGTAAGGCCGAAAGTGACACTAGTGGTTAGGATGGCAGCGGCGGTGGCAAACTATGACTATATCATGGATTGGGAATTTCAAACCGATGGGCTAATAAGAGCTAAGGTTAGTTGTGGAAACTCAAAATTTAGTTTCAATGGTGATGAGATTCCCCTCGATCTCCGTAAGCAGTGCGTTTTGATTATAAATTGTAAAGTCTTTGTTTGATGTGCTTGCTTTAAGTGGACAATAGCCAATAGTTTGTGGTTGTATGTTTTGTGTTTGTCTTATTCAACCCAACAAATGACACTAATATTTAGGCTTTGTTCTCTATTGTAGGTTGGACTGAGTGGTATCTTGATGGTGAAAGGAACAAGCTACCAGAATATGAACCAGATTCCCAACCAAGAATATCTCTATGGCACCCTTTTGAGTGAAAACATCATTGGTGTTATCCATGACCATTATGTTACATATCACCTTGACATGGACGTTGATGGTTCTGATAATTCCTTTGTCAAGGTAAATCTCAAGAAGCAAGAGACCTCGCCAGGAGAATCACCAAGAAAGAGCTACTTGAAGGCTGTGAGGAATGTGGCAAAGACAGAGAAAGATGCCCAAATAAGGCTCAAACTCTATGACCCATCTGAATTTCATGTGATCAATCCGTCCAAGAAGACCCGGGTGGGGAACCCGGTTGGGTACAAGGTGGTTCCGGGTGCAACCGCAGCTACCCTGCTGGATCCTGAAGATCCACCACAGAAGAGAGCTGCTTTTACCAACAACCAAATATGGGTCACTCCTTACAACAAGAGTGAGCAATGGGCTGGTGGCTTGTTTGTCTATCAGAGCAAAGGCGATGATACTCTCCAAGTGTGGTCCAACAGGTCAGAGATTCTTTTCATAATACTGCCTTATTTCCATGGTGTTATGGCAAGATGAGATTCTTTCTTTCTGGCTATCAGATTTTTTAATGTTATATTTAGATGGAGGATTAGGGAAGAAAAATGAGAGAAGAGAAAATTTTATCATAAGCCTTTCTTTTGTTTGGGAGTTTTAGAAAGATGATTAGAAATGGAGATTTTTAAGTTATCATCTAAAACTTTCCCTTAATAATTTTTATCAATATTTTAAAATTTTCCTAATTTGAAAGATTTTGAAGGATTTAAAATATTCAAATAAGAGATGAGTAATTTATTAATTTGCTTTTCATTATCTTTCTTTCTTTTTCCTTCATTTTTTTTTAATTTCCTTTCATTTTCATTTCCTCCAAACTCTGAAACATATAGTTTAAAAGAAAAAGGAGGTTTAGAAATCATATTTTTCCAGTAAGATAGAGAAAATTAGACACAATTAAGAACATTGCGATTCATTCTTTTCACATCAAAAGCCATTATCATAATTTAAATTAAGGAACAAAATCACAATAAACACTACCATTCGTCCTTCTAAAAGTCAATAACATTTTGATTATACAGTATTTTTCTTTCAACAAAGCTTCAATTCAACTCAATCCAGGTGGCATTTCATAATTAGGTTAGCGTACTCAACATGCACAAGTATGGTCTACAGCATGCACTATATTTCTCTAACCTAAAACCTTAATTTAGTTTATCATTTCACTAAGGTATATTATTTAGTGTGTATTTGAATTTCACTTGTGATGACATTAATCATATTGACGACTTTTTAAAACTGCTGGTGTCTTAATTTGCAGGGATCGTCCAATTGAGAACAAGGACATTGTGTTGTGGTACACAGTAGGGTTCCATCATATACCATGTCAAGAGGACTACCCTGTGATGCCTACTGTGTCGTCAAGCTTCGATCTGAAGCCTGTCAATTTCTTCGAGAGAAATCCAATCCTGAGAGTGCCTCCCAATTTCGAAGATGATTTACCAGTTTGCAAGGCTCATGATTCAGCTTGAGATTCCATCTCTCGGTTCTATGTGCATGCTTATGGGAATGTATAGCATAGGATGTCGAAACTCTAGTAGTAAATTATCAATAAGTGCACTGAATAAGTTTTTACTATCTTGATAAAATTGTGGAATGCGTCATGTTAAATTGTTAATGTTTACTATTAGTTCGCCCATCTACTCTAAAATATTGATCTTTTCGAAAATTCAGCAATGAAAAATATTTAGTAAAGAAATCTCAATTATGAATAGACTTCATTCGCAACCGAAATTGGCAGCGTAGTGTTCAAATAGATGAATTAGACTTATAGGATAAGAATTTAGATATTTGACAAACACGTCACTTGGTTAAACTATCTGCACTAAATTTGATGGGAAACTATTCCAAAATTATGCAAGCTTGTAGCAGAAGAGATTAGTGTAAAGAAGAAAAAGGGACGTAATAGTCGTGTCCTCACACAGGAAGACACAAAATCATTCAAAGAAAGAAACACTTCAATATCTCCTTTGAGATTTGCAAGTAATTCAACCAAGAACATTGAAGTTAAAGTTGTTCACAAGGAAAAATCTAAAAGTCCGTTTAAGATTAAAAATCAACGGTCTTCACTTTACAGACCACAAACTGATAGGGTAGTAGAGATTGCTAATCAGACGAGTATATATGAGAATGATTGGCTAGAAATACTTGCATATGTTTTGTGGGGATACTGAACTAATGGTGTTAGCAACTAATTTTGTTTTCGTCAAAAATTTAAAAGAAAAGAAATTCAAAAATATATTTTTATTCCTTTTGATTAAATATTTAAGAAAAATATATAAAAAAATTAAAATATGAAAATATGAAAATATTTGTTTTATTAAAAAACATATGAACCCAAAGTAAAATTTATAAAAATTCAATCTTTTTGATTCAACGCCCATTTGACTCAAAAATGAATTTTTCTTGACCCAATTATTCATCATTCATTTTAACCCAAAACAAAAAAGTGTAAGCAAAATTAAAAAAAAAGGGGGGTCTGTGCTTAAATATGACTATTTGATTTTGGAATTAATAAATATTTCAATAGATATGCATTCACTGTGTTTATGAAGGGTTGCGTCTGATGCATTATAATTGAGTAAGGTTGGGCATAATGCTATTTCAATATCCTAGTTTCTATGTTGCGCATTTGGCTGTCTATACAATGCTTGGTGGAAACCTTTACGGTGGCTACTTTTAGCTTCCGTAGATATTTGTGAAATAAGTGTTTTTTTCTTTAAAAAAATCCCCCCTGCTTCTTTTGTATTCCAACACCATCTTTTGCATCCTTTCTTTGATTTGTTATTTGACTTATTCCTGGCTCTGTTGCAATTTTGCATTCTAAGGTTGTATAATGAAATGGTGAAGTTAGATAGCTTATTATCTCATTCAAAGATCCCTGTACCGTTTGACGACAGGTTTACACTATTGACTTGTTTAAGTATAGTGACCTCGGGCTCCGTTTGTAGTCCCTTGGGCTAGTGTATATATGGTGTAGTCAAAATTTAACAAGTTGTGGGCTGTGTGTGGGGTTGAGATAATCCAAGTGGCATGATTCATTTGAGAGGAGGCGTAGATGGTTTATTAGGTTTCATTGGGTTACTTCATGATTTTCTTATATTTTAATTTCTTTCATAGTGTTATTTGTTTGTTAATTGTATATAATATATTTTACTTATTTTACATTTTGAATAAAACAAATTCAGTTAGTCTGCAAGTACAATTTCTTACATAAATATTGGATGTTATGAATTTTGGGTGTTCATTAGTGTAAATAATTGTTTTTTAAGATTAAAATAATTAAGGTCAATTGAACCGGGACAACTTGGTAACTTGAGACTTGAGAATTATGTCTCTTCATTTCTAAATTTAAATATTAATATGAGTCAACTGATTTGTTACAGCATATTTGTTGTAATGAGAAAATATGCATGTTTGTGGTTTGTTTTGATGGTTATTTAATGTTAAAACTAATTAATTTGTGCTTTTTTTGGTTTGAATTTGCTAATTGTCTCTTTCTAACATCTTCTTTGATTCTTTTTTATGTTTTCAGGGTTTAATGGAGTTTAGGAGGAGTTTTTGGAAGATTTGATGATTAAAGAGGCTTGGAGTCAAGTTTTGAATTCTATTCTTAGATTTCCTAACCTCTGCTTAGTATTTCAATGATATCTTGGGTTACAGAGCTCCAAATCAAGTGATTCTAAAACCTCTGGTTAGACAAGACCCAACGCTACAACTTTTGTGTTGAAAGCAAACTCTAATTATGCTTCCAAAGAACCACATGGTTTGTAGAAAAATTACATGGCCTAGCCCGTGTCTTGATGCGTGAAGGAGCTGATATGAGACAGACAATCACACGGCCATGGCCGTGTGAAATCACATGGTCTTGTGATTATGGAAAGCCGCCCAAGGATGGCCATATAATGTGGCAAGGCCATGTGATGCCTTCAGGATGAATTTTAGTCACGAATTGGGCCTGGACTTTAAAATATTTGATGATGAAAATCACCAAAACCCTAGAAGAAGAACGACTTTTAGAGAGGAGGCAGAACTCTATCGAGGAGGCAACTCTCTCTTTAGTAAAATTGAAAGCACATAGAGAAGGAAGATCTCAAGCTTTTGGATTGAAGATTGAGGAGCACATTGAAGATGATTCTTTTCACCATCATTTCTCATCTATTTCATTCTTTCATTTTGCTTCATGTGTTTTCTTTACTCCTCAAGTTTCATGTGTTGTGATTTGACTATGAGAGGCTAAATCTTTCCTTTTAGGATAAGGATGTAACCTACTACATATGTTATGTTAGATCTTTATTTATTTCTTAGTTAATGAAAATTATTACTTTTAATTCAATTATTAGCATTCTTAATGCCAGTTGCATGTAGGGTCACATGTTTACATGATTTTAGATATTTGAGTGAAGGATCAAAAGATGAAACCAAATATCTGATCTCTAATAATTGAACCTAGGAGTTGAGTGTTAGAAATAGGCTTGATCCTTTGAGGGCTAATGAATTATCAAATAACTTAATGGGTTTTGACAAAGTTAATGGCCACGAGAGCGGGATTAATTAGTTAAAGCACTTTCTTGTTACTCGAAAGAGAACATGAAATAATTTAAGATAATTCACTTTCAAAGCTTAATCACTCATTACTAAGAAGAATAAATTTTTATCATAGTAAGTAGTTGTGGTGAATCCTGATTCATAGAAACCTTTTCTATTGCATTCTAAGTCTTGTTGATTGATTGATTTCATAGATTTAGTTTTCTTTAGTCTTGCATTTATCTTCAAATAATCTATTTCATAAGTTTAAATAATTAAAATTGTCAAAGTAATAGTACTCGGCACGATCCTCGTGGGAACGAATTTAAAGATTACTACGTTTACGCTCTATGCACTTGCGGAACACTAACAATATTGACTTGTAAAATAAATCTAATTGGGCCCACGTGATGGTTTTTTGGTCCCAAAATTAAATTTAAAATCAATTTAAAAATATTTTAATTGGGATTATGTTATCATGATGACACTTCAATCATGAAAATAATTTAAGATTACTAACAGTCAGTTTTGCTGTGATAACTCTTTGACTGTGAGTAGTATAGAAATCAACTTAATTTTAATACGGTAACAAGCCATTTTTTATCAATTATTTAATTAATCAATTAACAAATCACTTTCATTTTTATCAACCATTAATCCTTTAATTAAAATCCTTTGACCGAAAAATATTTTCTAGACGAATTATCAGGCTTTAATTCCTCAATTAAGGACACATAAGCACTTCGAGCAAGCTAACCTTGTAAATATTTTTATTTAATTTATTGTTTGTTATTTCGTATATATTTTAATTTAGCTCATTGTTTGTGATTTTGTAAATACTTTAATTTAATTCATTGCTTGTTATTTTTTGAATACTTTAATCATTATTCATTTTTTAAATATTTTAATGTAATTCATTATTCATCTGTTAATCTTTTATTTGATTTTGTGGGGTACAATTTTTTTTTGAGGTTATTAGTTTCTACAACTAACTTTAAGGTAACTGTCTTAGGACGGATGTATCAGGGGTGTAGTGGGATTAAATTTTCACCCTTTCCTGTGCATAAATTGACTCCTGAACTTAACTTTGTTTCGTAGACTAGTTTTAAATGTTTAAAGAAGGTTTTTCCAACAACTTTTCCTATCCAAATAAAAATTGGTGGCGACTCCATAAAATTATATTTTATAAAATTTTAGTTGCTTTTCTTGTTGCAGTATCCTCTGAGTACGTTGTGACGAATCGAACCATTATTTGTGCAACACCTTATGGGATGGAAACAGTGTTGCCTCTAGATCATGAAGTTCCTTTCTTAACAGTACTTTAAAAAGTTAAGGCTATGATTGGACGACCTAATAAGAGTGACCTGATAGTATAAGAAAATACTATCAGGTTTTATTAGGTGTTTGGCGTTGATACATGATAGAATAATTATATCAGGTCAAAATTATTTATACTATTATAACCTGAAAAGACTATCCTCTCATCAAAGCATTGATAGGACCTAATAAGCAAAATGAAAAAACAAATTCCCCATTATACCTACTGTCATTTGTCTTTCAATCTTCCCTGCCTTCCTCTCTATGTCATTTTCTCTCTACCCACTGCATTGTTCAATCTCACCTTCCATCTTCATCTTTATTCCTTTCTCCTCTGTTGTTTAAGAAATTGAATTTGGGTTTGAAAATATCTCTAGGTTCTTCGTTCTCGTATGACTTAATTATTAAGTTTTCTTCCTTTTGATCTATCTTTGACTTTATGTCAATTGGTCAAGTATTGCAAATTTTTGTAATCCAAATGGCATAGGCAATGCTTGAGTGACCCCAATCACTCGTTAAAGCTTTAAGGTTACAAAATATATCTAGCATCTTCGTTCTCGTCTAACTTATACATTAAGTTTACTTCATTTTAATCAAACTTTGAGTTTATGGTCAAATGGTCAAACCTAGCAAAGTTTCTTTGATCTGAATGGCCTATGCAATGTTTGTGTCACTCAATCACTCCTTAAAGCTTCAAGGTTTGAAAATATATCTAGCTTCTTTGTTCTCGTCTATCTTAGCCGTTAAGTTCGTATTCTTTTGATCTATCTTTGACTTTATGGTCAAAAGGTCAAACTTAGCAATGGTTTTTGAAGTTGCAAAGGCAGAAGAAGGAGGGTTAAATTGTGCTCCTTTGATTTTATATTTATCTACAAACACAATCACCTTTCTCAACTCTTTCTCAAGTATGAATACTTAGAGTTGAGAAAGTTAACAGAAAGCATAGGTTAAGGTTGAGAAGGTTTAACTTTCTCAACTCTATCAAATAATCCCAAAAGTATAACAAAGATATAAATATGTTTTAGATATCTTTTAGATTAAGTTTTAAAAATAATAAAATAGATTTCACACTTCAAAAAATGTTTCTAATCATATTTAAACTTGCAGAAGCATAAGTTTCAAACACCTAAGTTGGTTGAGTTGATTTTAGTGAAAGATGAATGTTAGCTCAAACTAAATCACCCACTCAACTCGAAATAAGCATGGAACTGAAAGTAAAATGAGAGATAAAGGAGAAGAGAGCTTAACAGAGAGATTTATACTAGCTCACCCTAAACCACATGGGCTATGTCCTGTCCCTAGCTCCTCGCTGAGATTTTTCACTAAAAAATTGAGTATTCTTTTCTTCCCAGCCTCTCCAGGCTTAAATACGAGTATTCTTTCTTCAACACTAGCCTCTCCAACTAGAAAATGTGTAGTCTTTCTTCAAGACTAGACTCTCCAAGCTAGACAAATACTGCAATGACTAGTATAACCTGCTAGCTCACTTTCGATCTCACTAGATCTGGTAATACAGTAAATGTTTTGTAGTAGGTTGCTCTTGAAAACACTCAAGGTGTGGATTTACACAAGTTACAGAGCAATGTAATTGCCTACATAATGATTTTAGCTAAGTTAATCTCTCTTAGGTAGGTTCAGGATAGATGAGAAGAGTGGTCTCCTAGGTTCACTAAGAAACTTTTCACTTTAAGCCTTGTAAAAGCTTCTTACCTCTGAAAATTTGAGTTTAGAGCTTTATATAATCTTTAAAAACTAGCTGTTGGAGGTTTGGAGTAGTCTGTTATCCTCTAGACAAATAATAACTGTTACAACAACTACTTTTGGATGACCAGCATTCTGGTACACTTTGTCCACTAGTAACTTGAGAAAGTTTAGTGTGACTCTTCTCAACTCCAACTTTCTCAACTTACTTAACTAACTTTATCAAGTCTTGGCTCTTCTCAAAATAATTTCTCTTGGCTTGTTTGTTGTTGTCTTGACACAATATGTTAAGATTTTCCTGATGAGCAGCTTTTACAGCTGCAAGGTAATCTTCCATGATATGCTGACTAGGTAAATTATTTGGTTGCTGGTGTTTTACCTGCTGATTCCACTAGGACCCAGACTCTAAAATTGAAAAGTGAATCTAAATACTATGTTTGGGATGACCCTTATTTGTGGAGATTATGTAATGACCAAGTAATTAGGAGATGTGTGCCTGATAATGAGTTTCATTCCATTTTATATTTTTGCCATGCTTCTGCCTGTGGTGGTCACTTTGGACCCCAAAGAACTGTTAGGAAAGTGTTAGATTCTGGTTTATTTTGGCCTTCCTTGTTTCATGATTCATATATGTTTTGTAAGTCATGTGAGAACTGTCAGAAAGTAGGGAGTATTTCCCGTAGGCATGAGATGCCCCAGCAATCTATATTGTTTTGTGAAGTTTTTAATGTTTGGGGTATTGATTTTATAGGTCTATTTCCTGTTTCCCATGGTTTTACTTACATATTCCTAACTGTTGATTATGTCTCAAAATGGGTTGAGGCGAAAGCCACCCGGACTGATGATTCTGCTATGGTTGTAGATTTTGTCAGGTCTCACATTTTCTGCAGGTTTGGTGTTCCTAGAGCCATTATCATTGACCAGGGCTCTCATTTTTGTAACCGAAGCATGGGTGCTTTATTATGGAGGTATGGAGTGATTCACAAGGTTGCCACAGCATACCACCCACAGACCAATGGCCAAGCTGAAATCTCGAACAGAGAGATTAAGTAAATCCTTCAAAAGACTGTTAACTCTAACCGAAAAGATTGGAGCAAGAGGCTAGATGACGCTTTGTGGGCATATTAGATTGCCTACAAGACTCCGATTGGGATATCTCCCTATCGGCTTGTCTTTGGTAAGGCATGTCATCTTCTGATATAAAGTTGGAGCATCAGGCATATTGGGCCATTAAGCAATGCAACATGGATTTGGCCCAGTCGGGGGCGGAGAGGAAGCTGTAATTGCAAGAGCTGGAAGAGCTTAGATTGGATGCCTATGAGAGTTCGCGTTTATACAAGGAAAAGACAAAGGCATTCCATGATAAGCAAATCCTGAGAAAAGAGTTTGTTGTGGGCTAGAAAGTCCTCTTATTTAACTCCCGTCTTAAATTTATGCCTGATAAACTTAGATCTAGATGGGATGGTCCTTTTGTGATTACTAATGTTTTTCCTTTTGGTGCAGTGGAACTGTGTGATGCGTGGACCAGGAGGACTTTCACAGTGAATGGACATCGCCTTAAGCATTTTTATGAAGGACCCCAACAGCAGCCTGTAGAGGCAGAGATTAGGCTCACTGATGCCACGTACCCTCCCTAAGGAGGATGGGAGTCTTTTTCCTCTTTTCTCTATTTTTCTTTTCTTTGCACTTTTAATTTCAACTTTGATTGTTAATAACGGGATTTTGTGAATAATACAGTCTGAACTCTCCTTGTGATAATTGTTGAGATGTATATAGTGTTGAACTTGGATGTTTTATTTTTGATGGATCATTCTGGTTGGACTGAATTTCTCAACTCTTAGATTATCTGACTTGGTAGTTGATTTTGTGATACTGATTGCGTGCTGGTATTGACCCTTGTCAGATTTTGGGCCTGTGTGAATAGAATATATTTTCTGCCATTCTTTCTTTCTTGTGTGCTTCTGCTTATGATTTTGTTCTCTAGAACTTGCCCTTTTTCTTTTTGAAACTGCATTTTTCACTGGCATGCATAAATATGATAAAGGATTTCTTTCTTTCATTTATCACTTTGGCCAGATAGCCATCTCTTGCATTATATTCCCGTTGGTTAGCCCCTTCATGCCTTTTTGTATCATCCTTGTCTTAGCTACATTACAAGCCTAAGTGTAAAACCAGTTTATTCCGCACCTTGGAAATTTATTGAGCATTGGTTTCACCTTAGTGTTGTGTTTTAAGTATGGGGGTTGCCCAGAGCGTGCAACATTTTAAGTGTGGGGGAGAGGTATTTGATGCTAATTGTCATTTGGCATTAGTTTGGTCATTGTGCTTGTGTAAGTAATTGTGGAATTGTTGAAAAAAAAAAGAAAAAAAATAGAAGAAGAAAAATCTGAAAAAAAATATATGAATAGAAAAAGAAAAAAAAATGTCAATTTGAGAAAAATTTGGTGTAATAATGAGTTTTGGGGAAGGAAAAGAGTTTTGTTGAAAAAGGCGATTTGTTTGTAAAAGTGCATTTCATCACTTAGTTGGTTTTGAGCAAACCTTTGTACTTCTTGACTAATGCTCTTCTAAATTTCTGGGGTGTTTAGCCTTTCATTTCCAAACTTGTCCATACCTTCACCATAGCCCCATTACAACCTTGAATAATAAGTCTCTTGATTTGTGCATGCATGTGTTTTGAGTAGTGGAGAAGTAGAATTTGAGCAAGCTTATGGTAGGGAAATTTTCTTCAGTGGAATTTGAGTGATACACTTGCTACCCTATACACTTGAGAGATTGATTGAGAGCATACCTTGAGAGGTCATTTTATGTGATTAGCATCATCAATTGAGATTGCCATGTTTTATAATTTGAGATGAAGAAATTTCTGTCATGATTGGTTGATCTTTTGAAGTTTTGTGTTCCTTGTTCAAGTTTTGTGTTCTTGACAATTGTTAGGAAGGAGAAGTTTATCTTTTAGTCTTTATCTTTGTTTTATCATTTCTTTAGTTTTGTTTTGAGTTTTTAATTTTGTCCAGGAGTGCAAAAGGATAAGTGTGAGGACATTTGATAATTGAATTTTATCACACTTGATTGTTGCATTTGATTAATGATTTTTAGGGCTGTTTAGTGTGTAATTAATGGTTTTTGGTCTAAATTGGACTTTGGGGTTTTAATTGGATTTAATTCATTTTTTCGTGCTAATTTTTTAGATTTACAATGTTCTAGTATTTTGATCATAAATTTTGTTCTAGGTATCCGATTAACCTCATTCTTGTTTCGTTTTGCAGATAACTCAAAGAGCTACAAATGGTATTAGGGCTTGAAGGCCAAATCGGACAAGAAGGTAGTCAAAATTGGAGGCAAAGTCTGTCACATAATTCTAGAGCTATATTTAGTTAATTAGGCGTAACTTTGTAATTAGGAGCCCAAATTACATGGGACTAAAGCAATTTGTTATGTTTTAATTTGGGCCGGTTTTGGAACCCCTGACCCGGTTTAGTTTTAGGTTAAAACAGCATATTAGGGAAAGACAGCAGCAGCTTTGACATTTGTGAAATTTTGGATCAAGAACACCGCTCTTCTTTTCTCTCTTCTATTCATCTTGTTCTTCTTTTTCTTTCTTTTTCATTTTCTGTTTGTGCACAGCCATGGTAGGCTAACTTTTTGTTCAATCAACCCATGAGTTGAGGATTCTGTTGTTGAATCCAGAGGACTCGTGCTCTCCATGAACTGAATCCGTTTCTCTTTCTCCTTTACTCGAATTGAACAACACGATTGTGTACGTTGAATCTGAGCGGATGAGGTTTGTCCATGATTTCTGTATTTTGATCATCCAGGGGAAGGGATTAAATGTTAGATTTAATATTTAGGTTGATTAACCCAAGGGATTTAAAATCAAAACAGGTTGAAGTGAACACTGTGCGATGGCATGAGTGAACGTGCCAAGCGTTTGATTAAATGCTTGGTGATTGTCTAGTAGAGAGAGTTCCTACATGAATGCAGGGATTCCGATTTATTTAGGGTCAACCACGAAATTCAGTAATTCTTTATTCAGTGACGGATGTCCTTGAAACCTCAATTCTGGGTTGGTTGATTGCTTTTAATTTATTAATTTCGGTTTATCTCTTGCCTTAATTTCAATCGTATTAAAACCCCCGCTGTTTACTATTCTATTTTCAATTGAGTGATTTAGTCCTATGCAAAAATCCTTGGGAGACGATCCAGGTTGTCCTATATTATAAATTTCTTTATAAGCCTAGTTAATTTGAGTGAGCTCGACAGTTCACGTCAAGATCACAAAAACTTTGCGAAGCGTGACTGTTTAACTATAAAGTCAAAGATAGATTAAAAAGACACAAACTTAACGTCTATGTTAGAGGAGAACAGAGATGGTAGAGATATTTTCAAACCTTGAATCTTTAAGGAATGCTTGGGGTCACTTACACATTGCCTAAGCCTTTCGGATCATTAAAACTTTGTTAAGTTTGACCATTTGACTCAAAGTCAAAGATAGATCAAAAGGAAGCAAACTTAACATATAAGTTAGAGGAGAATGAACAAGCTAGTGATATTTTTAAACCTTCAAGCTTGAAGGTGTACTTAGGGTCACTCACATGTTGCCAAAGCCTTTCGGATCGCAAAAACTTTGCCAAATTTGGCCATTTGACCCTAACGTCAAAGACAAATCAACTGGAAAAAAACTTACGGGCTAAGTTAGATGAGGACAAAGAAACTAGAGATATTTTCAAACTCACACGTTGCCTTAGCCTTTTGGATCATAAAAACTTTGGTAAGTGACTATTTGACCATAAAGTCAAAAATAGATTAGAAGGAAGTAACTTAACATTAGAGGTAGACAAGAACAAAGAAGTTAAAGATATTTTCAAATCTTGAAGCTTTTACAAGCACTTGGGATCACTCACACTTTGCCTAAGCCTTTCAGATCACAAAAACTTTGCTAAATTTGACCATTTGACAATAAAGTCAAAGATAGAATAAAATGAAGCAATTGTAAGGACAAGTAAGACGTGAGCAATGAAACTAGAGATATTTTCAAACCTTGAATCTTTAAGAAGTGGCTGGGGTCACTCACACATTGCCTAAGCCTTTCGAATCATAAAAACTTTGTCTAGTTTGACCATTTGACCATAAACTCAAAGATAGATCAAATGGAAGCAAACTTAAGGACTAAGTAAGAGGATCATGAAAAAACTAGAGATATTTTCAAACCTTGAGGCTTTAAGAAATGCTTGGGGCCACTCACACATTGCTTAAGCATTTTGGATCACAAAAACTTTGCTAAATTTGACCATTTGACCATAAAGTCAAAGATAGATTAAAAGGAAGCAAACTTAAAGACTAAATACGACGAGAACGAGGAAACTCGAGATATTTTCAAACCTTGAAGCTTTAAGAAGTGCTTGCAGTCACTCGCATGTTCCCTAAGCCATTCAGATCACAAAAACTTTGCTAAGTTTCTTCATTTGACTAAATAGTCAAAGATCGATCAAAACAAAGTATACTTTGCATCTAAGATATTTTCAAAGCATGATGCTTTAGGGAGTGCTTGGGGTCACTCATATATTGCCTAAGCCTTTCGAATCAAAAAAACTTTGCTCAGTTTGACCCTTTGACCATAAAGTCAAAAATAGATCCAATGGAAGCAAACTCAACGTTTATGTTAGAGGAGAACGCAGATGTTAGAGAAATTTTCAAACGTTGAAGCTTTAAGCAGCGCTTGGGTTCTCTCACACAATGCTAAGCCTTTCGGAAAGTAAAAACTTTGCTAAGTTTGACCATTTGACCATAATGTCAAAGATAGATCAAAAGGAAGCAAACTTAATGTCTAAGTTTGAGAAGAACGAAGAAGCTAGAAATATTTTCAAACCTTAAAGCTTTAGGGAGAGCTTGGAGTCACTCACGCATGGCTTAAGCTTTTCGGATCACAAAAACTTTGCTACGCTTGATGTATGACCATAAAGTCAACGATAGATCAAAAGGAAGCAAACTTGAGGACTAAGTAAGACGAGAACCAAGAAACTAGACATATTTTCAAACCTTCAAAATTTAAGGAGTGCTTATGGTCACTCACATGTTGGCTAAGCCTTTCGGATCACAAAAACTTTGCTAAGTTTGACCATTTGACTAAAAAAACAAAGATAGATTAAAAGGAAGCAAAGACAACGTCTAAGTTAGACAAGAACGAAGAAACTGGAGATATTTTCGAACCTTGAAGCTTTAGGGAGAACTTGGGGTCACTCACGCAAGGCTTAAGCTTTTTGGATCACAAAAACTTTGCTAAGTTTGATGTATGACCATAAAGTCAAAGATAGATGAAAAGGAAGCAAGCTTGAGGACTAAGTAAGATGAGAACAAAGAAACTAGACATATTTTCAAACCTTCAAGATTTAAGGAGTGTTTATGGTCACTCACATGTTGGCTAAGCCTTTCGGATCACAAAAACTTTGTTAAGTTTGACCATTTGACCAAAAAAACAAAGATAGATCAAAAGGAAGCAAAGATAACGTCTAAGTTAGACAAGAACGAAGAAACTAGAGATATTTTCAAACTCTGAAACTTTAAGGAGTGCTTGGGATCACTCACACATTGCCTAAGCCTTTCAAATGACAAAAACATTCCTAAGTTTCACTCACACATTGATCAAAGGAAAGCAAACATAAGGACTAAGTAAGACGACAACACAAAAATTAGAGCTATTTTCAAACCTTGAAGCTCTAAGGAGTGCCTTGGGTCACTCGCACATTGTTGAAGCATTTCGAATCTCAAAAGCTTTGCTAAGCTTGACTATTTGACTGTAAAGTCAAACATAAATTAAAAGGAAGCAAACTTAACATCTATGTTAGAGGAGAATGGAGATGTTAGAGATATTTTCAAACCTTGAAGCTTTAACGAGTGCTTGGCGTTACTTAAACATTGCCTAAGCCATTCAGATCCAAAAAACTTTGCAAAATGTCACCATTTAACCACAAAGCCAAATATAGATCAAAAGGAAATAAACTTAAGGACTAAGTAAGACGAGAAAGAAGAAACTAGAGATATTTTTCAAACCTTGAAGGTTTAAGGAGTGCTTTGGGTCACTCATACATTGCTAAGCATTTCGGATCACAAAAAGTTTGCTAAGCTTGACCATTTGACCATAAAGTCAAAGATAGATCAAAAGGAAGCAAACTTAATGTCTATGCTAGAGAAGAACAGAGACGTGAGAGATATTTTCAAACCTTGAATCTTTAAGGAATGGTTAGGGTCACTTACACATTTCCTAAGCCTTTTGGATCATAAATACTTTGCTAAGTTTGACCATTTGACTATAAAGTCAAAGATATATCAAAAGGAAGCAAAGTTAACGTCTAAGTTTGAGGAGAACAAAGAAGGTAGACATATTTTCAAACCTTGAAACTTTAAGCAGAGCTTGGGTCATTCACACATTGCCTAAGCCTTTTGGATCACAAAAACTTTGCTAGGTTTGACCATATGAACATAAAATCAAAGATAGATCAAAAGGAAGGAAACTTGAGGACTAAGTAACACAAGAACGAAGAATGTAGATATATTTTCAAACCTTCAAGATTTAAGGTGTGCTTATGGTCACTGACACGTTGCCTAAGCCTTTTGGTTCACTAAAACTTTGCAAAGTTGACCCTTTGATCATAAAGTTAAAGATAGATCAAAAGGAAGAAAACTTAAGGACTATGTAAGACAAGAACGAATAAACTAGAGATATTTTCAAACCTTGAAGCTTTAAGGAGTGCTTGGGGTCACTTACACATTGCGTAAGTCAAAGTTTGACCATTTGATGATAAAGTCAAAGATAGATCAAAAGGAAGCAAACTTAGTGTCTATGTTAGAGGAGAACAAAGAAGTTAGAGATAGTTTCAAACCTTGTAGCTTTAAGAAGTGCTTGGGGTCACTCACACGTTGCCTAAGCTTTTTGGATCACAAAAACTTTGCAAAGTGTCACCATTGGACCATAAAGTCATAGATGGATCAAAACAAAACAAATTAAATGTCTAACTTAGACATGAACGAAGAAGCTAGAGATATTTTCTCCCCCACATTGGCTAAGCATTTCAAATGACAAAAACTTTGCTAAGTTTTGACCATTTGACCATAAAGTCAAAGATAGATCAAAAGACAGCAGACTTAAAGACTCAGTAAGACGAGAATGAAGAAACTAGAGGTATTTTCAAACCTTGAAGCTTTAAGGAGTGCTTGGGTTCTCTCACACAATGCCTAAGCCTCTTAGATCAAAAAAACTTAGTTAAGTTTGACCATTTGACCATAAAGTCAAAGATAGATCAAAATGAAGCAAACTTAACATCTATGTTAGAGGGGAACGAAGAAGTTAGAGACAATTTCAAACCTAAAAGCTTTAAGGAGTTCTTGGGGTCACTCACACATTGCCTAAGCTTTTCGGATCACAAAAATTTTCTAAGTTTGACCATTTGATGATAAAGTCGGATATAGATTAAAAGGAACAAAGTTAAGGACAAAGTAAGACGATAATGAAGAAACAAGAGATATTTTCAAACCTTGAAGCTTTAAGGAGTGCTTGGGGACACTCACATGTTGCCCAAGCCTTTTGGATTGCAAAAACTTTGCTAAGTTTCTCCATTTGAATACAAAGTCAGAGATGGATCAAAAGGAAACAAACTTAACACCTATGTTAGACAAGAACAAAGAAGTTAGAGATATTTTCAAACCAGGAATCTTGAACAAGTACTTGGGGTACTTACACATTGCCAAAGCCTTACAGATGGCAAAATCTTTGCTAAGTTTGACCAATTTATCATAAAGTCAAGGATTGGATAAAAGGAAGCAAACTTAAGGACTAAGTAAGATGAGAATGAAAAAGTAAACATATTTTCAAACCTTGAAGCTTTAAGCAGTGCTTGGGGTCACTCACACATTGCCTAAGCATTTTGGATCACAAAAACTTTGCTAAGCTTGACCATTTGACCATAAAGTCAAAAATACATTAAAAGGAAGCAAACTTAATGTCTATGTTAGAGGAGAATGAACAATAAGAGATATTTTTGAACCTTGAAGCTTTAAGGAAAACTTGGGGTCACTCACACACTAGCTAAGCCTTTTGGATCACAAAAACTTTACTAAGTTTGACCATTTGACCATAAAGTCAAAGACAGATCAAAAGGAAGCAAACTTGAGAACTAAGTAAGACGAGAGTGAAGAAACAAGAGATACTTTCAAACCTCGAAGAAATAATAAGTGCTTGGGGCCACTCACATGTTGCCTAAGCCTTTCAAATCAGAAAACTTTGCTAAGTTTGTCCATTTGATCAGAAAGTCAAAGATAGGTCAAAAAGAAGTAAACTTAAGGGCTAAGTAAGACGAGAATGAAGAAACTAGAGATGTTTTCAAACCTTAAAGTGTTAAGGAATGCTTGGGGCATTCACACATTGCCTAAGCCTTTTGGTTCATAAAAACTTTGTCAAGTTTGATCATTTGACCATAAAGACAAAGATAGATCAAAAGGAAGCAAATTTAACGTCTAAGAGGAAAACAAAGAAGTTAAGAGATATTCTCAAACCTTGAAGCTTTAAGGAGTGCTTGGGGTCACTCACACATTACCTAAGTCTTTTAGATCACAAAAAGTTTGCCAAGTTTGACCATTTGACTATAAAATCAAAAACAGATGAAAAGGAAGCAAACTTAAGGACTAAGTAAGACGAGAACAAAGAAACTAGAGATATTGTCAAAGCTTAAAACTTTAGGGAGTGCTTGGGATCAGTCACACATTGCCTAAGTCATTTGGGTCTCAAAATTTTTGCTTAGTTTGACCATTTGACCGTAAAGTCTAAGATTGATCAAAACGAAGCAAACATAATGTCTATGTTAGAGGAGAACAAAAAAGTTATAGATATTTTTGAACCTTGAAAATTTAAAGAGCGCTCGGGGTCATTCACACATTGCCTAAACCTTTTGGATCACAAAAGCTTTGCAAAGTTTGATCATTTGACCATAAAGTCAAAGATAGATAAAAAAGAAGCAAACTTAAGTACTAAGTAACATGAGAATGAAGAAACTAGATATAAGTTCAAACCATGAAGCTTAAAGGAGTGCTTGGGGTCACTCACACATTTCCTAAGCCTTTGGGTTTGTAAAAACTTTGCTAAGTTTGACCATTTGGCAATAAAGACAAAGATAGATCAAAATGAAGCAAACTACATGTCTAAGTTAGTGAAGAACGAAGAAATTAGAGATATTTTGCAATATTGAAGCTTTTAGGAGTGCTTGGGGCCACTAACACATTGCTTAAGCCTTTCGATTCACAAAAACATTGCTAAGTTTGTCCATTTGACCATAATGTCAAAAATAAATCAAAAGAAAGCAAACTTAAGGACTAAGTAAGGCGAGAACGAAGAAACTAGAGATATTGTCAAAGCTTAAAGCTTTAGGGAGTGCTTGGGTCAGTCACACCTTGCCCAAGCCTTTCAGATGACAAAGAAGTTAGAGATATTTTCAAACCTTGAAGCTTTTAAGGAGTGCTTGGAGACACTCACACATTGCCTAAGCATTTTGGATCACAAAAACTTTGCTAAGCTTGACCATTTAACCATAAAGTCAAAGATAGATCAAAAGGAAGTAAACTTAACGTCCGTGTTTGAGGAGAACGGAGATGTTAGAGATATTTTTAAACTTTGAAGCTTTAAGGAGTGCTTGGAGTCACATAACATGGCCTAAGCCTTTCAGATCATAAAAACTTTGTTAGGTTTGACCATTTGACCACAAAGTCAAAGATAGATCAAAAGGAAGCAAACTTAAAGTCAATGTTTGAGGAGAACGAAGAATACGAGATATTTTCAAACCTTGAAACTTTAAGGAGAACTTGGAGCCACTCACACATTGCCTAAGTCTTCCGGATCTGAAAAACTTTGCTACGTTTAGCCATTTGACCATAAAGTCAAAGATAGACTAAAAGGAAGTAAACTTGAGGACTAAGTAAGACGAGAATGAAGAAACTAGAGATTATTTCAAACCTCGAAGATTTAAGAAGTGCTCGGGGCCACTCACATGTTGCCTAAACCTTTCAGATCACAAACTTTGCTAAGTTTGTTCATTTGACCCAAATGTCAAAATAGGTCAAAAGGAAGTAAACTTAACGTCCGAGTTAGACAAGAGGGAAGATGCTAGATATATTTTGAAACCTTGAAGCTTGTACAAGTGCTGGGGTCGCTCACATATTGCCTAAGCCTTTCGGATCACAAAAACTTTGCTTTGTTTGACCAGTTGACTACAAAGTCAAAGATAGATCAAAAAGAAGCAAACAAAGCTTCTAAGTTAGAGGAGAACGAAGAAGTTAGAGATATTTTCAAAATTTGGAGTTTTAAGGTGTCCTAGGTGTCACTCACACATTGCTTAAGCCTTTTGGTTCATAAGAACTTTGAAAAGTTTGACTATTTGACCATAAAGTCAAAGATAGATCAAAGTAAAGCAAACTTAACGTCTAAGTTAGAGGAGAACAAAGAAGTTAGAGATATTTTCAAACCTTGAAGCTTTAAGGAGTGCTTGGGGTCACTCACACATGGCCTAACCTTTTTGGATCACAAAAACTTTGTTAAGCTTGACCATCTAGCCATAAAGTTAAAGATAGATCAAAAGGAAGCAAACTTAAAGTCTAAGTTAGAGGAGAACAAAGAAGTTAGAGATATTTTCAAACCTTCAAGATTTAAGGAGTGCTTATGGTCACTCACATGTTGTCGAAGCCTTTCGGATCACAAAAACTTTGCTAAGTTTGTCCATTTGACTAAAAAATCAAAGATAGGTCAAAAAGAAGCAAACTTAACATCTAAGTTAGACAAGAACGAAGAAGTTAGAGATATTTTCAAACCTTCAAGCTTGTAGGAGTACTTGGGGTCACTCACACACTGCCTAAGCTTTTTGGATCATAAAAAATTTGCTTAATTTGACCATTTGGCCATAAAGTAAAAGATAGATCAAAAGGAAACAAACAAAACGTCTAACTTAGAAGAGAACAATAAAGTTAGAGATATTTTAAAACCTTGAAGATTTAAGGAGTGTCTGGCGTCTTTCAAATATTGTTTAAGCCTTTCAGATCGTAAAAACTTTGCTAAGTTTGACCATTTGACCATAAAGTTAAAGATAGATCAAAAGGAAATAAACTTAATGACTATGTATGACAAGAATGAAGAAACGAGAGATATTTTCAAACCTTGAAGCTTTAAGGAGTGCTTGGGGTCGTTCACACATTGCCTAAGCCTTTTGGATCACAAAAACTTTGCTAAGTTTGACCATTTGATGATAAAGTCAATGATATAGCAAAATGAAGCAAACTTAACGTCTATACTAGAGGAGAACGAAGAAGTTAGAGATAGCTTCAATTCGGAAGCTTTAAGGAGTGCTTGGGGTCATTCACGCAATACCTCAGCCTTTTGAATTAAAAAAACTATTCTAAGTTTGACCATTTGACCGTAACGTCAAAGATAGATTAAAAGGAAACAAACTTAATATTTAAATTTGAAGAGAACGAAGAAGCTAGACATTTTTTCAAACCTTGAAGCTTTAAGGAGTGCGTGGGGGTCATTCCCACATTATCTAAGCATTTTAGGTCGCAAATACTTTGCTAAGCTTTGCCATTAGGCGATAACGTCAGAGATAGACCAAAAGAAAGCAAACTTAACGCTTGAGATAGACAAGAATGAAGAAGCTAGAGATATTTTTAAATCAAAAAACTTTAAAGAGTGTGTGGGGTCACTCACATATAGCCTAAGCCTTGCGGGTCACAAAAACTTTGCTAAGTTTTGACCATTTGGCCATAAAGACAAAGATAAATTAATGGGAAACAAACTTAAGAACTAAGTAAGATGACAAAGAAGAAACTAGAGGTATTTTCAAACCTTGTAGCTTTAAGAAGTACTTGAGGTCACTCCCACATTGCTGAAGCATTTCGAAGGACAAAAACACCGCTAAAATTTGACTATTTGACCATAATGTCAAAGATAGATCAAAAGGAAACAAACTTAAGAACTAAGTAAGACGAGAATCAAGAAACTAGAGGTATTTTCAAACCTTAAAGCTTTAAGGAGTACTTGGGGTCATTCCCATATTGCCTAAGCATTTGGATCACAAAAACTTTGCTAAGCATGACGATCTAACCATAAAGACAAAGATAGATCAAAAGGAAGTAAACTTAATGTCTGAGATAGACAAGAATGAAGAAGCTAGAGATATTTTCAAACCATGAAGCTTTAAGGAGTGCTTGAGGTCACTCACACATTGCGTAAGCCTTGTGGATCATTAAAACTTTGCTAAACTTTGACCATTTCACCATAAAGTGAAAGATATAGCAAAAGGAAGCAAACTTATAGACTAAGTAACAAGAGATTGAAGAAATTAGAGGTATTTTCAAACCATGAAGCTTTACGGAGTGGTTGGGGCTACTCTCACATTGCTTAAGCATTTTGGATCACAAAAACTTTGCTAAGCTTGCCCGCTTGACCATAATGTCAAGGATAGCTCAAAAAGAAGAAAACTTAATGTCTGAGATAGACAAGAACAAAGAAACTAGAGATATTTTCTAACCATGAAGCTTTAAGCAGTGCTTGGGGTCACTCACACATTGCCTATGGCTTACGGATCGCAAAACTTTGCTATGTTTTGACCATTTAACCATAAAGTCAAAGATAGATCAAAAGGAAATACACTTAAGGACTAAGTAAGATGAAATTAGAAACTAAAGGTATTTTCAAACCTTGAGGCTTTAAGAAGTGCTTAGGGTCACTTACGAATTGCCTAAGCCTTTTAGATGATAAAAACTTTGCTAAGTTTGGCCATTTGATGATAAAGTCAAAGATAGATTAAAAAGCTGCAAACTTAACATATATGCTAGAGGAGAACGAAAAAGCTAGAGATAGTTTCAAACCATGAAGCCTTAAGGAGTGCTTGGGGTCACTCACACAATACCTCAGTCTTTTGGATTACAAAATCTCTTCTAAGTTAGACCATTTGACCATAAAGTCAAAGATAGATTAAAAGGAAGCAAACTTAACGTCTAAGTTAGAGGAGAACGAAGAAGGTACAGAGATTTTCAAACCTTGAAGCTCTAAGGAGTGCCTGGGGTCACTCCGACATTACCTAAGCATTTCAGATTAAAAAAACTTTGCTAAGCTTGACCATTTGGTGACAACGTCAAAGATAGATCTAAAGGAAGCAAACTTAATGTCTATGCTAGAAGAAAATAGAGATGTTGTAGAACTTTTCAAAGTTTGAAGTTTTAAGTCGCGCTTGGGGTCACTGACACATTGTTTAATCTTTTCAGATCACAAAAACTTTGCGAAGTTTTGACCATTTGATAATAAAGTCAAAGATAGATCAAAATAAAGTAAACATAACGTCTATGCTAGATGAGAACGAATAAGTTAGAGATAGTTTCAAACCTTTAAGCTTTAAGGAGTGCTTGGGGTCACTCACACAATAGCTCAGCCTTTTGGATTACAAAAACTTTTCTAAGTTTGACCATTTGACCATAAAGTCAAAGATAGATTAAAAGGAAGTAAACTTAGCGTCTAAGTTAGAGAAGTAAGAAGAAGCTAGAGATATTTTCAAACCTTGAAGCTTTAAAGAGTGCCTGGTGTCACTCGCACTTTACCTTAGCATTTCGGATCACAGAAACTTTGCTAAGCTTGACCATTTGACGGTAAAGTCAAAGATAGATCAAAAGAAAGCAAACTTAACGTTTGAGATAGGCAAGAACGAAGAAACTCGAGATATTTTCAAACCATGAAGCTTTTAAGGAGTGCTTGGGGTCACTCACACATTGCCTAAGCCTTGTAAATCACAAAAAACTCTGCTAAGTTTTGACTATTTGATCATAAAATCAAAGATAGATCAAAGAGAAACAAGCTAAAGGACTAAGTAAGATGAGAATGAAGAAACTAGACGTATTTTTCAAATCTTGAAGCTTTAAGGAGTACTTGGGATCACTCCCACCATTGCCTAAGCATTTCAGATGACAAAACATTATTAAGTTTGACCAATTCACCATAAAGTCAAAGATAGATCAAAGGAAGCAAACTTAAGAACTAAGTAAGACGGGAATCAAGAAACTAGAGCTATTTTCAAACCTTCAAGCTTTAAGGAGTGATTGGGGTCATTCCAAATTGCCTAAGTATTTTGGATCACAAAAAACTTTGCTAAGCATGACCATTTAACCATAAAGTCAAAGATGGATTAAAAGGAAGTAAACTTCAATGTCTGAGATAGACAAGAATGAAAAAGCTAGAGATATTTTCAAACCACGAAGCTTTAAGGAGTGCTTGGGGTCACTAACACATTGCCTAAGGCTTGCAGATCTTAAAAAACTTTGCTAAGTTTTGACCATTTGACCATAAAGTGAAAGATAGATCAAAAGGAAGTAAACATATGGCTAAGTAAGACGAGATTGAAGAAACTAGAGGTATTTTCAAACCTTGAAGCTTTAAGGAGTGCTTGGGGTCACTCCTACATTGCTTAAGCTTTTCGGATCACAAAATTTTTGCTAAGCTTGACCATTTGACAGTAAAGTCAAAGATAGATCAAAAGAAAGAAAACTTAACGTTTGAGATAGGCAAGAACGAAGAAGCTCGAGATATTTTCAAAACTATGAAGCTTTAAGGAGTGCTTGGGGTCATTCACACATTGCCTAAGCCTTGCAAATCACAAAAAATTCTGCTAAGTTTTAACCATTTGACCATAAAATCAAAGATAGATCAAAGAGAAACAAACTAAAGGACTAAGTAAGATGAGAATGAAGAAACTAGAGGTGTTTTGAAACCTTGAAGCTTTAAGGAGTACTTGGGGTCACTCCCACATTGCCTAAGCATTTTGGATCACAAAAACTTTGCTAAGCATGACCATTTAACCATAAAGTCAAAGATGGATTAAAAGTAAGTAAATTTAATGTCTGAGATAGACAAGAATGAAAAAGTTAGAGATATTTTTTAAACCACGAAAGCTTTAAGGAGTGCTTGGGGTCACTCACACATTGCCTAAGGCTTGCAGATCATAAAAACTTTGCTAAGTTTTGACCATAAAGTAAAAGATAGATCAAAAGGAAGTAAACATATGGGCTAAGAAAGACGAGATTGAAATAAACTAGAGGTATTTTCAAACCTTGAAGCTTTAAGGAGTGCTTGGGGTCACTCCTACATTGCTTAAGCTTTTCGGATCACAAAATTTTTGCTAAGCTTGACCATTTGACAGTAAAGTCAAAGATAGATCAAAAGAAAGAAAACTTAACGTTTGAGATAGGCAAGAACGAAGAAGCTCGAGATATTTTCAAACTATGAAGCTTTAAGGAGTGCTTGGGGTCATTCACACATTGCCTAAGCCTTGCAAATCACAAAAATTCTGCTAAGTTTTAACCATTTGACCATAAAATCAAAGATAGATCAAAGAGAAACAAACTAAAGGACTAAGTAAGATGAGAATGAAGAAACTAGAGGTGTTTTGAAACCTTGAAGCTTTAAGGAGTACTTGGGGTCACTCCCACATTGCCTAAGCATTTTGGATCACAAAAACTTTGCTAAGCATGACCATTTAACCATAAAGTCAAAGATGGATTAAAAGTAAGTAAATTTAATGTCTGAGATAGACAAGAATGAAAAAGTTAGAGATATTTTTAAACCACGAAGCTTTAAGGAGTGCTTGGGGTCACTCACACATTGTCTAAGGCTTGCAGATCTTAAAAACTTTGCTAAGTTTTGACCATAAAGTAAAAGATAGATCAAAAGGAAGTAAACATATGGGCTAAGTAAGACGAGATTGAAGAAACTAGAGGTATTTTCAAACCTTGAAGCTTTAAGGAGTGCTTGGGGTCACTCCTACATTGCTTAAAGCTTTTCGGATCACAAAATTTTTGCTAAGCTTGACCATTTGACAGTAAAGCCAAAGATAGATCAAAAGAAAGAAAACTTAACGTTTGAGATAGGCAAGAACGAAGAAACTCGAGATATTTTCAAACCATGAAGCTTTAAGGAGTGCTTGGGGTCACTCACACATTGCCTAACGCCTTGTAAATCACAAAAACTCTGCTAAGTTTTGACTATTTGATCATAAAATCAAAGATAGATCAAAGAGAAACAAGCTAAAGGACTAAGTAAGATGAGAATGAAGAAACTAGACGTATTTTCAAATCTTGAAGCTTTAAGGAGTACTTGGGATCACTCCCACATTGCCTAAGCATTTCAGATGACAAAAACATTATTAAGTTTGACCATTTCACCATAAGTCAAAGATAGATCAAAAGGAAGCAAACTTAAGAACTAAGTAAGACGGGAATCAAGAAACTAGAGCTATTTTCAAACCTTCAAGCTTTAAGGAGTGATTGGGGTCATTCCTAATTGCCTAAGTATTTTGGATCACAAAAATTTTGCTAAGCATGACCAATTAACCATAAAGTCAAAGATGGATTAAAAGGAAGTAAACTCAATGTCTGAGATAGACAAGAATGAAAAAGTTAGAGATATTTTTAAACCACGAAGCTTTAAGGAGTGCTTGGGGTCACTCACACATTGTCTAAGGCTTGCAGATCATTAAAAACTTTGCTAAGTTTTGACCATAAATTAAAAGATAGATCAAAAGGAAGTAAACATATGGACTAAGTAAGTCGAGATTGAAGAAACTAGAGGTATTTTCAAACCTTGAAGCTTTAAGGAGTGCTTGGGGTCACTCCTACATTGCTTAAGCTTTTCGGATCACAAAATTTTTGCTAAGCTTGACCATTTGACAGTAAAGTCAAAGATAGATCAAAAGAAAAAAAACTTAACGTTTGAGATAGGCAAGAACGAAGAAGCTCGAGATATTTTCAAACTATGAAGCTTTAAGGAGTGCTTGGGGTCATTCACACATTGCCTAAGCCTTGCAAATCACAAAAATTCTGCTAAGTTTTAACCATTTGACCATAAAATCAAAGATAGATCAAAGAGAAACAAACTAAAGGACTAAGTAAGATGAGAATGAAGAAACTAGAGGTGTTTTTGAAACCTTGAAGCTTTAAGGAGCACTTGGGGTCACTCCCACATTGCCTAAGCATTTTGGATCACAAAAACTTTGCTAAGCATGACCATTTAACCATAAAGTCAAAGATGGATTAAAAGTAAGTAAATTTAATGTCTGAGATAGACAAGAATGAAAAAGTTAGAGATATTTTTAAACCACGAAGCTTTAAGGAGTGCTTGGGGTCACTCACACATTGTCTAAGGCTTGCAGTGCTTGGGGTCACTCCCACATTGCTAAGTTTTGACCATTTAACCATAAAGTCAAAGATAGAACAAAAGGAAGCAAATGTGACGTCTATGTTAGAGGAAAACTGAGATGTAGAAATCTTCAAAGCTTGAAGCTTTAAGTAGCGCTTAGAGTCACTGATACATTGCCTAAACCTTTCAGATCACAAAATCTTTGCAAATTTTTGATCATTTAACAATAAAGTCAAAGATAAAACAAAGGAAGCAAACTTGAGGGCTAAGTTAGATGAGATTGAACAAACTATAGGTGTTTTCAAACCTTGAAGCTTTGAGGAGTACTTGGGGTCATTTCAACATGGCCTAAGCATTTTGGATCCCAAAAACATTGCTAAGCATGACTATTTTACCATAAAATCAAAGATAGATCAAAAGGAAGCAAACTTAATGTCAGAGATAGACAAGAATGAAGAAGCTAGAGATATTTTCAAACCATGAAGCTTTAAGGAGTGCTTGGGGATACTCACACATTGCCTAAGGCTTGCAGATCACAAAAACTTTGCTAAGTCTTGGCCATTTGACCAAAAAGTCAACGATAGATCAAAAGGAAGCAAACTTATGGACTAAGTAAGACGAGATTGAAGAAACTAGAGGTATTTTCAATCGTTGAAGCTTAAAGGAGTGCTTGGGGTCACTCAGACATTGCATAGGCCTTTCGGATCATAAGAACTTTGGTAAGTTTGACTATTTGATGATAGAGTCAAAGATAAATCAAAAGGAAACAAACTTAACGTCTATGCTTGCGGAGAACAAAGAAGTTAGAGATAGTTTCAAATCTTGAAGCTTTAGGGAGTGCTTAGGGCCACTCATACAATACCTCAGCCCCTTGGGTCACAAAAACTTTTCTAAGTTTGACCATTTGACCATAGTCAAAGATAGATTAAAAGGAAGTAAACATAATGTCTAAGTTAGACAAGAACGAAGAAGCTAGAGATATTTCCAAACAGTTTAAGGAGTGCTTGGGGTCACTCACACATTGCCTAAGCCATTCACATCACAAAAAATTTGTTAAGTTTGACCATTTGACCATAAAGTCAAAGATAAGTCAAAAAGAAGCAAACTTAAGGACTAAGAAAGATGAGAATGAAAAAACCATTTAATGATGCTTGGGGTCACTCATATATTGCTTAAGAATTTCAGATCACAATAACTTTGCTAAGCTTGGCCCCAAGTTCTCCCCAAAGCTTCAAGGGATGAGAATATATCTTGGTTCTTCGTTATTATTTCTCTTAGATGAAAGATTGCTTCCATTTTGTCTATCTTTGACTTTATGGTCAAATGGGTGAACTTATAGAGCTTTCGTGATTTGAGAGGCCTAGAGGATGTTTCTGTGACCCCAAGCTCTCCCCAAAGCTTCAAGGGATAACAATATGTCTTGGTTATTCGTGGTTGTGTCTTATAGACGAAAGTTTAGTTCCTTTAGGAGTTTTCATTATTCAAGAGGCCTAAAGGATGTTTGTGTGACCCCAAGCTCTCTCCAAAGCTTCAAGAGAAAAGAATATGTCTTGGTTATTCATTGTTATTTCTCTTAGAAAAATGTTTGCTTTCTTTTAGTCTATCTTTGACTTGTTAGTGAAATGGACAAATTAGCGACTTTTCATCATTTGAGAAGTCTAGAGGATGTTTGTGTGCCCCCAAGCTTTCCCCATAGCTTCAAGTGATAAGACCATGTCTTGGTTATTCATTGTTGTTAATCTTAGATGAAAGTTTGGTTCCTTTTAGTCTAGCTTTGAGTTTTTTGTCAAACGAACAAATGTAGTGACTTTTCGAGATTTGAGAGGATTAGAAGATGTTTGTGTTCCTTCCCTTAGACAAAAGTTTGGTTCCTTTTGGTTTATCTTTGACTTTTTCAACAGACGGATAAACTTAGTAAGTTATCGTGATTCAAGAGGCCTAGAGGAAGTTTGTGCTACTCCTAGCCCTCCCCAAAGCTTTAAAGGATCACAATATGTCTTGGTTATTCGTTTTTATTTCTTTTAGATGAAAGTTTAGTACCTTTTAGTCTATCATTGACTTTTTAGTCAAATGGACAAACTTAGCAAGTTTTTGTGACTCGAAAGGCCTAGAGGATGTTTGTGTGACCCCAAGCTCAACCCAAAGTTTCAAGGGATGAAAATCGATCTTGGTTATTCATTGCTATTTCACTTAGATGAAACTTTGGTTCCTTTCAGTCTATCTTTGACTTTTTGGTCAAATGGACAAATGTAGTGACTTTTCGTGATTCAGGAGGCCTAAAGGATGTTTGTGTGACCCCAAGCTCTCCCCAAAGGCTTTAAGGGATGAGAATATGTCTTAGTTATTCATTGTTGTTTCTCTTGGATGAAAGTTTGCTTCCTTTTGCTCTATCTTTGTCATTATGGTCAAATGGACGAATTTAGCTAGTTTTTGTGATTTGAGAGGCCTAGGAGATGTTTTTGTGAACCCAAGATTTGCCCAAAGCTTCAGGGGATCAGAATATGTCTTGGTTATTTGTTGTTATTTCTCTTAGATGAAAGTTTAGTTCTTTTTGGCCTATCTTTGACTTTTAGGCCAAACGACAAACTTAGCGAGTTTTTGTGATCCGAGTGGCCTAGAGGATGTTTGTGTGACTCCAAGCTCACCCCAAAGCTTCAAGGGATGGGAATTGTTTTAGTTATTCGTTGTTGTTTCTCTTAGACGAAAGTTTAGTTCATTTTAGTCTATCTTTGACTTCTCAGTCAAAAAGACAAACTTATCTAGTTTTTATGATTCGAGAGGCCTAGAGGATGTTAGTGTGATCCCTAGCACTTCCCAAAGCTTTAAGGGATAAGAATATGTCTTGGTTATTTGTTACTATTTCTCTTAGATGAAAATTTAGTTCCTTTTGGTCAATCTTTGACATTTTGGTCAAATGGTCAAACTTATCATGTTTTCGTGATTCAAGAAGCCAAGAGGATATTTGTGTGACCCCAAGCTCTCCTCAACGCTTTAAGGGATGAGAATATGTCTTCGTTATTTGTTGCTGTTTTTCTTACATGAAAGTTTAGCTCCTTTTGGTCTATCTTTGACTTTTTGGTCTAATAGATAAACTTAACTAGTTTTCGAGACTCGAGAGGCCTAGAGGATGTTTGTGCTACCCCAAACTCTCCTCAACGCTTTAAGGGATGAGAATATGTCTGGTTATTCGTTGTTGTTTCTCTCTTAGATGAAAGTTTAGTTTCTTTTGGTCTATCTTTGACCTTTTAGTTAAACGGACAAACTTAGCTAGTTTTTGAGACTCAAGAGACCTAGAGCATGTTTGTGTGACCTTAAGCTCTCTTCAAAGCTTCAAGGGATGACAACATATCTTAATTATTCGTTTGTTGTTTCTGTTAGAGGAAAGTTTAGTTCCTTTTAGTCTATCTTTGACTTTTTATCAAACGAATAAATGTAGCAAAATTTCATGATTCAAGAGGCGTAAAGGATGTTTGTTTGACCCCAAGCTCTCCCTAAAGCTTCAAGGGATGAGAATATGTCTTAGTTACTCTTTCTTGTTCCTCGCAGACGAATGTTTGCTTCCTTTCGGTCTGTCTCTGACATTATAGTCAAATGAACAAACTTAGCGAATTTTTGTGATTTGTGAGGCCTAGGGGATATTTCTGTGACCGCAAGCTCTACCCAAACCTTCAAGGGAAAAGAATATGCCTTGATTAATCGTTATTGTTTCTCTTAGATGAAAGTTTAGTTCTTTTTGGTGTATCTATGACTTTAAGGTCAAATGGATGAATTTAGCTTGGTTTCATGATTCGAGAGGCCTAGAGAATGTTTTTGTAGTCCCAAGGTCTGCCCACAACTTCAAGGGATGAGAATATGTCTTGGTTATTTGTTTTTATTTCTCTTAGACGAAAGTTTGGGTCCTTTTGGTCTATCTTTGACTTTTTGATCAAACGGACAAACTTTGTGAGTTTTTGTGATTCGAGAGGCATAGAGGATGTTTGGGGTTCCCCCCAAACCTTCAAAGGATAAGAATATTTGTTGGTTATTTGTTGTTTTTCTCTTAGACAAAATTTCGGTTCATTTTGGTTAATCATTGACTTTTTGGTCAAATAGACAAATTTAGAGTGTTTTTGTGATTTGAGTGGCGTAAAGGATGTTTTTGTGACCCCAAACTCTCGCCAAAGCTTTACGGGATGAGAATATATCTTAGTTATTTGTTGTTATTTCTCTTAGATGAAAGTTTAGTTCCTTTCCGTCTATCTTTGGCTTTTCGATCAAACAGACAAACTTAGCAAGTTTTCATGATTTGAGAGGCCTAGAAGATGTTTGTGTAGCCCCAAGCTCTCCCCAAAGCTTCGAAGGATAAGAATATATCATAGTTATTCGTTGTTTTTCTCTTAGACGAAAGTCTGGTTCTTTTTTGCCTATCTTTGAATTTTTGGTCAAACGGACAAAATTAGAGAGTTTTTGTGATTCAAGTGGCCTAGAGGATGTTTGTGTGACCCTAAGCTCTATCCAAAGCTTCAGGGCATGAGAATATGTCTTGGCTATTCATTTTTGTTTCTCTTAGATGAAAGTTTGTTTTGTTTTGACCTATCTTTGACTTTATTGTCAAATCCGAGAGGCCTGGGCGATGTTTTTGTGACCCATGCTCCCCCCAAAGCATCAAGGGATGACAATATGTCTTGGTTATTCATTGTTGTTTTTCTTAGATGAAAGTTTAGTTCTTTTTGCTCTGTGTTTGACTTTTTGATCAAACAGACAAACTTAGCGAGTTTTCGTAATTCAAGAGGCCTAAAGGATGTTTGTGTAACCCGAGCTCTCCCGAAAGCTTTAAGGGATAAGAATATGTCTTGGTTATTCGTTGTTGTTTCTATAAGACGAAAGTTTCCTTTTTTTTCGATTATCTTTGACTTTTTCGTTAAACGGACAAACCCTGTGAGTTTTCATGATTCGAGAGGCCTGAAGGTTGTTTGTGTTACCCTAAGCTCTCCCCATAGCTTTAAGGGATAAGAATATGTCTTGGTTATTCGTTGTTATTTCTCTTAGATGAAAGTTTGGTTCCTTTTGGTCTATCTTTGACTTTTCGGTCAAACACACAAACTTAGCGAGTTTTCGTGATTCAAGACTCCTAGAGGATGTTTGTGTAACCCTGAACTCTCCCCAAAGCTTCAAGGAATGAGAACATGTCTTGGCTATTCGTTATTATTTCTCTTAGACAAAAGTTTAGTTCTTTTCTGTCTATCTCTCACTTTTTGGTCAAACAGACAAACTTAGCTTGTTTTCATGATTCGAGAGGCCTAGAGTATATTTTTGTGACTCCAAGCTCTTCCCAAAACTTCAAGGTGTGAGAATATGTCTTGGTTATTCATTGTTGTTTCTCTTAGATGAAAGTTTGATTTCTTTTGCCCTATCTTTGACTTTATGGTAAAATGGACGAACTTAACAAGTCTTCGTGATTCGAGAGGCCTAGGAGATGTTTCTGTGACCCCAAGCTCTCCCCCAAGTTTCAAGGGACGATAATATGTCTTGGGATGTTTCTCGTAGATGAAAGTTTGATTTTTTCGATCTATCTTTGACTTTTTGGTCAAACAGACAATCTTTGCCAGTTTTTATGATTCAAGAACCTTGAGGATGTTTGTGTGACCCCAAGGTCTCCCCAAAGCTTAAAGGGATGAGAATATGTCTTGGTTATTCATTGTTATTTCTCTTAGATGAAAGTTTGGTTCCTTTCGGTCTATGATTGACTTTTTACTCAAACAAACAAATGTAGCTAATTTGTGTTTCAAGAGGCCTAGAGGATATTTGTTTAACTACAAGCTGTCCCCAAAGCTTCAAAGGATGAGAATATGTCTTGGTTATTGTTTCTTGTTTCTCGTGAGGCCTAAGGGATGTTTCTGTGACCCCAAGCTCTCCCCAAACCTTCAAGGAATAAGAATATGTCTTGATTATTCGTTATTATTACTCTTAGACGAAAGTTTAGTTCCTTTTGTCCTATCTGTGACTTTATAGTCCAATGGATAAAATTATCCTGTTTTTATGATTCAAGAGGCCTAGAGGATGTTTTTATAACCCAAGGTCCGCCCACAACTTTAAGGGATGAGAATATGTCTTGGTTATTTGTTTTTATTTCTCTCAGATGAAAGTTTAGTTCCTTTTGGTCTATCTTTGACTTTTTGGTCAAACAGAAAACTTAGCGAGTTTTTGTGATTCGAGAGGCCTAGAGGATGTTTGTGTGACCCTAACTCTCCCTAAATCTTGAAAGGATAAGAATATTTGTTTGTTGTTCGTTGTTTTTCTCATAGACAAACGTTTAGTTCCTTTTGGCTAATCATTGACTTTTTGGTCAAAGAGACAAATTTAGTGAGTTTTCGTGATTCGAAAGGTCTAGAGAATGTTTGTGTAACCTCAAGGACTCCTCAAAGCTTCAAAGGATAAGAGTATATCTTGGTTATTCATTGTTTTTCTCTTAGACGAAAGTCTAGTTCCTTTTGGCGTATCTTAGAAATTTTGGTCAAACGAACAAAATTGACGAGTTTTTGCGATTCAAGTGGCTTAGAGGATGTTTGTGTGACACTAAGCTCTCTCCAAAATTTTAAGGGATGAGAATATATCTCGGTTATTCGTTGTTGTTTCTCATAGATAAAAGTCTGCTTTCTTTCGACCTATCTTTGACTTTATGGTCAAATGGACAAACTTAGTGACATTTCATAATTCAAGAGGCTTAGAGGATGTTTGTGTGACCCCGAGCTCTCTCGAAAGCTTTAAGGCATAAGAATATGTCTTGGTTATTGGTTGTTGTTTCTCTAATATGAAAATGTCCTTTTTTTCGGCTATCTTTGACTTTTTAGTTAAACGGACAAACCTTGTGAGTTTTCATGATTCGAGAGGCCTCGAGGATGTAAGTGTTACCCCAAGCTGTCCCCAAACCTTTAAGGAGTCAGAATATGCCTTGGTTATTCGTTGTTGTTTCTTTTAGACGAAAGTTTAGTTCGTTTCGGTCTATCTTTGACTTTTTCATCAAACAGACAAACTTAGCGAGTTTTTGTGATTCAAGAGGCCTACAGGATGTTTGTGTAACCCCGAGCTCTCCCCAAAGCTTCAAGAGATGTGAATATGTCTTGGTTCTTCGTTGTTATTCCTCTTCGACGAAAGTTTGGTTCCTTTCAGTTTATCTTTGACTTTTAGTCAAATAGAAGAACTTAGCTTGTTTCCATGATTCGAGAGGCCAAGAAGATGTTTGTGTGACTCCAAGCTCTCCCCAAAGCTTCAACAGGTGAGAATATGTCTTGGTTATTTGTTGTTGTTTCCTTTTGACGTTATGGTCAAATGGACAAACTTAGAGAGTTTTTGTGATTCAAGAGACTTAAGGGATGTTTCTATGATTCGAAGCTCTTCCCAAAGCTTCAAGGGATGCAATAATCTGTCTTAGTTATTCATTGTTGTTTCTCTTAAACAAAATGTTTTGGTTCCTTTTCGGTCTATCTTCTGACTTTTTAGCCAAACGGACAAACTTAGCAAGCTTTCGTGATTCAAGAGGTCCTAGAAGGATGTTTGTGTGACCCCAATCTCTCCCCAAAGCTTAAAGGGATGAGAATATGCCTTAGTTATTCGTTGTTGCTACTCTTAGACGAAAGTTTGGTTCCTTTAGTCTATCTTAGTGAGTTTTCATGATTCGAGAGACCAAGAGGATGTTTGTGTGACTCCAAGCTTTCCCAACGCTTCAAAGTATAAGAATATATCTTGGTTATTCATTGTTTTTCTCTTAGAGGAAAGCTTGGTTCCATTTGGCCTATCTTTGACTTTTTGGTGAAACGAACAAACTTAGCAAGTTTTTGTAATTCGAGTGGCCATTTGTGTGACCCAATGCTCTCTCCAAAGCTTGAAGGGTTAAGAATATGCCTCGGTATGCCTCGGTTATTCATTGTTTTTTCTCTTAGATGAAAATCTGCTTCATTTTGGCCTATCTTTGACTTTATAGTCAAATGGACGAACTTAGTGTGTTTTCGTGAATCGAGAGGCCCGGGGCATGTTTATGTGAGCCCAACTCTCCCCAAAGCTTTATGGGGTGACAATATACCGTGGTTCTTTGTTACTGTTTCTCTTAGACTAAAGTTTGCTTCCTTTCGGTCCATCTTTAACTTTTTGGTAAAATGGAGAAACTTAGTGAGTTTTCATGATTCAAGAGGCCTAGAGGATGTTAGTGTGACTCCAAGCTCTCCTCAAAGCTTCAAGAGATAAGAATATGTCTTGATTATTCATTGTTGTTTCTCTTGGATGAAAGTTTGGTTGCTTTAGGTCTATCTTTGACCTTTTTAGTCAAATTGACAAACTTAGCCATTTTTTAGAATTTGAGAGGCCTAGAACATGTTTGTGTGACCCTAAGCTCTCTTCAAAGCTTCAAGGGATGATAACATGTCTTGGTTATTCGTTGTTATTTCTCTTAGACAAAAGTTTAGTTCCTTTTGGTGTATCATTGACTTTTTGGTCAAACAGACAAACGTAGTGAATTTTCGTAATTCGAGAGGCCTAAAGGATGTTTGTTTGACCCAAGCTCTCCCTAAAGCTTCAAGGGCTGAGAATATGTATTGGTTATTAGTTCTTATTTCTCTTAGACGAAAATTTGCTTCCTTTTAGTCTATCTTAGACTTTAAGGTCAAATGAATGAACTTAGCGAGTTTTCGAGATTCATGAGGCCTAAGGGATGTTTCTGTGACCCCAACCTCTCCCCAAACCTTCAAGGGATAGGAATATGTCTTGATTATTTGTTATTGTTTCTTTTAGATGAAAGTTTAGTTCCTTTTGGTCTATTTATGATTTTATGGTCAAATGGATGAAATTAGCTAGTTTTCGTTATTAGAGAGGCTAGAGAATGTTTTTGTGACCCCAACGTCTGCCCACAACATCAAGGGATGAGAATATGTCTTGATTATTCGGTTTTGTTTCACTCAAACGAAAGTTTAGTTCCTTTCGGTCTATCATTGACTTTTTGGCCAAACGGACAAACTTAATGAGGTTTCATGATTCGAGAGGCCTAGAGGATGGTTGTGTGACCCTAACTCTCCCCAAAGCTTCAAAGGATTATAATATTTTTTGGTTATTCGTTGTTTTTCTCTTAGACAAAAGTTTAATTCCTTTTGGCCAATCATTGACTTTTTGGTCAAGCAAACAAACTAATCAAGTTTTTGTGATTCGAGTGGCCTAGGGGATGTTTGTGTGACCCCAAACTCTCCCCATAGCTTTAAGGGATAAGAATAAGTTATCGTTATTCGTTGTTGTTTCACTTAGGCAAAAGTTTGGTTCCTTTCGGCCTATCTTTGGAGCTTAGCGAGTTTTTGTGATTTGAGAGGCCTAGAGGATGTTTGTGTAACCTCAAGCTCTCCTCAAAGCTTCAAAGGATAAGAATATGTTTTGGTTATTCGTTGTTTTTCTCTTCGACGAAAGTCTGGTTCCTTTTGGCCTATCTTTGAATTTGTGGTCAAATAGACAAAATTAGCGAGTTTTTGTGATTCAAGTGGCCTAGAGGATGTTTGTGTGACCCCAAGCTCTCTCCAAAGCTTCAAGGGATGAGAAAATATCTTGATTATTTGATGTTGTTTCTCTTAGATGAAAGTTTGCTTTCTTTTGACCTTTCTTTCACTTTATGGTCAAATGGTCAAGCTTAGCAACTTGTCGTGACTCGAAAGGCCTAGGGAATGTTTTTGTGACCTGAGCTCTCCCCAAAAATTCAAGGGATGAGAATATGTCTTAGTTATTCGATGTTGTTTCTCTTTGATGAAAGTTTGGTTCATTTTGATCTGTCTTTGACTTTTTGGTCAAACGGACAATTGTAACGACTTGTCGTGATTTGAAAGGCCTCGGGGATGTTTGTGTGAACCCAAGCTCTCTGCAAGCTTCAAGGGATGAGAATTTATCTTGGTTATTCGTTATTATTTCTCTGAGAGCAATGTTTAGTTCCTTTCCGTCTATCTTTGACTTTTTGGTCAAATGGACAACTGTAGTGACTTGTCATGATTTGATAGGCCTAGAGGATGATTGAGTGACCTTAAGCTTTCTTGGACAAAAGTTTGGTTCCTTTAGGTCTATCTTTGACTTTTTGGTCAAATGGATAAACTTAGACAGTTTTTGAGATTCAAGAGGCCTAGAGGATATTTGTGTGAGATGCTCCCCCCAAAGCTTTAAGGGATGGGAATATGCCTTGGTTATTCATTGTTGTTTCTTGCAGACCAAAGTTTGCTTCTTTTTTGTCTGTCTTTGTCTAATGCTCAAATGGATGAACTTAGCAAGTTTCTATAATTTGAGAGGCCTAGAGAATGTTTGCTTGACTAAAACCTCTAACCCAAAGCTTCAAGGCATGGCAATATATCTTGGTTATTCATTGTTGTTTCTCTTAGACGAAAGCTTAGTTCCTTTTAGTCTATCTTTAACTTTTTGGTCAAACGGACAAATGTAGCAACTTTTCAAGATTCGAGAGGCCTAGACGAAGTTTGTGTGACCCTAACTCTCCCCAAAGCTTTAAAGATAAGAATATGTCTTGATTATTTGTTGTTTTTTCTCTTAGATGAAAGTTTGCTTCCTTTTAGCCTATCTTTGACTTCTTGGTCAAACAGATAAACTTAGCAAGTTTGTATGATTCGAGCGGCCTAGAAGATATTTGTGTCATCCCAAGCTCTCCCGAAAGCATCAATGGATGAGAATTTGTCTTAGTTATATGTTGTTGTTTCCCTTAGATGAAAGTTTGGTTCCTTTCAATCTATCTTTGACGTTTCGGTTAAATGAACAAACTTAGCGAGTTTTTGTGATTCGAGAGGCATAGAGGATATTTTGTGTGACCCCATGCTCTCCCTAAAGCTTTAAGGGATAAGAATATGTCTTGGCTATTCGTTATTTTTCTCTTAGATGAATGTCTTCAAATGGACAATCCTAACGAGTTTTTGTTAGTCAAGAGGCCCAGGGGATATTTCTATGACCCTAAGCTCTCCCCTAAACTTCAAGGGATGAAAATATATGTTGGTTATTCGTTGTTCTTTCTCTAAGATGAAAGTTTCCTTCCTTTTATTCTATCTTTGACTTTTTGGTTAAACAGATAAACCTAGTGAGGTTTTGTGATTCGAGAGGCCTTGAGGATGTTTGTGTAACCCCAAGCTCTGCCCAAAGCTTCAAGAGACGAGAATATGTCATGGTTATTTGTTGTTGTTTCTCTTAGACGAAAGTTTGGTTCCTTTTGCCCTATCTTTGACATTTTGGTCAAACGGACAAACATAGCGAGTTTTTGTAATTTGAGAGGCCTAGAGGATGTTTGTGTGATGCGAAACTCTACCTAAAGTGTCAAGGGATGAGAATATGTCTTGGTTATTCGTTGTTGTTAATCTTAGATGAAAGTTTAGTTCCTTTCAGTCTATCTTTGACTTTTTAGTCAAAGGGACAAACTTAGCGAGCTTTCATGATTCGAGAGGCCTAGCAAATGTTTGTGGGTCTCCAAACTTTTACCAAAGCTTCAAAGGATGAGAATATGTCTTGGTTATTATTCGTTGTTGTTTCTCTAAGATGAAAGTTTCCTTCCTTTTGGTCTATCTTTGATTTTTTCGTTAAAGGGATAGACCTAACGAGTTTTCATGATTCGAGAGGCCTTGAGGATGTTTGTGCAACCACAACCTCTCCCCAAAGATTCGAGGGAAGAGAATAAGTCTTGGTTATTCATTGTTGTTTCTGGTAGACGAAAGTTCTGTTCTTTTTGGCCTATCTTTCACTTTATGGTTTAACGGACAAACTTAGCAAGTTTTTGTGATTCCAGTGGCCTAGAGGATGTTTGTGAGTCCCCAAGCTGTCCCCAAAGCTTCAAGGGATGAGAATATGTCTTGGTTATTTGTTGTGGTTTCTCTAAGAATAAAGTTTCCTTCCTTTATGTCTATCTTTGACATTTTGGTCAAACGGACAAACATATCAACTTTTCATGATTTGAGAAGCCTAAAGGATGTTTGTGTGACCTCAAGCTCTCCCCAAAGCTTCAAGGGATGAGAATAATGTCTTGGTTATTCGTTATTATTTCTCTTAGACTAAAGTTTTGTTCCTTTTAGTCTATCTTTGACTTTTTCATCAAACGGACAAAGTTACCAAGTTATAGTGATTCGAGAGGCCTAGAGGATATTTGTGTGACCCCAAGCTCTCCCTTAACCTTTAAGGGAAGACAATATGTCTTGGTTATTTGTTGTCATTTCTATTAGCTGAATGTTTGGTTCCTTTTGGTTTATCTTTGACTTTTTAGTGAAAAGGACAAACTTGGTGAGTTTTCGTGATTCAAGAGGCCTAAATGATGTTTGTGTGACCCCAAGCTCTCCCTAAAGCTTCAAGGGATGAGAATTTGCCTTAGTTATTCGTTGCCATCTCTCTTAGAGAAAAGTTTTGTTCCTTTTGGTCTACCTTGATTTTTATTGTCAAATGGACGAACGTAGCTACTTTTCATGATTCGAGAGGCATACAGGATGTTTATGTGACCCCAAGCTCTTCCTAAAGCTTCTTGGGATGAAAATATATCTTAGTTATTCGTTGTTGTTTCTCTTAGATGAAAGTTTGGTTCCTTTTGGTTTATCTTTGACTTTTTTGTCAAACGGACGAACTTAGCAAGTTTTCGTTATTCGAGGGCCCTAAAGGATGTTTGTGCGACTCCTAATTCCCCCCAAAGCTTCAATGGTGAGAATATATGTTGGTTATTCGTTGTTGTTTCTCTTTGACGAAAGTTTTTGCTTCCTTTTATCTTATTTTTGACTTTTTAATGGAACAGACAAATTTAGCAAGTTTTTATGATTCGAGAGGATTAGAGGACGTTCGTGCGGCCTTAAGTTCTCCCCAAAGCTTCAAAGGATGAGAAAATATCTTGGTTATTAGTTGTTGTTTCTCTTAAACAAAAGTTTAGTTCCTTTTAGTCTACATTTGACTTTATGGCAAATGGACAAACTTAGTTAGTTTTCACGATTCGAGTGGCCTAGAGGATGTTGGTGTAACCCCAAGCTCTCCCGAAAGCTTCAAGGGGTGAAAATGTGTCTTGGTTATTCGTTATTGTCTCTTTTGGATGAAAGTTTGATTCCTTTTGGTTTATCTTTGAGTTTTTGATCAAACAGACAAACCTATCGAGTTTTTGTGGTTTGAGAGGCCTGGAGGATGTTTTTGTGTCTCCAAGGTCTCCCTAAAGCTTTAAAGGATGAGAATATGTCTTGGTTATTTGTTATTGTTTTCTCTTAGATGAAAGTTTAGTTCCTTTTAGTCTATCCTTGTCTTTTTGGTCAATCGGACGAGCTAAGCAAGTTTTCGTGATTCGAGGGGCCTAGAGGATGTTTGTCTGGCACTAATCTCTTCCCAAAGCTGCAAGGGATGAGAATATGTCTTCGTTATTTGTTGTTGTTTCTCTTAGACGAAAGTTTGGTTCTTTTTTGCCCTATCTTTGACTTTTTGGTCAAATGAACAAACTTAGCAAGTTTTTTGTGATTTGAGAGGCCTATAGGATGTTTGTGTGGCCCCAAGCTCTCCCCAAAGCTTTAATGGATGAAAATATGTCTTGTTTTTTCGTTGTTGTTTCTGTTAGACGAATGTTTGGTTCCTTTTAGTTTATCTTTGACTTTTTGGACAAACGGACAAACTTAGGGAGTGTTCGTGATTCGGGAAGCCTAGAGGATGTTTGTGTGTCCCCAAGCTCTCTCCAAAGCGTCAAGGGATGAAAATATGTCTTGCTTAGTTGTTGTTGTTCCTCTTTGATGAAAGTTTGGTCCTTTTTGTCTATCTTTGACTTTTGGTCATATGGACGAACTTAGCAAGTTTTCGTGATTCGAGGGGCCTAACGGATGTTTGTATGACTCCAAGATATCCCTAAAGAATCCAGGAATGAGAATTTGTCTTGACTATTCATTGTTGTTCCTCTTACATGAAAGCTTGGTTCCTTTTATCCTATCATTGACTTTTTGATCGAACAGATAAGTTTATTAATTTTTTGTGATTTAAGAGGCCTATAGGATGTTTGTGTGACCCCAAGCTCTCCCCAAAGCTTCAGGGGATGACAATATGTCTTGTTCATTTGTTTGTAATTTTTGTTTGACGAAAGTTTCATTCCTTTTAGCCTATCTTTGACCTTTTAGTCAAACGGACTATCTTAGCAAGTTTTTTTGTAATTTGAGTGGCCTAGAGGATGTTTGTGTGACCCCAAACTCTCCCCAAAGCTTCAAGGGATGAGAATTTGTTTTAGTTATTCATTGTTGTTTCTCTTAGATGAAAGTTTAGTTCTTTTCGACCTGTCATTCACATTATGGTCAAACGGACAAACTTAGCGAGTTTTTGTAATTCGAGTGACCTACAGGATGTTTGTGAGTCCCCAAGCTTTCCCTACAGCTTCCCAGGATGAGAATATGTCTTGGTTATTCGTTGTGGTTTCTCTAAAAATAAAGTTTCTTTCCTTTAGGTCTATCTCTGACTTTTTAGTCAAACGGAGAAATATATCATCTTTTCATAATTCAAGAGGCCTAGAGGATGTTTGTGTGACCCCAAGCTCTCCCCAAAGTTTCAAGGGATGAGAATATGTTTTAGTTATTTGTTATTGTTTCTCTTAGACTAAAGTTTCGTTCCTTTTAGTCTATCTTTGACTTTTTATCAAACGGACAAAGTTACCAAGTTATAGTGATTCGAGAGGCCTAGACGATGTTTGTGTGACCCCAACATCTCCTCTAACCTTCAAGGGATGACAATATGCCTTGGTTATTTGTTTTCATTTCTCTTAGACGACTATTTAGTTCCTTTTGGTCTATCTTTGACTTTTTGGTAAAAAGGACAAACTTGCTGAGTTTTCGTGATTTGGGAGGCCTAGAGGATGTTTGTGTGACACCAAGCTCTCTCCTAAGCTTCAAGGGATGAGAATATGTCTCGGTTATTCGTTGTTGTTTCTCTTAGACAAAAGTTTGGTTCCTTTTGGTTTATCTTTGACTTTATGGTCAAATGGATGAACTAAGCAATTTTCCGTGATTTGATAGGCTTAGAGGATGTTTGTGTGGCCCCATGCTCCCGTCAAAGTTTGATGGATAACAAGATATCTTGGTTATTTGTTGTTGTTTCTCTAAGACATAAGTTCAGTTCCTTTTGGTCTATCTTTTACTTTCTGCTCAAACGGAGAAAGGAACCGACTTTTCTTGATTTGACAGGCCTAAAGGATGTTTGTGCGACCCCAAGTTCACCCTAAGGCTTCAAGGGATGAGAATATGTCTTCGTTATTCGTTGTTATTTCTCTTAGATGTAAGTTTGCTTTCTTTTAGTCTATCTTTGACTTTATGGTCAAATGGACAAACTTAGTGAGTTTTTGTGATTTGAGAGGCCAAGAGGATGTTTGTGTGACCCCAAGCTCTGCCCAATGTTCAAGGGATGACAATATGACTTGGTTACTCGTTCTTGTTTCTCTTAGACGAAAGTTTAGTTCCTTCGTTCTATCTTTGACTTTTTGGTTAAACAGACAAATGTAGCAACTTGTTATGATTTGAAAAACCTAGAGGATGTTTGTGAGACTCCTAGCTCCCCCCAAAGTTTCAAGGTATGAGAATATGTCTTGGTTATTCGTTCTTGTTTCTCTTGGACGAAAGTTTGGTTACTTTTAATTTATCTTTGACTTTTTTGTCAAACGGACAAACTTAGGAAGTTATTGTGATTTGAGAGGCCTACAGGATGTTTGTATATCCCTAAGCTTTCCTTAAAGCTTTAAGGTATGACAATATGCCTTGGATTTTTGTTGTTGTTTCTGTTAGGTGAGAGTTTAGTTCCTTTTGTCCTGTCTTTGACTTTTTGGTCAAATGAACAAACTTCAAGAGTTTTTGTGATTCGAGAGGCTTATATGATGTTTGTGTGGCCCCAAACTCTCCCCAAAGCTTCAAAGGATGAGAATATGTCTTAGTTATTCGTTGTTGTTTCTCTTAGACGAAAGTTTAGTTCATTTTAGTCTATCTTTGACTTTTTGGTCAAACGGATAATTGTAGCAACTTGTTGTGATTCGAGAGGCCTAAATGATGTTTGTGTGTTCCCAAGCTCTCCCAAAAACTTCAAGGGATGAGAATATGTCTTGGTTATTTGTTGTTGTTTCTACCAGGCGAAAGCTCAGTTTCTTTTGTTCTATCCTTGACTTTTTAGTCAAACAGACAAACTTGGCAAGTTTTCGTAATTCGAGAGGCCTAGAGGATGTTTGTGTGACTCCAAGCTCTCCTCCCTAAAGCTTTATGGGATGAGAATATGTCTTGGTTATTTGTTGCTCTTTCTCTTAGACAAAAGTTTAGTTTCTTTTGGTCTATCTTTGTCTTTTTGGTCAAACTGACAAATGTAGCGACTTTTTGTGATTCAAGAGGCCTAGAGGATGTTTGTGTGACCCCATGCTCTCTCAAAAGCTTCAAAAGATGACAATATGTCTTGATTATTCGTTGTTGTTTATCTTAGACGAAACTTTTGTTCCTTTTGTCTATCTTTGACTTTTTGCTCAAACGGACGAATGTGGCAACTTGTTGTTATTCGAGAGGCCAAGAAGATGTTTGTGTGATCCCAAGCTCTCTCCAAAGATTCGAGGAATGAGAATATGTTTTGGTTATTCGTTGTTATTTTTCTGAGACGAAAGTTTGCTTCCGTTTTGTGTATCTTTGACTTTTTCGTCAAATGGACGAATATAGCGGGTTTTCGTGATTCAAGAAGTCAAGAGGATGTTTATGTGACCCTAAGCTCTTCCCAAAGTTTCAAGGGATGAGAATAAGTCTTGGTTATTCGTCGTTATTTCTCTTAGACGAAAGTTTAGTTGCTTTTAGTCTAGCTTTGACTTTATGATCAAATGTACGAACTTGGAGATTTTTCGTGATTCGAGATGCCCGGAGGATGTTTGTGTGGCACCAAGCTCTACCCAAAGCCTCAAGAAATGAGAATAGGTCTTAGTTATTTGTTGTTGTTTCTCTGAGAGGAAAGTTCGGTTGCTTTTGGCCTATCTTTGACTTTTTGGTCAAACGACAACCTTAGTGAGTTTTCGTGATTCGAAAGGCCTAGAGGATGTTTGTGTGACTCCAAGCTCTCCCTAAACCTTCAAAGGATGAGAATATATCTTGGATATTTGTTGTTGTTTCTCTTGGATGAAAGTTTTGCTTCCTCTTGGTCTATCTTTGACTTTTTCATCAAACAGACAAACTTAGATAGTATTCAAGATTCAAAGAGGCCTAGAGGATATTTGTACAACTCCAAGCTCTCCCCAAAGATTTAAGGGATGAGAGTATGTCTTAGTTATTCCTTGTTGTTTTTCTTAGACAAAAGTTTGCTTCCTCTTGGTCTATCTTTGACTTTATGGTCAAATGGACGAACTTAGCGAGTTTTTATATTTCGAGAAGCCTAGAGGATGTTTGTGAGACCCTAACCTTTGCCAAAAGCTTCAAAGGATGACAATATATCTTGGTTATTCGTTGTTGTTTCTCTTAGATTAAAGTTTGGTTCTTTTGGTCAATCTTTGACTTTTTGGTCAAACGGACAAACTTAGTGAGTTTTCGTGATTCGAGAGGCCTAGATGATATTTGTGTGACCCAAGCTCTTCCCAAAGCTTCAAGGGATGAGAATATATCTTGGTTATTTGCTGTTGTTTCTCTTACACGAAAGTTTAGTTGCTTTTGGTCTAGCATTGGCTTTTTGGTCAAACTGACAAACTTGGAGAGTTTTTGTGATTCAAGAAGCCTAGAGGATGTTTGTGTGACCCCAACCTCTTCCTAAAGCTTCGAGGAATGAGAATAATGTCTTGCTTATTTGTTATTGTATCTCTTAAATGAAAGTTTGATTCCTTTTGGTCTATCTTTCACTTTTTGGTCAAACAGACAAATATAATGAGATTTTGTAATTTAAGTGGCTTAGTGGATGTTTGTGTGACCGTAAGCTCTCTCCAAAGCTTAAAGGGATGAGAATGTGTTTTGGTTATTTATTGTTGTTTCTCTTCAAACGAAAGTTTACTTCCTTTTGGTTTATCTTTGTCTTTTTCTTCAAACGGACAAACTTAGCAAGTTTTGTTAATTCGATAGGCCTAGAGGATGTTTGGGTGGCTCCATGCTCTCCCCAAAGCTTCAAGGGATGATAATATATCTAGGTTATTTGCTGTTACTTCTCGTAGATGAAATTTTGGTTACTTTTGGTCTAGCTTTGACTATATGGTCAAACGGTCGAACTTAGTGGGCTTTCATGATTTGAGAGGCCAAGAGGATGGTTGTATGGCCTCAAGCTCTAAACAAAGCTTCAAGGGTTGAGAATATGTCTTGCTTATTCGTTGTTGTTTCTCTTAGATGAAAGGTTGTTTCCTTCTGGTCTACCTTTGACTTTTTAGTCAAACGGAGAAATGTATCGGCTTTTCATCTTTCGAAAGGCCTAGAGGATGTTTTTGTGCCCCGTAGCACTTCCCAAAGCTTCAAGGGATGAGAATATATCATGGTTATTCGTTGTTGTTTCTCTTAGATGAAAGTTTAGTTCGTTTTGTTCTATCTTTGAATTTTTCGTAAAACAGAGAAACTTAGCAAGTTATCGTGGTTCAAGAGGCCAAAAGGTTGTTTGTGTAACCCCAAGCTCTCCTCAATGCTTCAAGGTATGATAATACTTCTTGGTTATTCGCTATTGTTTCTCTTAGACGAAAGTTTAGTTTTTTTTTCTCTATCTTTGAATTTTTCATCAAACGGACAAACATAGCATGTTATTGTTGTTGGGGAGGCCTAGAAGATGTTTGTGTGACCCTAAGCTCTTCTCAACGCTTCAAGCCGTGAGAATATGTCTTGGATATTTGTTGTTGTTTCCCCTAGATGGAAGTTTGCTTCCTAAGTCTATCTTTGACTTTTCTTCAAACGAACAAACTTAGCAAGTTTTCGTGATTCGAAAGGCCTAGAAGATGTTTGTGTGATCCCTTGCTCTCCCCAAAGCTTCAAGGTATGATAATATGTCTTGATTATTCGTTGTTGCTTCTCTTATATGAAAGTTTGGTTGCTTTTAATCTATCTTTGACTTTTTGATCAAACAGACGAACTTAGCTAGTTTTCATGATTCAAGAGACCTAGAGGATGTTTGTGTGACCCCAAACTCACCTTAAAGCTTCAAGGGATGAGAATATGTCTTGGTTATTCGTTGTTGTTTCTCTTAGATGAAAATTTGGTACCTTTTATCCTCTCTTTAACTTTTTAGTCAAACAAACAAACATAGCGAGTTTTTGATATTCGAGAGTTCGAGAGGCCTATAGGTTATTTGTGTGTCCCCAAGCTCTCCCCAAAACTTCTAGGGATGAGAATATTTATGGGTTATTGTTTGTCTTAGATGAAAGTTTTGGTTCCTTTTACCCTATCTTTGACTATTTGGTCAAACAGACAAACTTAGCAAGTGTTTGTGATTCGAGAGGCGTAGAGGGCATTTGTGTGACTCCAAGCTCTCCCTAAAGCTTAAAGGGATGAGAATATGTCTTGGTTATTCGTTGTTATTTCTATAAGATGAAAGTTTCTTTCCTTTTGGCTTATCTTTGACTTTTTGGTTGAACAGACAAACCTAGTGAGTTTTCATGATTCGAGAGGCCTCGAGGATGTATGTGTAACCCCAATCTCTTCCCAAAGCTTCAAGGGATAAGAATACATCTTGGTTATTCGTTGTTATTTCTCTTAGATGAAAGTTTGCTTACTTTTAGTCTATCTTTGACTTTTTAGTCAAACAAACAAACCTAGCAAGTTTTTTGTTGTTTGAGAGTCCTATAGGATGATTGTGTGACTCCAATCTCTTCCCAAAGCTTCAAGGGATGAGAATATCTCTCGGTTATTCAATGTTGTTTCTCTTAGATGAAATTCTAGTTCCTTTTGTTCTATCTTTGAGTTTTGGGTCCAACAAATAAATTTAGCCAGTTTTCATGATTAAAGAGACCTAGAGGATGTTTGTGTGGTCCCGAGCTCTCCCCAAAGCATCAAGGGATGAGAAAATGTCTTGGTTATTCGTTGTTGTTTCTCTTAGACAAAATTTTGCTTGCTTTTGATCTACCTTTGACTTTTTCGTCAAACAGTAAATTTAGCAAATTTTTGTAATTCGAGAGGCTTAAAGGATGTTTGTGTGATCCCAAGCTCTCCTTAAATCTTTAAGGGATGACAATATGTCTTAGTTATTTGTTGTTCTTTCTCTTAGATGAAAGGTTGGTTCCTTTTCGTTTATCTTTCACTTTTTGGTCAAATGGATGAACTTAGCCAGTTTTCGTCATTCGAGAGGCTTAGAGGTTTTTTGCGAGACCCCTAGCTCTCCCTAAAGCTTCAAGGGATGAGAATGTGCCTTGGTTTTTCATTGTTATTTGTCTTAGACGTAAGTTTGGCTCCTTTTAGTCTATTTTTGACTTTTAAGCCAAATGGACAAACGTAACGAGTTGTCGTGACTCGAGAGGCCTAAAGGAAGTTTGTGTGACACCAAGCTCTCCCTAAAGCTTCAAGGGTTGAGAATATATCTTGGTTGTTTATTGTTATTTCTCTTAGACAAAAGTTTAGTTTCTTTTAGTCGATCTTTAACTCTTTGGTCAAACGGATGAACATAACAAGTTTTCAAGATTCGAACGGCCTAGAGGATGTTTGTGTGACTCCAAGTTCTGCCCAAACCTTCAAAGGATGCGAATATATGTGTTAGGTATTCGTTGTTATTTCTCTTAGACCATAGTTTGGTTTATATTGTCCTGTCTTTGACTTTTTGGTTAAACGGATAAACTTAGCCAATTTTCATGATTCGACAGGCCTAGAGGATGTTTGTGTGATCCCAAGCTCTCCCTAAAGCTTCAAAGGATGAGAATATGTCTTGGTTATTCGTTGTTGTTTCTCTTAGATAAAAGTTTAGTTCCTTTTGGTATATCTATGACTTTTTGGTCAAACATACTAACTTAGCGAGTTTTCGAGAGTCCTAGAGTATATTTATGTGACTCAAGGCTCTCCCCAAAGCTTCAATGGATGAGAATATGTGTTGGTTATTCGTTGCTATTTCTCTTAGACTATAGTTTGGTCCCTATTGTCCTATCTTTGACTTTTTAGTCAAGTGGACAAACTTAGCAAATTTTTGTGACTCAAGAGGCCAGTAGGATGTTTGTTTGACCCCAAGCTCTCCCCAAAGCTACAAGGGATGAGAATATGTCTTGGTTATTCGTTGTTGTTTCTCTTAGAGATAAATTTAGTTCCTTTTGGTCTATCTTTGACTTTTTAGTCAGACTGACAAACTTAGCAAGTTATCGCGATTCGAAAAGCCTAGAGGATGTTTGCGTATCCCTAAGCTCTCCCCAAAGTATATGCCTTGGTTATTCGTTGTTGTTTCTATTAGACGAAAGTTTGGTACTTTTTAGTCTACCTTTGACTTTATGGTCAAATGGACGAACTAAGGTAGTTTTCATGATTCAGGAGGCCTAGAGGTTGTTTACGAGACCCCATGCTCTCCCCAAAGTTTTAAGGAATAAGAATATGTCTTGGTTATTCTTTGTTTGTTTCTCTTAGACGAAAGTTTGCTTCCTCTTGGTTTATCATGCACTTTATAGTCAAATGGACAAACTTAGTGAGTTTTCTTGATTTGAGTTACCTAGTGGATGTTTCCGTGACCCCACTCTCTCCTCTAAAGCTTTTCTGGATGATAATATGTCAGGGTTATTCGTTGTTATTTCTCTTAGTCGAAAGTTTAGTCCCTTTCAGTCTATCTTTCACTTTTTGGTCAAACCAACAAACTCCGCTAGTTGTTGTGATTCAAGAGGTCTAGAACATGTTTGTGTGGACCCAAGCTCTCCCTAAAGCTGCAAGGGATAAGAATATGTCTTGGTTATTTGTTGTTGTTTCTCTTAGGCGAATATTTGCTTCCGTTTGGTTTATCTTTGACTTTTTGGTCAAATGGACAAACTTAGTAAGTTTTTATGATTCAAGAGGTCTAGAGGATGTTTGTGTGACCCTAAGCTCTCCTCAAACCTTCAAAGAATGACAATATGTCATGGTTATTTGTTGTTCTTTCTCTTAGATGAAAGTTTAGTTCCCTTTTGTCTATCTTCAACTTTTTCATCTTATGGACGAACTTAGTAATTTTTCGTGATTTGAGAGGTCTAGAGGATGTTTGTGGGACCACAAGCTCCCCTACATGTTTAAGGGATGACAATATGTCTTGGTTATTCGTTGTTGTTTCACTTAGATGAAAGTTTGGTTCCTTTTGGTCTATCTTTGACTTTTTGGTTGAATGGATGAACTTACCGAGTTTTCGTGATTTGAGAGGCCTAGAGGATATTTGTGAGGCCCCAAGCTCTCCCCAAAGGTTCAAGGGATGAGAATATGTCTTGGTTATTCGTTGTTGTTTATCTTAGACGAAAGTTTGGTTTGTTTTGGTCTATCTTTGACTTTTTGCTCAAACGGACAAACTTAGCCAGTTTTCATGATTCGACAGGCCTAGATGATGTTTGTGTAACCTCAAGCTCTCTCCAAAGCTTTAAGGGATGAGAATATGTCTTAGTTATTCATTGTTGTTTGTCTTAGATGAAAGTTTAGTTCCTTTTAGTCTATCATTAACTTTTGGTCAAACGAATGAAACTTAGCAAGTTTTCATGAATCGAGGGGCCTCGAGGATGTTTGTGAGACTCCAAACTCTCCCCAAAGCTTCAAGGGATGAAAATATGTCTTAGTTATTCGTTATTGTTCATCTTATACTAAAGTTTGGTTCCTTTTGTTTTATCTTTGAATTTTTGGTCAAATGGATAAACTTAGCGAGTTTAGGTGATATGAGAGGCTTATATGATGTTTGTGTGACCCAAAGCTCTTCCTAAACCTTCAAGGGATGAGAATATGACTTGATTATTCGTTACTATTTCTCTTAGATAAAAGTTTAGTTCCTTTTGTCCTATCTTTGACTTTTTGGTCAAACGGACAAACTTAGTGAGTTTTTGTGATTAGAGAGGCCTATAGAAAGTTTGTGTGACCCCAGGCTCCCCTCAAAGCTTCAACGCAAGAGAATATGTCTTGGTTATTCGTTGTTGTTTCTCTTAGACATAAGTTTTGTTCCTTTTGGTCTATCTCTAACTTTTTGTTCAAACAGACAAACTTAGCGAGTTTCTGAGATCCGAGAGGCCTGGAGGAGATGAAGCATATTTGTGTGACCCCAAGCTTTCCTCAAATCTTCAAGGGATGACAATATGTCTTGTTTATTCGTTGTTGTTTCCCATAAACGAAAGTTTTGTTTCTTTCAGTCTATCATCGACTTTTTGGACAGATAGACAAAATTAGTGACTTCTCATGATTCAAGAGGCCTAGCGGATGTTTGTGTGACCCCAAACTCTCCCCAAAGCTTCAAGGGAAGAGAATATGTCTTGGTTATTCGTTGTTGTTTTCTCTTAGACGAAAGTTTGGTTCCTTTTGTCATATCTTTAACTTTTTGGTCAAATGGACAAACTCAGTGAGTTTTCATGATTCAAGAGGCCTATAGGATATTTATGTGACCCCAAGCTCTCCCCAAAGCTTGAAGGTATGAGAATATATCTTGGTTATTCGTTGTTGATTCTCTTCGATGAAAGTTTCGTTCCTTTTAATCTATCTTTGACTTTTTGTTTAAAAAGACAAACTCAGCGAGTTTTCATAATTCGAGAGGCCTAGAGGATGCTTGTCTAACCCCAAGCTCTCCCCAAAGCTTCAAGGGACGAGAATATGTCTCCATTAATCGTTGTTGTTTCTCTTAAATGGAAGTTTAGTTCCTTTTGGTCTATCTTTTCCTTTTTGGTCAAATAGACGAACTTAGCAAGTTTTCGTGGTTCGAGGAGCCTAGAGGATGTTTGTGTGGCCCCGAGCTCTCCCCAAAGGTTTAAGGGATGAGAATATATCTTGGTTTTTTGTTGTTGTTTTTCTCCTAGATGAAAGTTTGGTTCCTTTCGCTCTATTTTTGACTTTTTGGTCAAATGGACAAACTTAGCAAATTTTTGTGATTCGAGAGGGCTATAGATGTTTGTGTAATCCCATGGTCTTCCTAAAACTTCAAGGGATGAGAATAGGTCTTCGTTATTCCTTTTGGTCTATCTTTTACTTTTTGCTCAAATGGACAAACTTAGCAAGTTTTCATGATTCGAGAGGCCCAGAGGATGTCTGTGTAACCTAAATTTCTCCTCAAATCTTCAAGGGATGAGAATATATCTTGGTCATTCATTGTTGTTTCTCTTAAATGAAAGTTTACTTTCTTTTGGTCTATTATTGACTTTTTGGCCTAATGGACAAATGTAGCGACTGTTCACGATTTGAGTAGCCTAAAGGATATTTGGCTAACCTCAAACTGTCCCCAAAGTTTCAACGGATGAGAATATGTCTTGGTTATTCGTTGTTATTTCGCTTCGATGAAAGTTTAGTTCCTTTTACTCTATCTTTGACTTTATCATGAAACAGACAAACTTAGTGAGTTTTTGTGATTCGAGAGGCATATCAGAAGTTTGTGTGACCCTAAGTTCTCCCCAAAGTTTCAAGGGATGAGAATATGTCTTGATTATTCGGTGTTGTTTCTCTTAGACGAAAGTTTGACTCTTTTTGGTCTATCTTTGACTTTTTGTTCAAACAGACAAACATAGCAAGTTTTCGAGATTCGAGAGGCCTAGTGGATATTTGTGTGAACCCAAGCTCTCCTGAAAGCCTCAAGGGATGATTATGTGTCTTGGTTATTCATTGTTGTTTCTCTTCGACAAAAGTTTGGTTCCTTTTGGTTTATCTTTAACTTTTTGGTCAAACAGACAAAGTTATTGAGTCTTCGTGATTCAAAAAGTTTAGAGGATATCTGTATGACACCAAGCTCTCCCCAAAGCCTCAAGGGATGACAATGTGTCTTGGTTATTCGTTGTTGTTTCTCTTAGACGGAAGTTTGATTCCTTTTGGTCTATCTTTGACTTTTTAGTCAAACAGACAAAATTATTGAGTTTTCGTGATTCGAGAGCCCTAGAGGATGTCTGTACGACACCAAGCTCTCCCCAAAGCCTCAACGGATGACAATATGTCTTCGTTAATCGTTATTATTTCTCTTAGATGAAAGTTTGGTTCCTTTTAGTCTATCTTTGACTTTTTGTTTAAACAGACAAACTCAGTGAGTTTTCATGATTCGAGAGGCCTAGAGGATGTTTCTCTGACCCCAAGCTCTCCCCAAAGCTTCAAGGGAGGAGAATATGTCTCCATTAATCGTTGTTGTTTCTCTTAGATGAAAGTTTGGTTCTTTTTAGTCTATCTTTGACTTTTTAGTCAAACAAACGAACTTAGCAAGTTTTCATGGTTCGAGGAGCCTAGAGGATGTTTGTGTGACCCCAAGCTCTCCCCAAAGCTTCAAGCGATGAGAATATATCTTAGTTTTTTATTGTTGTTTCTCCTAGACGATGTTTGGTTCCTTTCACTCTATTTTTGACTTTTTGGTCAAATTGACAAACTTAACAAGTTTTTGTGATTCGAGAGACCTATAGATGTTTGTGTAACCCCAAAGTTTTCCTAAAGCTTCAAGGGATGAGAATAGGTCTTCATTATTCCTTGTTGTTTCTTCTCTTAGATGAAAGTTTGCTTCCATTTGGTCTATCTTTTACTTTTTGCTCAAACGGACAAACTTAATAATTTGAGAGGCCTAGAGAATGTTTGTGTAACCTAAATCTCTTCACAAAGCTTCAAGGGATGAGAATATGGCTTGGTTATTCGTTGTTGTTTCTCTAAGACGAAAGTTTACTTTCTTTTGGTCAATCGTTGACTTTTTAGCGTAACGGACAAATGTAGCGACTGTTCATGATTTGAGTGGCCTAGAGGATATTGGGCTAACCCCAAGCTATCCCCAAAGCTTTAACGGATGAGAATATGTCTTGGTTATTCGTTATTGTTTCTCTTGGACGAAAGTTAGGTTCCTTTTACTTTATCTCTGACTTTTTGATGAAACGGACAAACTTAGTGAGTTTTTGTGATTCGAGAGGCATATCGGAAGTTTGTGTGACCCCAAGTTTTCCCCAAAGCTTCAAGGAATGAGAATATATCTTAGATATTCGGTGTTGTTTCTCTTAGACGAAAGTTTGGCTCCTTTTGGTCTATTTTTGACTTTTTGTTCAAACAGACAAACTTAGCAAGTTTTCGAGATATAAGAGGCCTAGAGGATATTTGTGCGACCCCAAGCTCTCCTCAACGCCTCAAGGGATGACAATATGTCTTGGTTATTCGTTGTTGTTTCTCTTAGATGAAAGTTTAGTTCCTTTTAGTCTATCTTTGACTTTTTAGTCAAATAGACAAAGTTATTGAGTCTTTGTGATTCGAGAGGCCTAGAGGATATCTGTTGACACCAAGCTCTCCCCAAAGTCTCAAGGGATGACAATATGTCTTCGTTAATCGTTGTTGTTTCTTTTAGACAAAAGTTTGGTTCCTTTTAGTCTATCTTTGACTTTTTAGTCAAACAAACGAACTTAGCAAGTTTTCATGGTTCGAGGAGCCTAGAGGATGTTTGTGTGACCCCAAGCTCTCCCCAAAGCTTCAAGGGCTGAAACTATGTCTTTGTTCTTTGTTGTTATTTCTGTTAGACGAAAGTTTTGATCCTTTTACTCAATTTTTGACTTTTTAGTCAAACGGACAAACTTAGTAAGTTTTTGTGATTTGAGAGGCCTGTAGGATGTTTGTGTAATCCCAAGGTCTTCCTAAAACTTCAAGGGATGAGAATAGGTCTTCATTATTCCTTATTGTTTCTCTTATAAGAAAGTTTGCTTCCTTTTAGTCTATCTTTGACCTTTAGCTCAAACGGACAAACTTAGCAAGTTTTTGTGATTCAAGAGGCATAGAGAATGTTTGTGTGACCCGAAGCTCTCCTCGAAGCTTGAAGGGATGAGAATATGTCTTGGTTATTCGTTGTTGTTTCTCTTAGACAAAAATTTGCTTCCTTTTTGTCTATCTTTGATTTTTTGGTCAAACAGACAACTGTATTGACTTTTTAGGATTCGAGATGCCTAGAGGATGTTTGGGTGACCCTAAGCTCTCCACAAAGCTTCAAGGGTTGAGAATATGTCTTGGTTATTCGTTATTGTTTCTCTTCGACAAAAGTTTCGTTCTTTTTGATCTATCATTGACATTTTGGTCAAATGGACAAACTTAGCAAGTTTTCGTGATTTGAGAGTCCTATAGGATGTTTTTGTGGCTCCATACTCTCCCAAAAGATTCAACGGATGAGAATATGTCTTGGTTATCCATTGTTGTGTCTCTCTTAGACGAAAGTTAGCTTCCTTTAGGCCTATCTTTAGCTTTTTGGTCAAACGGTCAAACTTAGCAAGTTTTTGTGAGTCGAGTGGCCTAAAGGATGTTTGTGTGACCCCAAGCTCTCCTCAAAGCTTCAAGGGATGACAATATATCTTGGTTATTCGTTGTTATTTCTCTTAGACGACAATTTGATTCTTTTTTGTCTATCTTTGATCTTTTAGTCGAATGGACGAACTTAGCAAGTTTTCGTGATTCGATAGGCCTCGAGGAAATTTCCATAACCCTAAGATGTCCCCAAAGGCTCAAAAGATGGGACTATCTCTTGATTATTCATTGTTGTTTATCTTATATGAAAGTTTAGTTTCTTTTGTCCTATCTTTGACTTTTTGTTCAAACGGACAAACCTAGCGAGTTTTCGTGATTCGAGAGGCTTAGAGGATGTTTTGTGACTCCAAGCTCTCCCCAAAGCTTTAAGAGATGAGCATGTGTCATGGTTATTCGTTGTTATTTCTGTTAATTGAAAGTTTTGTTCCTTTTGGTCTATCTTTGACTTTTTGCTCAAACGGATAAACTTGGCATGTTTTCGGGATTTGAATGGCCTAGAGGATGTTTCTGTGAGCCCAAGCTCTCCCCAAAGCTTCAAAGGATGAGAATATGTCCTAATTATTTGTTGTTGTTTATCTAAGACAAAAGTTTCCTTCCATATGGTCCATCTTTGACATTTTAGTGAAACGGATAAACCTAGCGAGTTTTCTTAATTCGAGAGGCTCAGAGGATGTTTGTATATCCCGAAGCTCTCCCCAGCTTTACGGGATGAGAATATGTCTAAGTTATTTGTTGTTGTTTCTCTTAGATGAATGTTTACTTTCTTTTAGTCTATGTTTGACTTTTTACTCAAACGGATAAACTTGGTGAGTTTTCATGATTCGAGGGGCCTAGAGGATGTTGGTGTGAGCCCAAGCTCTCCCCAAAGGATGAGTACATGTCTTCGATAATCGTTGTTGTTTGTACTAGACGAAAGTTTGGTTCTTTTTCGTCTAACTTTGACTTTTTGGTCAAACGGATGAACTTAATGAGTTTTTTGTCATTCGAGAGGCCAACAGTATGTTTGTGTGACCCCAACTAAGACATATTGTCTTCCCTTAAAACTTTGGGGAGAGCTTGGGGTCCCACAAACATCCTCTAGGGCCCTCGAATCACGATAGCCTGCTAAGTTTGTTCGTTTGACAAAAAAATCAAAGATAGACTAAAAGGAACGAATAACTAAAATATATTCTCATCTCTTAAAGCTTTGCGGAGAGCTTAGGGTCACACAAACATTCTTTAGACCTCTCAAATCATGAAAAGTCGATACAGTTGTCTGTTTGTCCAAAAATTCAAAGATAGACAAAAAGGAACCAAACTTTCATTTAAGAGAAATAACAACGAATAACCAACACATATTATCATCCTTTCAAGCTTTGGTGATAGCTAGGGGTTATACAAACATCCTCTAGGCCTCTCGAATCATAAAAACTAGCTAAGTTCATCCATTTGTCCATAAAGTCAAAGCTAGACCAACAGGAACTAATCTTTCGTGTAAAAGAAAAAACAACTAATATCCTAGACATATTCTCATCCCTTGAAGCTTTGATTAGAGCTTAGGGTCACACAAACATCATCTAGGCCTCTCGAATCATGATAAGTCGATTCAGTTGTCATTTTGGCCAAAACGTCAAAGATTAACTGAAAGAAAGCAAACTTTCGTATGAGGAAAATAACAATAAATAACTAAGACATATTCTCATCCATTGAAGCTTTTCGGAGAGCTTGCTAAAACAGAAACATCATCTAGGCCTCACGAATCATGAAAACTAGCTGAGTTAGTCCATTTGACCATAAAGTCAAAGCTAGAGCAAAAGGAACTAAACTTTCATCTAAGAGAAATAACAGTGAATAACCAAAACATATTCTCATCCCTTGAAGCTTTTGGGAAGAGCTTAGGTTCACACAATCATCTTCTAGGAATCTCGAATGGCGAAAAATCGTTACATTTGTCCGTTTGACTAAAAGTCAAAGATAGACCAAAAGGAACGAAACTGTTGTCTAAGAGAAACAATAGCAAATAACCAAGACATATCGTTATCCCTTGAAGTTTTAAAGAGAACTTGGGCTCACACAAACAACCTCTAGGCCCCTCAAATCATGAAAACATGCTAAATTTGTCCGTTTAACCAAAGAGTTAAAGATAGACCAAAAGGAACCAAACTTTCGTCTAAGAGAAACAACAACGAATAAACAAGACATGTTATCATCCCTTGAAGCTTTAGGAGAGCTTGGGGTCACACAAACGTCATCTAGCCCTCTCGAATCATGATAACTTGATAGGTTTATCCGTTTAACAAAAAAGTCAAAGATAGACCAAACAGAACCAAACTTTCATCTAAGACAAATAGTAACGAATAACCAAGACATATTCTCATCCCTTGAAGGTTTGGGGTGACCAATGAGTCACACAAACATCCTCTAGGCCTCTCGAATCACGAAAAGTTCCTACATTTGTCCATTTGACCAAAAAGTCAATGACAGACCGAAAGTAACCAAACTTTCTTCTACGAGAAACAACGGATAACCATGACATATTGTCTTCCCTCAAAGCATTGGGTCACACAAATATTCTCTAGGCCACTAGAATCATGAAAACTAGCTAAGTTCGTCTATTTGGCCAGAAAGCAAAAACTAAATCAAAAGGAACCAAACTTTAGTCTAGGAGAAACAACAGGGAATAACCAAGACAAATTGTCATCCCTTGGAGCTTTAGCGAGAGCTTGGGGTCACATAAACATCCTCTAGGTCTTTCGAATGATAACTTGTTAAGTTTGTCCATTTAACAAAAAAGTCAGAGATAGACCAAAAGGAACCAAACATTCATCTAAGAGAAATAATAATGAATAACCAAGACATATTTTCATCCATTGAAGCTTTGGGAGAGCTTAGGGTCACACAAATATCTTCTAGGCCTCTCGAATCATGAAAAGTCGATACAGCTGTCTGTTTGAAGAAAAAATCAAAGATAGACCAAAAAGAACCACACTTTCGTCTAAGAGAGACAATAACAGATAACCAACACATTTTGTCATCGTCTGAAGTTTTTGGGACTGCTAGGGGTCACACAAATATCCTCTAGGCCTTTCAAATCGCGATAACTTGATAGGCTCGTTCGTTTGGCCAAAAAGTCAAAGATAGACTAAAAGGAACCAAACTTTTGTTTAAGAGAAACAAGAACGAATAACTAAGGCATATTCTCATCCTTTGAATCTTTGCGGTGAGCTTGGGGTCATACAAACATCCTCTACCACTCTCGAATCACGAAAAGTTCATGCATTTGTCTGTTTGACGAAAGAGTTGATGATAGACCAAAAGTAACCAAACTTTCATCTAAGTGAAATAACAACGAATAACCAAGACTTATTGTCTTCGCTCGAAGCTTTGGGGAGAGCTTTGCGTTGTATAAACATCTTCTAGGCCTTTGAAATCACGAAAACTCACTAAGCTTGACCATTTGATCAAAAAGTTAAAGACAAACCAAAAGGAACCAAACTTTCATCCAAAAGAAAAAATAACGAATAACCCAGACATATTTTCATCCCATGAAGCTTTGGAGAGAGCTTAGGGGCCCATAAATATCTTCTAGGCCTCTCGAATGATGAAAAGTCACTACATTTGTCTATTTCACTAAAAAGTCAAAGATAAACAAAAAGGATCGAAACTTTCATCTATGAGAAACAACAGCAAATAACTAAGATATATTCTCATCCCTTGAAGCTTTGGGGAGAGCTTGGGCGCACACAAACATCCTCTAGGCCTCTCAAATGGCGAAGAGTCACCACATTTGTCCGTTTGACTAAAAAGTCAAAGACATACTAAAAGAAACTAAACTTTCATCTAAGGAAAACAATAGCGGATAATTAAGACATATTCTCATCCCTTGAAGCTTTTGGGAGAGGTTAGGGTCACACAAACATCCTCTAGGCCTCTCGAATCATGAAAAGTAGCTAAGTTTGTCCATTTGACCATAAAGTCAAAGATAAACCAATAGAAACCAAACTTTTGTCTAAGAAAAACAACAACGAATAACCAAGACATAAACTCATCCCTTGAGCTTGCGGTCACACACAATTCCTCTAGGCCTCTCGAATCATGAAAAATAGCTATGTTCGTTCATTTGACCATAAAGTCAAAGCTAGACGAAAAGGAATCAAATGTTCGTCTAAGAGAAACAACAGCAAATAACCAATACATATTCTCATCCCTTGAAGCTTTGGGGAGAACTCAGGGTCACACAAAAATCCTCTAGGCCTCTCAAAACATGAAAAGTAGTTAAGTTCGTCTATTTGACCATAAAGTCATAGCTAAGCCAAAAGGAACCAAACTTTCATCTAAGAGAAACAACAACGAATAGCCAAGACATACACTCATCGCTTGAAGCTTTGGGGAGAGCTTGGGGTCACACAAACATCCTCTAGGCCTCTCGAATCACGATAGCTTACTAAGTTTGTCCGTTTGATGAAAAAACCAAAGATAGATCAAAACGAACCAAACTTTCATCAAAGGGAAACAACAGCGAATAAGCAAGACATATTCTCATCCCTTGAAACTTTTGGGAGAGGTTGGGGTCATACAAACATCCTTTAGGCCTCTTGAGTCATGAAAAGTAGCTAAGTTTGCCCATTTGACCATAAAGGCAAAGCTAGACCAACAGAAACCAAACTTTTGTCTAAGAAAAAAACGACGAATAACCAAGACATAAACTCATTCCTTGAGCTTGCGGTCACACACAATTCCTCTAGGCCTCTCGAATCTTGAAAAATAGCTATGTTCGTTCATTTGACCATAAAGTCAAAACTGGACGAAAAGGAATCAAACGTTCGTCTAAGAGAAACAATAGCGAATAACTAATACATATTTTTATCCCTTGAAGCTTTGGAGAGAACTCAGGGTCACACAAAATCCACTAGGCCTCTCAAATCATGAAAGTAGTTAAATTCGTCTATTTGACTATAAAGTCATAGCTCGGCCAAAAGGAACCAAACTTTCATCTAAGAGAAATAACAATGAGTAGCCAAGACATACACTCATCGCTTGAAGCTTTGGGGAGAGGTTGGGGTCACACAAACATCCTCTAGGCCTCTCGAATCACGATAACTTACTAAATTTGTCCGTTTGATGAAAAGTCAAAGATAGATCAAAAGGAACCAGGCTTTCATCAAAGGGAAACAACAGCAAATACGCAAGACATATTCTCATCCCTTGAAGCTTTTGGGAGAGGTTGGGGTCATACAAACATCCTTTAAGCCTCTTGAGTCATGAAAAGTAGCTAAGTTTGCCCATTTGACCATAAAGTCAAAGGTAGACCAACAGAAACTACACTTTTGTCTAAGAAAAATAACAACAAATAACCAAGACATAAACTCATCCCTTGAGCTTGCGGTCACACACAATTCCTCTAGGCCTCTCGAATCATGAAAAATAGATATGTTCGTTCATTTGGCCATAAAGTCAAATCTAGACGAAAAGGAATCAAACGTTCGTCTAAGAGAAACAATAGCGAATAACCAATACATATTCTCATTCCTTGAAGCTTTGGGAGAACTCAGGGTCACACAAAAATCCTCTAGGCCTCTCAAATCATGAAAAGTAGTTAAGTTCGTCTATTTGACCATAAAGTCATAGCTAGGCCAAAAGGAATCAAACTTTCATGTAAGAGAAACAACAACGAATAGCCAAGACATACACTTATCGCTTGAAGCTTTGGGGAGAGCTTGGGGGTCACACAAACATCATCTAGGCCTCTCGAATCATGATAACTTACTAAGTTTGTCCGTTTGATGAAAAAGTCAAAGATAGATCAAAAGGAACTAAACTTTCATCAAAGGGAAACAACAGCGAATAAGTGAGACATATTCTCATCCCTTGAAGCTTTTGGGAGAGGTTGGGGTCATACAAACATCCTTTAGGCCTCTTTAGTCATGAAAAGTAGCTAAGTTTGCCCATTTGACCATAAAGTCAAAGCTAGACCAACAGAAACCAAACTTTTGTCTAAGAGAAACAATAGGGAATAACCAAGACATACACTCATCCCTTGAGCTAGCGGTCACACACACATCTTCTAGGCCTCTCGAATAATGAAAAATAGCAATGTTCGTTCGTTTGACCATAAAGTCAAAGCTAGACCAAAAGGAACCAACATTCTTCTAAAAGAAATAACTGCGAATAACCAAGACATATTCTTATCCCTTGAAGCTTTGGAAGAGGTCGGGGTCACACAAATATCCTCTAGGCCTCTCGAATCATGAAAAGTAGCTAAATTCGTCCATTTGACTATAAATTCATAGCTAGACCAAAAGGAACCAAACTTTCGCCTAAGAGAAACATCAATGAATAACCAAGACATATTCTCACCTTTGAAGCTTTAGGGAGAGCTTAGGGTCACACAAACATCCTGCAGGCCTCTCGAATCATGATAACTTGCTAAGTTTGTCCGTTTAACCAAAAAGTTAAAGAAAGACCGAAAGAAACCAAACTTTCATCTAAGGGAAACAATAACGAATGACTAATACATATTATCATCCCTTGAAGCTTTGGGGAGAGCTTTCGTTCACACAAACATCTTCTAGGCCTCTCGATTCATGAAAACTAGCTATGTTCGTCCATTTGACCATAAAGTCAAAGCTAGACCAAAAGGAACCAAACTTTTGGGGAGAGCTTTGGGTTACACAAACATCCTGTAGGCCTCTTAAATCACGAAAACTCGCAATGTTCGTCTATTTGACTATAAAGTCAAAAATAAACCAAACGGAAGCAAACTTTCGCCTATGAGAAACAACAACAAATAACCGAGACATGTTCTCATCCCTTGAAGCTTTAGGGAGAGCTTGGGGTCACAGAAGCATCCTCTAGGCTTTTTAAATCTCGAAAAGTCGCTACATTTGTCCGTTTGACCAAAAAGTCAAAGATAGACCAAAAGGAACTAGACTTTCTTCTATGAGAAATAATAATGAATAACCAAGACATATTGTCATCCTTTGAAGCTTTGGGGAGAACCTGAAGTCGCACAAATATACTCTAGGCCACTTGACCACAAAAAGTCGGTAAGTTTGTCCGTTTCAACAAAAAGTCAAAAATAGGCTAAAAAGAACCAAACTTTTGTCTAAGAGAAATAGTAACGAACAACGAAAACATATTCTCATCCCTTAAAGCTTTGGGGAAAGCTTGAGGTCACACAAACAACCTTTAGACCTCTGGAATTACGAAAACTCGTAAGCTTGTCCGTATGACCAAAAAGTCAAAGATAAACTAAAAGAAACCGAACTTTTGTCTAAGAGAAATAACAATTAATAACCAAGACATATCCTCATCCCTTGAACCTTTGGGGAAAGCTTAGGGTCACACAAACATCTTCTAGGCCTCTCGAATAAAAAAAACTAGCTAAGTTTGTCCGTTTGACCTAAAAGTCAAAGCTAGACAAAAAAGGAACTAAACTTTCGTCTAAGAGAAACAACAACGAATAACCAAGACATATTCTCATCCCTTGAAGCCTTAGGGAGCGCTCGGGGTCACACAAACATCTTCTAGGCCCCTCGATTTCATAAAAACTTGCTAAGTTTGTCCGTTTGACATTAAAGCCCAAGCTAGACCAAAAAGGAACCGAACTTTCGTCTAAGAGAAATAACAAGCTAATAACCAAGATATATTCTCATCCCCTGAAGCTTTAGAGAGAGCTTGGGGTCGCGCAAACATCCTCTAGGCCCCTCAATCACAAAAACTCGCTAAGTTTGTCCGTTTGACCTTAAAGTCAAAGCTAGACCAAAAAGGAACCAAACTTTCGTCCAAGAGAAACGACAACAAATAAATAAGACATATTCTCATCCCATAAAGCTTTGGGACAAGCTTGAGGTCACATAAACGTCTTCTAGTCCACTCGAATCACAAAAACTTGCTATATTTGTCCATTAGATAAAAAAAAGTGAATGATTGGCCAAATGGAACCAAACTTTCGTCCAAGAGAAATTACAACGAATAACCAAGACGTATTCTCATCCCTTGAAGCTTTGGGGTTACACAAACATTCTCTAGGCCCCTTGAACCATGAAAACTCACCAAGTTTGTAAGTTTGAGCAAAAAGTCAAAGATAGAACAAGAAGAACTAAACTTTCGTCTAAGAGAAACAACAACGAATAACCAAGGCATATTCTCATCCCTTGAAGCTTTGGGGAGAGCTTGGAGTTACAAATTATCCTCTCGGCCTCCCGAATCATGAAAACTCACAAAGAGTGCCCATTTAACCAAAAAGTCAAAGATATACCAAAAGGAACCGAACTTTTATTTAAGAGAAAAAACAACGAATAACCAAGACATATTATCATCCCTGGAAGCTTCAGGGAGTGCTTGGGGTCACACAAACATCCTCTAGGCCTCTCGTGTTACAATAACTTTCTAAGTTTGTCCGTCTGACGAAAAAGTCAAAAACAGACAAAAAGGAACCAAACTTTCGTCTAAGAGAAAAAATAACAAATAACCAAGATATATTCTCATCCCTTGAAACTTTGGTTAGGCCTTGGAGACATACAAACATCTTTTAGGCCTCTCGAATCAGGTAAACTCGCTAAGTTTGTCTGTTCGACCACAAAGTCAAATCTAGAACAAAAGCAACCAAACTTTCATTAAAGGGAAACAACAGCGAATAACTAAGATATATTCTCATTCTTTGAAGCTTTGGGAAGAGCTTAGGGTCAAACAAACTTCTTCTATGCCTCTCGAATCCTGAAAACTTGCTAAGTTTGTCCGTTTGACCAAAAAGTCAAAGATAGACTAAAAAGAACCAAACTTTCATCTAAGAAAAACAATAATGAATAACCAAGGCATATTGTCATCCGATAAAGCATTGGGGAGAGCTTGAGGTCACACAAATATCCTCTAGGCCTTTTGTATCACAATAACTTGCTAAGGTTGTTCATTTGACAAAAAAGACAATTATAGACCAAAAGAAACCAAACTTTCATGTAAGAGAAACAATAATGAATAACTAAGACATATTCTCATCCCTTGAAGCTTTAGGGAGAGCTTGGGGTTACAAAAACATTCTCTAGGACTCTCGAATCATGAAAAGTCGCAACATTTGTCTGTTTGAATTCAAAGTAAAAGATAGAGCAAAAGAAACTAAACTTTCTTCTCACAGAAACAACAATAAATAAACAAGACATATTCTCATCCCTTGAAGCTTTAGGGAGAGCTTGGGGTCACAAAAACATCCTCTAGGCCTCTCAAATCATGAAAAGTCACTACATTTGTCTGTTTAAGTTAAAAGTCAAAGATAGACCAAATGAAGCCAAACTTTCATGTAAGAAAAAAAAAATAAACAAGACATATTGTCATCCCTTGAAACTTTAGGAAGTGCTTGGGATCACACAAACGTCCTCTAGGCCTCTCGAATCACAATTACTTCCTATGTTTGTTCATTTGACAAAAAAGTGAAAGATAGACCCAAAAGAATCAAACTTTCATTTATAAGAAACAACAATGAATAACCAGGATATATTCTCATCCCTTGAAGCTTTGGTTAGAGCTTGGGGACATACAAACATCCTCTAGGCCTCTCAAATCACGAAAACTCTCTAACTTCATCTGTTTGACCATAAAGTCAAAGCTAGAGCAAAAGCAACTAAACTTTCATTGAAGAGAAACAACAGTAAATAACTAAGACATACTCTCATTGCTTGAAGTTTTGGGGAGAGCTTGGGGTCACACAAACTTCCTCCAAGTCCCTCAAATCTTGAAAACTAGCTAAGTTCATCCATTTGACCATAAAGTCAAAGCTAGACCAAAAGGAACTAAACTTTCATCTAAGGGAAACTACAACAAACAACCATGACATATTCTCATCCCTTGAAGCTTTGGCGGGAGCTTTGGGTCACAGGAATATCGTCTAGGCTTTCGAATCACGAAATGTCGCTAAGTTTGTCTTTTTGACGAAAAAGTCAAAGATAAGCCAAAAAAGCCAAACTTTCGTCAAAGAGAAACAACAACAAATAAGTAAAACATATTCTCATTCCTTGAAGCATTGGGGAGAGCTTGGGATCACACAGACATCCTCTAGGCCTCTCGAATCGCGAACAGTTGCTACATTTGTTCGTTTGACCAAAAAGTCATAGATAGATCAAAAGGAACTAAACTTTCGTCTAATAGAAATAACAACGAATAGCCAAGACATATTATCATCCCTTGAAGCTTTGGGGAGAGCTTGGGGTTACATAAACATCCTCCTTCTCGAATCACGAAAACTCGCTAGGTTTGTCCATTGAACCAAAAAGTCAAAGATAGACCAAAAGAAAGGAAACTTTCGTTTTAGAAAAACAACAATGAATAACCAAGACATATTCTGATCCACTGAAGCATTGGGGAGAGCTTGGGGTCACACAAACATCCTCTTGACCTCTCGAATCACGAAAACTTGCTAAGCTTGTCCGTTTGACCAAAAAGCTAAAGATAAGCCATAAGAAACCGAATTTTCATCTAAGAGAGACAACAATGAATAACTAAGATATATTTTCTTCCCTTATGCTTTGGGGAGAGGCTGGGGTCAGACAAACATCCTTTGGGCCTTTCAAATCCCGAAAAGTCACTACATTTGTCCGTTTGGCCAAAAAGTCATAGATAGACCAAAAGAAACCAAGCTTTCGTCTAAGAGAAATAACAATGAATAACTAAGACATATTGTTATCCCTTGAAATTTTGGGAAGAGCTTGGGGTCACACAAACATTCTTTAGGCCTCTCAAATCATGAAAAGTTGCTTGGTTTGTTAGTTTAACCTAAAAGTCAAAGATAGAGCAAAGTTAACCAAACTCTCGTCTAAGAGAAACAACAAAAAAAAACCAAGAAATATTCTCATCCCTTGAAGCTTTGGTTACAGCTTGAGGATACACAAACATCCTCTAGGTCTCTTGAATGGCAAAAAGTCCTTAGATTTGTCCGTTTGACCAAAAAATGAAAGATAGACCAAAAGGAAACAAACTTTCATCTAAAAGAAACAACAATTAATAATTAACACATATTCTCATCCCTTGAACCTTCAGGGAGAGCTTACGAGCACACAAACTTCTTCCGGGCCTCTTGAATGAAGAAAAGTCACTACGTTTGTTGTCTGACCAAAAAGTCAAAGACAGACCGAAAGCAACCAAACTTTCGTCTAAGAGAAGCAACAGCGGATAACCAAGACATGTTCTCATCCCTTGAAGCTTTGGGCAGAGTTTGGGGTCACACAAGCATCTTCTAGGCCTCTCGAATCATGAAAACTAGCAAAGTTTGTTCAATTTGACCATAAAGTCAAAGCTTCACCAAAAGGAACCAAACCTTCATCTAAGATAAACAACAACGAATAATCATGATATATTGTCATCCCTTGAAGCTTTGGGGAGAGCTTGGGATCACACAAAGATCCTCTAGGCCTCTCGAATCACAAAAACTCACTACATTTGTCCATTTGTCCAAAAAGTTAAAGATAGAACAAAAGGAACCAAACTTTTGTCTAAGAGAAACAAAAACGAATAACCAAGACATATTGTCATCCCTTGATGCTTTGGGGCGATCTTAGGGTCACGAAAACATCCTCTCGGGCTCTCAAATCACAAAAACTCTCTAAGTTTATCTGTTTGACCGAAAAGTCAAACATATACTAAAAGAAACCAAACTTTCGTCAAAGAGAAACAATAACAAATAAGTAAAACGTATTCTCATCCCTTGAAGGTTTAGGGAGACCTTGGGGTCACACAGACATACTCTAGGCCTTTTGAATCACGAACGGTCACTACATTTGTCCGTCTGACCAAAAAGTCAAAGACAGATCAAAAGGAACTAAACTTTCGTCTAAAAGAAATAACAACGAATAACCAAGACATAATCTCATCCCTTGAAGCTTTGGGAAGAGCTTGGGGTTACACAAACATCCTCCCTCTCCCACCACAAAAACTCGCTAGGTTTGTCCATTTAACCAAAAAGTCAAAGATAGGCTAAAAGGAACGGAAACTATTTTAAAGAAATAACAACAAATAACCATGACATATTCTCATCCACTGAAGCTTTGGGGAGAGCTTAGGGTCACACAAACATCCTCCAGGCCTATCGAATCACGAAAACTTGCTAAGCTAATCCGTTTGACCCAGAAGCCAAAGATAAGCCAAAAGAAACCAAATTTTTATCTAAGAGAAACAACAACAAATAAGCATGACAGAATCTAATCCCTTGAAGCTTTGGGGAGAACCTGGGGTTACACAAACATCCTCTAGGCCTCTCGAATCACGAAAACTGACTAAGTTTGTCTGCTTGACCAAAAAGGCAAAGATAAGCCAAAAGAAACCAAACGTTCGTCTAACAGAGACAACACCGAATAACCATGACATATTCTCATCCCTTAAAGCTTTGGGGAGAGGTTGGGGCCACACAAATATCCTCTTGGCCTCTCGAATCACGAAAAGTCACAACAATTGTTTGTTTGACTAAAAAGTCAAAGATAGACCGAAAGGAACAAAGCTTTCATTAATGAAACAACAACGAATAACCTAGACATATTGTCATCCCTTGAAACTTTGGGGACAACTTGGGGTCACACAAACATCCTCTAGGCATCTCGAATCACAAAAACTCGCAACGTTTATCCGTTTAACTGAAAAGTCAAAGATAGAGCAAAAGGAACCAAACTCTCATCTAAGAGAAACAACAACGAATAGCCGCGACATATTCTCTTCTCTTGATGCTTTGGGAAGAGCTTGGGGTCACACAAACATCCTCTCAAGCTCTCGAATCAAAAAACTCTCAAAGTTTTGTGTGTTTGACGAAAAAGTCAATATTAAACCAAAAGAAACCAAACATTCCTCTAAAAGAAACAACAACAAATAACCAAGACATATTGTAATTCTTAAAACTTTGGGGAGAGCTAGGGATCACACAAACATCTTATCGACCTCTCTAAAGACGCAACATATGTCGGTTTGACTAAAAAGACAAAGATAGACTAAAAGAAATCGAACTTTCATTTAACAGAAACAACAAAAAATACCTAAGAAATATTGTCATCCCTTGAAGCTTTGTGGAGAGCTTGGGGTCACACAAACATCCTCTATGTATCTCGATTCACGAAAACTGACTAGGTTTGTCCATTTAACCTAAAAGTCAAAGATAGAACAAAAGGAACCAAACTCTCGTCTAAGAGAAACAACAAGGAATAGCCGCGACATATTCTCATCCCTTGATGCTTTGGGGAGAGCCTGGGGTCCCACAAATATCTTCTCAGGCTCTCGATTCACGAAAACTCTCAAAGTTTGTCTGTTTGACCAAAAAGTCAAAAATAAACCAAAAGAAACCAAACATTTCTCTAAAAGAAACAACAACGAATAATCAAGACATATTGTCATTCTTAAAGCTTTGGGGAGAGCTAGGGGTCACAGAAACATCCTATCGACCTCTCTAAAGACTTAACATATGTCCGTTTCACCAAAAAGACAAAGATAGACCAAAAGGAATCGAACTTTCGTTTAACAGAAACAACAATGAATACCCATGACATATTATCATTCCTTGAAGCTTTGGGGAGAGCTTGGGGTCACATAAACATCCTCTAGGCCTATCGAACCACGAAAAGTTACTACATTTGTTCATTTGTCCAAAAAGTTAAAGATAGAACAAAAGGAACTAAACTTTCCTCTAACAGAAACAAAAACGAATAACGAAGATATATTGTCATCCCTTGATGCTTTGGGGATATCTTGGGGTCCCACAAGCATCCTCTATGCCTCTCAAATCACAAATATTCTCTAAGCAAGACATATTCTCATCTCTTGAAGCTTTGTGGTGAGCTTGGGGTTACACAAATATCCTGCCTCTCAAATCGCGAAAACTGGCTAGGTTTGTCCATTTAACCAAAAGTCAGAGATAGGCCAAAAGGAAGGGAACTTCTATCTTAAAGAAATAAGAACGAATAACCATCACATATTCTCATCTACTAAAGCTTTAGGGAGAGTTTGGGATCACACAAACATCCTCAAAGCCTGTCGAATCACGAAAACTTTCTAAGCTTGTCCGTTTGATCCAGAAGTCAAAGATAAGCCAAAAGAAACCAAACGTTCGTCTAAGAGAGACAACGAATAACCAAGACATATTCTCATCCCTTGAAGGTTTGGGGAGAGGTTGGGACCACACAAACATCTTCTAGGCCCCACGAATCACGACAAGTCGTAACAACTGTTTGTTTGACCAAAAAGTCAAAGATAGACCGAAAGGAACTAAACTTTCATCAATGAAACAACAACGAATAATCAAGACATATTTGTCATCCCTTGAAACTTTAGGGAGAGCTTGGGGTCACACAAACATCCTCTAGGAATCTTGAATCACGAAAATTCGCTAGGTTTGTCCGTTTAACCAAAAAGTCAAAGATAGAGCAAAAGGAACTAAACTATCGTCTAAGAGAAACAACAATGAATAGCCGCGACATATTCTCATCCTTTGAAGCTTTAGGGAGAGCTTGGGGTCACACAAATATCCTTTAGGCCTCTGGAATCACGAAAAGTCACTACATTTGTCCATTTGTCCAAAAAGTTAAAGATAGAATAAAAGGAACCAAACTTTCATATAAGCGAAACAAAAACGAATAACCAAGACATATTGTCATCCTTTGATGCTTTGGGGAGATCTTGGGGTCACACAAACATCTTCTAGGCCTCTGGAATTATAAAAAGTCACTACATTTGTCCATTTGTCCAGAAAGTTAAAGATAGAACAAAAGGAACTAAACTTCCATCTAAGAGAAACAACAACGAACAACCAAGACATATTGTCATCCCTTGATGCTTTTGGGAGATCTTGGGGTCACACAAACATCCTATAGGCCTCTCAAATCACAAAAACTCTCTAAGTTTATCCGTTTGACAGAAAAGTCATAGATAGACTAAAAGAAACCAAATGTTCGTCAAAGATAAACAAAAACAAATAAGCAAGACATATTCTCATCCCTTGAAGCTTTAAGTAGGCCTTGAGCTCACACAGACATCCTCTAAGACTTTCGAAACTCGAACGGTCCCTACTTTTGTCCGTTTGTCCAAAAAGTCAAAGACAGATCAAAAGGAACCAAACTTTCGTCTAAGAGAAATAACAACGAATAACCAAGACATAATCTCATCCCTTGAAGCTTTGGGAAAAGCTTGGGGCTACACAAACATCCTCCCTCTCTGATGAGGACTTCATGGGAGAAGCCCAAGTCCAGGCCCAAGTCCAGAAAGAAGTCCAAGATCCAATACAAGGTCTAGGAGGGCCCATGACGAGAGCAAGAGCTAAAAGGGCCCAAGAAGAACTTAAAAAGATGGTGAATAACTTATTAGAGGCCCAACATCAGATTGGAAGCCCAATACGTGGAGCCTAGGATTTACACATGCATAGCCCACTTGGAATGAAAGGAGAAGGGCCAAAAATATATATATATTTTGTCCACGGCAGGATTAGAACCCGGGCACTTGTAGCTGAATATGTCTCCTTAACCACTAAAACATATCAGTGATGCTTATGCTATGGGGTTTTGTATTTATTTTTGTTAAGTCCTAATGGGCAAACCCTAAACTAAGTTGTATTTAAACATTTGGGAATCATGAGGAAGCCAGATTTTTGGCATATAAGAAAAAAAATTGGGTGTTTTGCTCTGCTAGGGTTCTTCCTTGCATCATTTGATCTTATCAAGAATTAATCTTTTCTTGTGGCGATCCTTCTTGGCTTATCAAACTAGGTTTGTGGTGCCATCCTTATCTTTTTCTTTTTCATCAATTTTCGTTTTTTTTTTTAGTTTCTTCTTTCTAATTTCACAATTGTCCCAATTTTCGTCTTAAATTTCTCGCACTCATATCTCAAGCTATACATACTCTTTTTCGGTGATTCTTGAGTCTAAATCGTGATTTAGAAAGGGATCTTTCACCTCGTTTTAGAATCACTCAATTCCGATTTTTGTATCGTGAGTTATGGAAATTTCCATAAAACGGACAGAATTAGTTCTTTCCCTTCTTAACTTTTTCTTTCAATTTCACCTTTCCAATTCTATTTGTTCTAGTCCTAATTAGGTCTGAAATCAAGAGGCTTAAGGAAAACCTCATCACTCTCGAATCACGAAAACTCGCTAGGTTTGTCCATTTAACCAAAAAGTCAAAGATAGGCCAAAAGGAAGGGAACTTTTGTCTTAAAGAAATAACAACGAATAACCATGACATATTCTCATCCACTGAAGCTTTGGGGAGAGCTTGGGGTCACACAAACATCCTCCAGGCCTCTCGTATCGAAAACTTGCTAAGCTTGTCCGTTTTATCCAGAAGCCAAAGATAACCTAAAAGATCCCAAATTTTAATCTAAGATAAACAACAACAAATAAGCATGACATCATCTAATCCCTTGAAGCTTTGGGGAGAACCTGAGGTTACACAACAACCTCTAGGCCTCTCGAATCATGAAAACTCTCTAAGTTTATTTGTTTGACCAAAAAGGTAAAGATAAGCTAAAAGAAACTAAACGTTCATCTATAAGAGAGACAACAATGAATAACCAAGACATATTCTCATCCTTTGAAGCCTTGGGGAGAGGTTGGGGCCACACAAACATCCTCTAGGCCTCTCAAATCCCGAAAAGTCACAACAATTGTTTGTTTGACCAAAAAGTCAAAGATAGACTGAAAGGAACCAAACTTTCATCAATGAAACAACAACGAATAACCAAGTCATATTATCTTCCCTTGAAATTTTGGGGAGAGCTTGGGGTCACAAAAACATCATCTAGGCATCTCGAATCATGAAAAGTCGCTAAGTTTGTCCGTTTAACCAAAAAGTTAAAGATAGAGCAAAAGGAACCAAACTCTCGTCTAAGAGAAATAACAACGAATAGCTGCGACATATTTTCATCCCTTGCTACTTTGGGGAGAGCTTGGGGTCACACAAATATTCTCTCTGGCTCTCGATTCATGAAAGCTTTCAAAGTATGTCTGTTTGACCAAAAAGTCAAAAATAAACCAAAAGAAACCAAACACTCCTCTAAAAGAAACAACAACGAATAACCAAGACATATTGTCATTCTTAAAGCATTGGGGAGAGCTAGGGGTCACAAAAACATCCTATCGACCTCTCTAAAGACGAAACATACGTCTGTTTGACCAAAAAGATAACGATAGACTAAAAGGAATCGAATTTTCATTTAACAGAAACAACAATGAATACCCATGACATATTGTCATCCCTTGAAGCTTTGGGGAGAGCTTTGGGTCAAACAAACATCCTCTAGGCTTCTCGAATCACGAACGATTGCTACATTTGTCCATTTGTCCAAAAAATTAAAGATAGAACAAAAGGAACCAAACTTTCGTCGAAGAGAAACAACAACGAATAACCAAGACATATTGTCATCCCTTGATGCTTTGGGGAGATCTTGGGGTCACACAAACATCCTCTAGGCCTCTCAAATCACAAAAACTCTCTAAGTTTATCCGTTTGAACGAAAAGTCAAAGATAGGCTAAAAGAAACCAAATTTTCGTCAAAGAGAAACAAAAACAAATAAGCAAAACATATTCTCATCCCTTGAAGCTTAGGTAGACCTTGGGGTTATATAGACATCCTCTTCGCCTTTCGAATCACGAACAGTCCCTACATTTGTCCGTTTGACGAAAAAGTCAAAGACATTTCAAATGGAACCAAACTTTCGTCAAAGAAAAATAACAACGAATAACCAGGACATAATTTTATCCCTTGAAGCTTTCTGGTGAGCTTGGGGTTACACGAACATCCTCCCTCTCGAATCACAAAAACTCGGTAGGTTTGTCCATTTAACTAAAAAGTCAAAGATAGGCCAAAAGGAAGGGAACTTTCATCTTAAGGAAATAACAACAAATAACCATGACATATTCTCATCCACTGAAACTTTGGAGAGAGCTTGGGGTCAGACAAATATCCACCAGGCCTCTCTAATCACGAAAACTTGCTAAGCTTATCTGTTTGACCCAGAAGCGTAAGATAAGCCAAAAGAAACCAAATTTTCATCTAAGAGAGCAGCTTTGGGGAGAAACTGGGGTTATATAAACATCTTCTAGGCCTCTCGAATCATGAAAACTCGCTAAGTTTGTCTGTTTGACCAAAAAGGCAAAGATAAGCCAAAAGAAACCAAACATTCATCTAAGAGATACAACAAAGAATAACCAAGATATATTCTCAACCCATGAAGCTTTCGGTAGAGGTTGGGGCCACACAAACATCTCCTAGGCCTCTCGAATCACGAAAAGTTGCAACAATTGTTTCTTTAACTAAAAAGTCAAAGACAGACTCAAAGGAACTAAACTTTCATCAATGAAACAACAACGAATAACCAAGACATATTTATCATCCCTTCAAACTTTGGGAGGAGCTTGGGGTCACACAAACATCCTCTAGGCATCTCGAATCACGAAAACTCGCTATCTTTCTCCGTTTAACCAAAAAGTCTAAGAAAGAGCAAAAGGAACCAAACTCTCGTCTAATAGAAGCAACAACGAATAGCCACGACATATTCTCATCCCTTAATGCTTTGGCGAGAGCTTGGGATCACACTAACTTTCTCTCAGGCTCTCGAATCACAAAAACTCTCATAGTTTGTGTGTTTGACTAAAAAGACCAAAATAAACCAAAAGAAACTAAACATTCCTCTAAAAGAAACAACAACGAATAACCAAGATATATTGTCATTCTTAAAGCTTTGGGGAGAGCTAGGGGTCACACAAATATCCTATTGACCTCTCTAAAGACGCAACATATGTCCGTTTGACCAAAAAGACAAATATAGACCAAAAGGAATCGAACTTTCATTTAACAGAAACAACAATGAATACCCATGACTTATTATCATTCCTTGAAGCTTTGGGGAGAGCTTGGGGGTCTCACAAACATCCTCTAGGCCTCTGGAATCACAAAAAGTCACTACATTTGTCCAAAAAGTTAAAGATAGAACAAAAGGAACTAAACTTTCGTCTAAGAGAAACAAAAACGAATAACCATGACATATTATCATCCCTTGATGCTTTGGGGAGATCTTGGGGTCACACAAACATCGTCTAGGCCTCTCAAATCACAACAACTCCCTAAGGATATCCGTTTGACAGAAAAGTCAAAGATAGACTTAAAAAAATCAAATTTTTGTTAAAGAGAAACAACAACAAATAAGCAAGATATAATTTCATCCCTTGAAGCTTTAGGTGGACCTTGGGGTCACACAGACAACCTCTAGGCCTTTCAAATCACGAACGATTGCTACATTTGTCCATTTGACCAAAAAGTCAAAGACAAATCAAAAGGAACCAAACTTTCTTCTAAGAGAAACAACAACGAATAACCAAGACATATTGTCATCCCTTGATGCTTTGGGGAGATCTTGGGGTCACACAAACATCCTCTAGGCCTCTCAAATCACAAAAACTCTCTAAGTTTATCCGTTTGAACGAAAGTCAAAGATAGGCTAAAAGAAACCAAATTTTCGTTAAAGAGAAACAATAACAAATAAGCAAGATATATTCTCTCATCCCTTGAAGCTTTAGGTAGACCTTGAGGTCATACAGACATCGTCTTGGCCTTTCGAATCACAAACGGTCCTTAAATTTGTCCGTTTGACGAAAAAGTCAAAGACATTTCAAAAGGAACCAAACTTTCGTCTAAGATAAATAACAACGAATAACCAAGACATATTTATCATCCCTTCAAACTTTGGGAGGAGCTTGGGATCACACAAACATCCTCTAGGCATCTCGAATCACGAAAACTCGCTATCTTTCTCCGTTTAACCAAAAAGTCTAAGAAAGAGCAAAAGGAACCAAACTCTCGTCTAATAGAAGCAACAACGAATAGCCGCGACATATTCTCATCCCTTAATGCTTTGGCGAGAGCTTGGGATCACACTAACTTTCTCTCAGGCTCTCGAATCACGAAAACTCTCATAGTTTGTGTGTTTGACTAAAAAGACCAAAATAAACAAAAAGAAACTAAACATTCCTCTAAAAGAAACAACAACGAATAACCAAGACATATTGTCATTCTTAAAGCTTTGGGGAGAGCTAGGGGTCACACAAATATCCTATTGACCTCTCTAAAGACGCAACATATGTCCGTTTGACCAAAAAGACAAATATAGACCAAAAGGAATCGAACTTTCTTTTAACAGAAACAACAATGAATACCCATGACTTATTATCATCCCTTGAAGCTTTGGGGAGAGCTTGGGGTCACACAAACATCCTTTAGGCCTCTGGAATCACAAAAAGTCACTACATTTGTCCATTTGTCTAAAAAGTTAAAGATAGAACAAAAGGAATTAAACTTTCGTCTAAGAGAAACAAAAACGAATAACCACGACATATTATCATCCCTTGATGCTTTGCGGAGATCTTGGGGTCACACAAACATCCTCTAGGCCTCTCAAATCACAACAACTCCCTAAGGTTATCCGTTTGACAGAAATGTCAAAGATAGACTTAAAAAAACCAAATTTTTGTTAAAGAGAAACAACAACAAATAAGCAAGATATAATTTCATCCCTTGAAGCTTTAGGTAGACCTTGGGGTCATACAGACATCGTCTTGGCCTTTTGAATCACAAACGGTCCTTACATTTGTCCGTTTGACGAAAAAGTCAAAGACATTTCAAAAAGAACCAAACTTTCGTCTAAGATAAATAACAACGAATAACCAAGACATAATCTCATCCCTTAAAGCTTTGTGGTGAGCTTGGGGTTACACGAACATCCTGCCTCTCGAATCACGAAAACTCGCTTGGTGCGTCTATTTAACCAAAAAGTCAAAGATAGGCAAAAAGGAAGGGAACTTTGATCTTAAGGAAATAACAACAAATAACCAAGACATATTCTCATCCATTGAAGCTTTGGGGAGAGCTTGGGGTCACACAAACAACCACCAGGCCTCTCGAATCACAAAAACATGCTAAGCTTGTCCGTTTGACCCAGAAGTGAAAGATAAGCCAAAAGAAACCAAATTTTCATCTAAGAGAAACAACAACAAATAAGCATGACATAATCTAATCCCTTGAAGCTTTGGGGAGAACCTGGGGTTACATAAACATTCTCTAGGCCTCTCGAATCACGAAAACTCGCTAAGTTTGTCTGCTTGACCAAAAAGGCAAAGATAAGCCAAAAGAAACTAAACGTTCGTTTATAAGAGAGACAACAACGAATAACCAAAACATATTCTCATCCCTTGAAGCTTTCGGTAGAGGTTGGGGCCACACAAACATCTTCTAGGCCTCTCTAATCATGAAAAGTTGCAACAATTGTTTGTTTGACTAAAGAGTCAAAGATAGACCGAAAGGAACTAAACTTTCATCAATGAAAACAACAACGAATAACCAAGACATATTTATCATCCCTTCAAACTTTGGGGGGAGCTTGGAGTCACACAAACATCCTCTAGGCATCTCGAATCACGAAAACTCGCTAGCTTTGTTCGTTTAACCAAAAAGTCTAAGAAAGAGCAAAAGGAACCAAACTCTCGTCTAAGAGAAGCAACAATGAATAACCGCGACATATTCTCATTCCTTGATGCTTTGGGGAGAGCTTGGGGTCACACTAACTTTCTCTCAGGCTCTCGAATTGCAAAAACTCTCATAGTTTGTCTGTTTGACTAAACAGTCAAAAATAAACCACAGAAACCAAGCATTACTCTAAAAGAAACAACAACAAATAACCAAGACATGTTGTCATTCTTAAAGCTTTGGGGAGAGTCAGGGGTCACACAAACATCCTATTGACCTCTCTAAAGACGCAACATATGTCCGTTTGACCAAAAAGACAAATATAGACCAAAAGAAATCGAACTTTCATTTAATAGAAACAACAATGAATACCCATGACTTATTGTCATCCCTTGAAGCTTTGGAGAGAGCTTGGGGTCACACAAACATCCTTTAGGCCTCTGGAATCACGAAAAGTCACTACATTTGTCCATTTGTCCAAAAAGTTAAAGTAGAACAAAAGGAACTAAACTTTCGTCTAAGAGAAACAAAAACGAATAATCACGACATATTGTCATCCCTTGATGCTTTGGGGAGATCTTGGGGTCACACAAACATCCTCCAGGCCTCTCAAATCACAACAACTCCCTAAGTTCATCCGTATGACAGAAAAGTCAAAGATAGACTGAAAGAAACCAAATTTTTGTCAAAGAGAAACAACAACATATAAGGAAGATATATTCTCATCCCTTGAAGCTTTAGGTAGACCTTGGGGTCACACAGACATCCTCTAGGCCTTTCAATTCACGAACGGTCGCTACATTTGTCCATTTAACCAAAAAGTCAAAGACAAATCAAAAGGAACCAAACTTTCTTCTAAGAGAAACAACAACAAATAACCAAGACATAATCTCATCCCTTGAAGCTTTGGGGTGAGCTTGGGGTTACACAAGCATCCTCCCTATCGAGTCATGAAAACTCGATAGGTTTGTCCATTTAACCAAAAAGTCAAAGATAGGCCAAAAGGAAGGGAAATTTCATCTTAAAGAAATAACAACGAATAACCATGACATATTATCATCCACTGAAGCTTTGGGGAGAGCTTGGGGTCATACAAACATCCTCCAGGCCACTCGAATCACAAAAACTTGTTAAGTTTGTCCGTTTGACCCAGAAGCCAAAGATAAGCCAAAAGAAACCAAATTTTTATCTAAGAGAAACAACCACAAATTAGCATGACATAATCTAATCCTTTGAAGCTTTAGGGAGAACCTGGTTTACACAAACTTCCTCTAGGTCTCTCGAATCACGAAAAGTAGCTAAGTTTGTCTGTTTGACTAAAAAGGCAAAGATAAGCCAAAACAAACCAAATGTTCATCTAAGAGAGACAACAACGAATAACCACCAAGACATATTCTCATCCCTTGAAGCTTTGGGGAGAGGTTGGGGCCACACAAACATCCTCTAGGCGTCTCGAATCTCGAAAAGTCGCAAAATTGTTTGTTTGACCAAAAGTCAAAGATAGACCGAAAGGAACCAAACTTTCATCAATGAAACAACAACGAATAACTAAGTCATATTGTCTTCCCTTGAAACTTTGGGGAGAGCTTGGGGTTACACAAACATCCTCTAGGCATCTCGAATCACAAAAACTTGCTAGGTTTGCCCATTTAACCAAAATGTCAAAGATAGAGCAAAAGGAACCAAACTCTCGTCTAAGAGAAACAACAACGAATAGCCGCAACATATTGTCATCTTGAACCTTTGGGGAGAGCTTGGGATCATCCAAACATCCTCTCAGGCCCTCGAATCACGAAAACTCTCAAAGTTTGTCTGTTTGACCAAAAAGTCAAAAATAAACCAAAACAAACCAAACATTTCTCTAAAAGAAACAACAACGAATAACCAAGACATATTATCATTCTTGAAGCTTTGGGGAGAGCTAGGGGTCACACAAACATCTTCTAGGCGAATCACGATAACTTGCTATGTTCATTCGTTTGACGAAAAAGTCAAAAATAGGCCAAAAGAAACTAAACTTTCGTCTATGTGAAACAACAAACAAGGAAGACATATTCTCATCTCCTGAAGCTTTGGGAAGAGTATGGGATCACACAAGCATCCTATCGGCTTCTCACGAAAAGACGTTATAATTGTCCGTTTGACCAAAATGACAAAGATAGACTAAAAGTAACTGAACTTTCATCTAAGAGAAACAGTAACGAATTACCAAGATATATTGTCATCCCTTGAAGATTTAGGGAGAGTTGGGGGTCTTACAAACATCCTCTAGGCCTCTCGAATCATGAAAACTCTCTAAGTTTATCTGTTTGATCAAAAAGCCCAAGATTGACTAAAAGGAACCAAACTTTTATCTAAGAGAAACATCAACGAATAACAAGACATATTGTCATCCCTTAAAGCGTTGGGAAAAGCTTGGGGTCACGGAAACATTCTTATGCCTCTCAAATAATGAAAAGTCTCTAAGTTCGTTCGTTTGACGAAAAAGTCAAAGATAAACCAAAAGAAACCAAACTTTCGTCTAAGTGAAACAACAAATAAGCAAGACATATTCTCATCCCCTGAAGCTTTGGGAAGAGCATGGAATCACACAAACATCCTATCGGCGTCTCACGAAAAGACGCTATAATTGTCCGTTTGACAAAAATGACAAAGATAGACTAAAAGGAACTGAACTTTCATCTAAGAGAAATAGCAACGAAAAACCAAGATATATTGTCAACCTTTGAAGCTGTTGGGAGAGCTTGGGGTCATGCAAATATCATCCAGGCCTCTAGAATCATAATAACTTGCTAGGTTTGTCCGTTTGATAAAAAAGTTAAAGATAGACTAAAAGAAACCAAACCTTCATCTAAGTGAAATAACAACGAATAACCAAGATGTATTCTCATCCCTTGAAGCTTTGGGGAGAGCTTGGGGTCACACAGACATCCTCTAAGTCTCTCAAATCACGAACAGTCTCTAATTTGTTTGGTTGACCAAAAAGTCAATGATAGACCAAAAGGAACCAAACTTTCGTCTAAGAGAAATAACAACGAATAACAAGACATATTGTCATCCCTTAAAGCGTTGGGAAAAGCTTGGGGTCACACAGACATTCTTATGCCTCTCGAATAACGAAAAGTCACTACATTTGTATGTTTGACTGAAAAGTCCAAAATAGACCAAAAGAAACCAAACTTCTGTCCAAGAGAAACAACAACCAAACTTCTTATCTCTTGGGGGCACGCAAACTTCCTCTAAGGTGCTAACCTTGTCCGTTTGACTAAAAAGCCAAAGATATGCTAAAAGAAACCAAACATTCATCTAAGAGAAATATCAACGAATACCCAAGACATATTATCACCCTTTCATGCATTAGGGAGAGCTTGGGAACACCAAAATATCCTATTGGCCTCTCGAATAATAAAAACTTGCTAAATTTTTCTGTTTGGCGAAAAAGGAGAAGATAGACCAAAAGAAACCAAACCTTCATCTAAGTCAAACAACAATGAATAACCAAGACATATTCTCACCCCTTGAACCTTTGGCAAGAGCTTGGGGTCACATAAACATCCTCTAGGCCTCTCAAATCACAAAAAGTCGCTATATTTGTCTGTTTGACCAAAAAGTCCAAGATAGGCCAAAAGGAACCAAACTTTCGTCTAAGAGAAATAACAACGAATAACAAGGCATATTGTCATCTCTTGAAGCTTTGGGGAGAGTTTGGGGCCACACAAACTTCCCCTAAGGCTCTCGAGTCATAAAAACTAGCTAAGTTCATTCATTTGAACATAAAGTCAATGCTAGACCAAAAAGAACGAAACTTTCATTTAAGAGAAATAACAGTGAATAACCAAGACATATCCTTAAGCTTTGAAGCTTTGGGTAGAGCTTGGGGTCAAGCAAAATATCCTCTAGGCCTCTCAAATCATGAAAACTTCCAAAGTTTGTCCGTTTGATCATGAAATCAAAGATAGACCAAAAGGAACTAAACTTTCGACTAAGTGAAACAATAATGAATAACCAAGACATATCGTCATCCCCTGAAGCTTTGGGGAGAGCTTAAGGTCACACAAACATCGTCTAGGCGAAACAAATCAGTATAGCAAGCTGAGTTTGCCCGTCTGACGAAAAAGTCAAAGATAGACAAAAAGGAACCAAACTTTCATCTAAGAGAAATAACAACAAAAAACTAAGACATATTCTCATCCCATGAAGCTTTGGGGAGAGCTTGGGGGCACACAAACATCCTCTAGGCCTCTCGAATTCCAAAAACTCACTATGTTTCTCTATTTGATCAAAAAATCAAAGATAAACCAAAAGAAACTAAACTTTCATCTAAGTGAAACAACAAAGAATAAGCAAGACATATCCTCATCTCTTGAAGTTTAAAAGAGAGCTTTGGGTCACACAAACATCCTCTAGGCCTCTCAAATCATGTAAACAGGCAAGTTTGTCTATTTGACCTAAAAGTCAAAGATAGACCAAAAGAAACTAAGAGAAACAACAACGAACAACCAAGTTCCAGTCTCATCCCTTGAAGCTTTGGGGCGTGCTTAGGGTCACACAAACATCCTCTAGGCCTTTCAAATCATGAAAACATGCTAGGTTCGTCTGTTTAACCAAAAAGTCAAAGATAGATGATAAGGAACTAAACTTTCATATAAGAAGAACAACAACGAATAAACAAGACATATTCACATCCCTTAAAGATTTAGGGAGAGTTTGGGGTGACGTAAATATCCTCTAGACCTCACGAATTGCAAAAACATGCTAAGTTTGTCTGTTTGAAGAAAAAGTCAAAGATAAACCAAAAGAAACCAAACTTTCATCTAAGAGAAACAACAACAAATAACCAGGACATATTCTCATCCCATGAAGCTATTGGAAGAGCCTAGGGTCACACAAACATTCTCTAGGTCTCTCGAATGACGAAACTGCCTAACTTCGTCTATTTGACCAAAAAGAACCAAACTTTTGTCTAAGAGAAACAGCAACAAATATCCAAGATATATTCCATCCCTTGAACCATTGGGGAGAGCTGTGGGTCACACAAACATTCTCTAGGACTCTCGAATCATGAATATTTCTTAAGTTTGTCCGTTTGATGAAAAAGTCAAAGATAGACCAAAAGGAACCAAACTTTCGTCTAAGAGAAACAACAACGAATAACCAAGACATATTCCCATCCCTTGAAGCTTAGGGTAGAGCTTGGGGTCACACAAGCATCATCTAGGCCTCTCGAATCATGAAAACTTACTAAGTTCATTCATTTGACTAAAAAGTCAGTGATAAACCAAAAGGAGTCAAACTTTCGTCCAAGAGAAACAACAACGAATAACAAAGGCATATTCTCATCCCTTGAAGCTTTAGGGAGAGCGTGGGCACACAAACATCCTCTAGGCCTCCCAAATCACAAACACTGCCTAAGTTTGTCGTTTTGACCAAAAATTCAATGATAGACTAAAAGGTACCAAATCATCGTCGAAGATTAACAACAACGAATAACTAAGACATATTCTTATCCGTTGATGCGTTAGGGATAGGTTGGGGTCACATAAACATGCTCTAGGCCTCTCAAATTGTGAAAACTTGCAAAGTTTGTCTGTTTGCCCAAAAAGTCAAAGATAGACCAAAAGGAACGAAATTTTTTTCTAGGTGAAATAACAACAAATAACAAAGACATATTCTTATGCCTTGAAGCTTTGGGGAGGGCTTGGGGTCACGCAAACATCCTCATGGCCTCTTGAATCACGAAAACTTGCCAAATTAGTCCATTTGACTATAAATTCAAAGACGGACAGAAAGGAGCCAAACATTCGTGTAAGAGAAATAACAACAAATAACCATAACCAAGTTCTATTCTCATCCCTTGATGCTTTGGGGAGAGCTTAGGTTCACAGAATCATGAAAACTTCATTAATTCGTCCATTTGACGATAAAGTCAGCAATAGACTAAAACGAAGCAAACTTTTATTTACGCGAAACAATAACAAATAACCAAGACATATTCTCATCCCTTCAAGCTGTGGGGAGAGCTTGGAGTCATACAAATATCCTCTTGGCCTCTCGAATCACGAAAAGCCGTTACATTTGTCCGATTAACCAAAAAGTCAAAGATAGACCAAAACAAACTAAACTTCCGTCTAAGAGAAACAACAACAAATGACCTTGACATATTCTCATCCCTTGAAGCTTTGGGTAGAGCTTGGGGTTTCACAAAATTCTTGTAGTCTCTTGTATCACGAAAACTTGCTAGGTTTATCTGTTTAACCAAAAAGTCAAAGATAAACCCAAAGGAAGGAAACTTCCATCTTAGAGAAACAGCAATGAATAACCAACACATATTCTCATCCCTTGAAGCTTTGGGAAGAGCTTGGGGTCACGCTAATATTCTCTAACTTTGTTCGTTTGACCAAAAAGTTAAAGATAGACCAAAAAGAACTAAACTTTCGTCTCAGAGAAAAATAACGATTAAACAAGACATATTCTCATCCCTTGAAGCTTTGGAGAGAGCTTGAAGTCACACAAATATCATTTAGGCCTCTCGAATCATGAAAATTCACTAAGTTTGTTCATTTGAAGAAAAAGTCAAAGATAGACCAAAAGGAACCTTATTTTCATCAAAGAGAAATAACAAAGACTAACCAAGACATATTCTTATCCCTTGAAGCTTTGGAGATAGGTTTGGGTCACACAAAAATGCTCTAGACCTCTCGAAGGACAAAAGGTCATGACATTTGTCCATTTGACCAAAAAGTCAAAGATTGACCAAAATGAACCAAACTTTTGTCTAAGAAAAACAACGAATAACCAAGACATATTGTCATCCCTTGATGCTTTGGGGAGGGCATGTGGTCATACAAACATCCTCTAGGCCTCTTGAATCACGAAAGCGTGCTAAGTTTGTTTGTTTCACCAAAAAGTTGAAGATAGACAAAAAGGAACCAAACTTTCATCTAAAAGAAAAAATAACGAATAATCAAGACATTTTCTCATTGCTTGAAGTTTTGGGGAGAGCTTGGGATCACACAAACTTCCTATTGGCCTCTCGAATCACAAAAACTCTCAAAGTTTGTCCGTTTGGCCCAAAAGTCAAATATAGGACAAAAAGAACCAAACTTTTGTCTAAAAGAAACAATAAAGAATAACCAAGGCATATTCTCATTGCTTCAAGCTTTGGGGAGAGGTTGGAGTCACACAAACATCCTCTAGGCCCCTCGAATCACTAAAACTTGCTATGTTCGTCCATTTAACCAAAAAGCTAAAGATAGGCTAAAAGGAATCATACTTTCGTTTAAGAGAAATAACAACAAATAACCAAGATATATTCTCATCCCTCGAAGCTTTGAGGAGAGCTTAGGGTTACACAAATATCCTTTAGGCCTCTCGAATTACGAAAAGTTGTTACATTTGTCCATTTGACTAAAAAGTCAAAGATAGACCAAAAGGAACCAAACTTTCTTCTAAGAGAAACAATAATGAATGACCAAGACATATTCTCATCGCTTCAAGCTTTGGGGAGAGGTTGGAGCCACACAAACATTCTCTAGGCCCCTCAAATCACTGAAACTTGCTATGTTCGTCCGTTCAACCAAAAAGCTAAAGATAGACAAAAAGGAACTAAATTTTGATTAAGAGAAACAACAACAAATAACTAAGACATATTCTCATCTCTTGAAGCTTTGGGGAGAGCTTGGGATCACACAAACATCCTATAGGCCTCTCAAATCATGAAAATGCTCAACGTTAATCCGTCTGACCATTAAGTTAGAGCTAAACTAAAAGGAAACAAACTTTCATCTTAGAGAAACAACAACGAATAACAAAGACATATTCTTATCCCTTGAAACTTTGGGGAGGGCTTGGTGTTATACAAACGTCCTCTAGGCATCTTGAATCACGAAAACTAGCAAACTTCTTCCGTTTGACTATAAATTCAGAGCTAGATCAAAGGGAAACAAACTTTCATATAAGAGAAACAACAGCGAATAACCTAGACATACTCTCTCATCTCTTGAATCTTCGGGGAGAGCTTGGAGTCGCATAAACATCCCCTAGGCCTCTCGAATGATGAAAAGTCACTACATTTATCCGTTTGACCAAAAAGTCAGAGATAGACCAAAAGGAACCAAACTTTTTGTCTAAGAGGAACAACAACGAATAACCAAGACATATTGTCACCCTGTGAAGCTTTGGAGAGGGCTTGGGGGGCTTGGGGTACAAGCATCCTTTTAGCTCTCGAATCACGAAAACATGCAAAGTTCATCCATTTGACCATAAAGTCAGAGCTAGACCAAAAGGAAAGAAACTTTCATCTTAGAGAAATAACAACAAATAAACAAGACATATTCTCATTACCTTGAAGCTTTGGGGGGAGCTTAAGGTCATACAAACATCCTTTTGACCTGTCGAATCAAGAAAAGTTGTCACATTTGTCTGTTTGACAAAAAAGTCATAAATAGACCAAAAGGAACCAAACTTTCATTTAAAAGAAACAACAACGAATAGCTAAGAGATATTCTCATCCCTTGAAGATTTGTGGGGAGCTTTAAGTTACACAAACATCCTAGAGGCCTCTCGAATCACGAAAACTTGCTAGGTTTTGTCTGTTTAACCATAAAGTCAAAGATTGACCAAAAAGAAGGAAACTTTTGTCTTAGAAAAATAATAACGAATATCTAAGACATATTCTCATCTCTTGAAGTTTTGGGAAGAGCATGGGGGTCACACTAACATCCTCTAGACCCCTCGAATCACAAAAAACTAGCTAAGTTTGTTCGTTTGACCAAAATGACAAAGATTAGACCAAAAGGAGCTAAACTTTCATCTAAGAGAAATAACAACGAAAAACTAAGACATATTCAGGGAGAGGATGGTGTCACACAAACATCCTCTAGGCCTCTCGAATGACGCAAAGTTGCAACATTTATCCGTTTGACCAAAAAGTCACTGATAGACAAAAAAGAACCAAACTTTCGTTTAAGAGAAACAACAAGCATCCTCTATGCCTCTCGAAAGACGAAAAGTCGCTACAAATATTCGTTTGACTAAAAAGTAAAACATAGATAAAAAAGGAACTAAACTTTCGTCTAAGAGAAACAACAACGAACAACCAAAGCATATTGTCAACCCTTGAAGCTTTGGAGAGGGCTTAGGGTTATACAAACATTCTCTAAGCCTCTCGAATCACGAAAAGTTATCACATTTGTCCGTTTGACCAAAAAGTCAAAGATAAACCAAAAGGAACAAAACTTTCATCAAAGAGAAACAACAACGAATAACCAAGACATATTGTCATCCCTTAAAAGCTTTGTAGAGAGCTTGGGGTTACACAAACATCCCCGAGGCCTCTCGAATCACGAAAACTTCAGGGAGAGCTTAGGGTCACAGAAACAACCTCTAGGCCCCTCAAATCACGAAAACTTGCTAAGCTTGTCTATTTGAACAAAAAGTCAAAGTTAGACTGCAAGGAATCAAACTTTTCTCTAAGAGAAACAACAACGAATAGCCAAGACATATTCTCAACCCTTGAACCTTTGGCGGTCGCTTGGAGCCATACAAACATCCTCTAGGCCCCTCGAATCATGAAAACTTCAAAAGTTTGTATGTTTGACCCAAAAGTCAAGGATAGGACAAAAAGAACTAAACTTTCGTCCAAGAGAAACAATAACGAATAACCAAGACTTATTCTCGTCTCTTGAAGCTTTGGGGAGAACTTGGGGTCACACAAACATCCTATAGGCTTCTCGAATCACGAAAACCTGCAAGGTTCATTTGTTTGATCGAAAAGTCAAAGATAGACCAAAAGGAACTAAACTTTCACCTAAGAGAAACAACAATGAATAAGCAAGACTTATTGTCATCCCTTGAGGCTTTGAGGAGAGCTTGGGATCTCACAAACATCATTTAGGCTTTTAGAATCACGAAAACTTACTAAGTTCGTCCATTTGACTAAAATGTCAAAGATGGACTAAAAGGAACCAAACTTTTGTCTAAGAGAAACAACAACGAATAACAAAGACTTCTTGTCATCCCTTGAAGGTTTGAGGAGAACTTGGGGTCACTCAAACATCCTCTAGGCCTCTCGAATCACGAAAACTCGCTTAGCTCGTCTATTTGATCATAAAGTCATATATAGACCAAAAGGAACCAAACTTTCGTCTGAGAAAAAGAACAACGAATAACCAACACATATTCTCAACCCATGAAGATTCGGAGAGAGCTTGGAGTTACACAAACATTCTCTGGGCCCCTCGAATCACAAAAACGTGCTAAATTCATCCGTTTGACTAAAAAGTCAAAGATAAACCAAAAGGAACAAACTTTCGTCCAAAAGAAACAATATCGAATAACCAAAACATATTGTCATCCCTTGAAACTTTGACTAGAGCTTAGGGTCACACAAGCATCTTCTAAGCCTCTCAAATCACGAAAACTCGCTAAGTTTGTCCATTTCACCAAAAAGTCAAAGATAGACCAAAAGGAACCAAACTTCATAACGAAGACTTCATAACCAAAACTTCATAACAAACATCCTCTAAGCCCTCGATACAGAAAAACTTGCTAAGTTCATTCGTTTGGCAAAAAAGTTAAAGATAAACCAAAAGGAACAAACTTTCATCTAAGAGAAACAACAACGAATAACCAAGACATATTCTCATCCCTTGAAGTTTTGGGAAGAGCTTGTAGTCACATAAACATCCTCTAGGCCTCTCAAATTACAAAAACTTGCTAAGTTCGTTCGTTTGATCAAAAAGTCAAAGATATACCAAAAGGAACAAACTTTCGTGTAAGAGAAACAACAAAGGATAACCAATACATATTCTTATCCCGTGAAGTTTTGAGGAGAGCTTGGGGTCACAGAAACATCCTGCAGGCCTCTTGAATTAGAAAAAGTAGCTGCATTTATCCGTTTGACTATAAAGTCAAAGTTAGACTCAAAGGAAGCAAACTTTCGTCTAAGAATACAATAACGAATAACCAAGACATATTCTTATCCCTTGAAGCTTTAAGGAGAGCTTGGGATCATACAAACATCTTCTAGGCCTCTCGAATCCTGAAAACTAGCTAAGTTTGTCCATTGGAAAAAAATATCAAAGATAAAGGAAAAGGAACCAAACTTTTATCTTAATGAAACAACAAGGAATCACCAAGACATATTCTCATCCCATGAAGGGGAGGTTGGGGTCACACAAACATCCTCTAAGCCTCTCGAGTCATAAAAAGTCACTACATTTGTCCGTTTAACCAAAAAGTCAAGGATAGACCAAAAGGAAGGAAACTTTCATCTTAGAGAAACAACAACGAATAACCAAGACATATTCTCATCCCTTGAAACTTTGGAGAGAGCTTGGGGTCACACAAACATCCTCTAGGCCTCTTGAATGATGAAAAGTTGCTACATTTGTCCGTTTGGCCAAAAAGTCAAAGATAGATAAAAAGGAACTAAACCTTCATCTAAAAGAAACAACAACGAATAACCAAGACATATTCTCATCCCTTGAAGCTATAGAGAGAGCTTGGGGTCACACAAATATCTTCTAGGCCTTTGAATCACGAAACTTGTTAAGTTCGTCAATTTTGACTAAAAAGTAAAAGATACACTAAAAGGAACCAAACTTTTGTCTAAGAGAAACAACAACGAATAACGACGATATATTCTCAATCCTTGAAGCTTTGGGGATAGCTACGAGTCACACAAACATCCTCTTGGCCTCGCGACTCATGAAAACTTGATAAGTTCGTTCGTTTGACCAAAAAGTCAATGATAGACCAAAAGGAGCTAAACTTTTGTCTAAGTGAAACAACAGCGAATAACGAATACTTATTGCCATCCCTTGAAGCTTTAGTTCCAGCTTTGGATCACAGAAACATCCTCTAGGCCCTTTAAACCACAAAAACTTGCCAAGTTCGCCAACTTGCCAAGATATCTTCTCAACCCTTGAAGCTTTAGGGATAGCTTGGAGTGATAGAAACATCCTCTAGGCCCCTCGAACCATGAAAACTTGATAAGTTTGTTCATTTGACCAAAAAGTTAAAGATGGGCCAAAAGGAACTAAACTATCGTCTAAGAGAACCAACAACGAAGAACCAAGGTTTGTTCTCATCCCTTTAAACTTTGGGGAGAGATTGGGGTCACACAAATATCGTATAGGCCTGTCAAATCACAAAAAGTTGCTACATTTATCCATTTGACTATATAGCCAAAGATAGATAAAAAGAAAGCAAACTTTTGCTTAAGAGAAACAGTAACAAATAACCAAGACATTTTGTCATCCCTTGAAGCTTTGATGACAGCATGGGGTCATATAAACATCCTCTAGGCCTCTCGAAACATGAAAAGAAGCCATATTCTTCCATTTGACAAAAAAGTCAAAGAGAGGCAAAAAAGGAATCAAACTTTCATCTAAGATAAACGCCAACAAATAACCAAGGCATATTCTCATCCCTTGAAGCTTTGGGGGGAGCTTGAGGTCACACAAATATCCTCTATGCCTCTCGAATCATGAAAACTCGCTAAGTTCGTCTAATTAAACAAAAAGTCAAAGATAGACCAAAAGGAACTAAACTTTCGTCTAACAGAAACAACAACGAATATCCAAGACTTCTCATCCCTTAAAGCATTGAGGAAATCTTGAGGTCACACAAACATCTTCTAGGCCCCTCGAACCATGAAAATTTGCTAAGTTTCTTCATTTGACAAAAAAGTCAAAGATAGACCAAAAGGAACTAAACTTTCATCTAAGAGAGACAATAACGAATATCCAAGACATATTCTCATCCCACGAAGCTTTGGCGAGTGCTAGGAGTCACACAAATATCCTCTAGGCCCCTCGAATCACGAAAACTTGCTAGGTTCGTTCGTTTGACGAAAAAGTCAAAGATTGACCAAAAGGAATCAAACTTTTGTCCAAGAGAAAAAAAAACGAATAACCAAGATATATTCTGATCCCTTGAATGTTTGGGGAGAGCATGGAGTCACACAAATATCATATAGGCCTCTCGAATAACGAAAAAGTAGATACATATGTCCCATTGACCTTAAAGTCGAAGATAGGCCAAAAGGAAGAAAACTTTTATCTACGAGAAAAACAACAATTAAACAAGATATATTCTCATCCGTTGAGCTTTGGGGAGAGCTTGAAGTCACACAAGCGTTATCTCAGCCTCTTGAACCATGAAAACTTGCTAAGTTTGTCGGTTTTACTAAAAAGTCAAAGATAGACAAAAACGAACGAAAACTTTTGTCCAAGAGAAATAACAACGAACAACCAAGACATATTCTCTTCCCTTCAAGCTTTGGGGGGAGCTTGGGGTCGCACAAATATCCTCTAAGCCTCTCGAATCACGAAAATTCGCAAAGTCCGTCCATCTGACTAAAATGTCAAAGGTAGACAAAAATGAACTAAGCTTTCGCCTAAGAGAAACAACAACGAATAACCAAGACTTTTTGTCATCCCTTGAAGCGTTCAGGGGAGCTTGGGGTACAAAAACATTATCTAGACCTTTCGAAACACAAAAACTTGCTAAGTTCGTCCATTAGACCGAAAAGTCAAATATACACTAAAAGCAACCAAACTTTCATCTAAGAGAAACAACAACGAATAACCAAGACATATTCTCATCGCTTAAAGCTTTGAGAGAGGTTGGGGTCACAGAAATACCCTCAATGCTCTCGAATCACGAAAACTTGTTAAGTTTGTTTGTTTGACCAAAAAGTCAAAGATAAGATAAAAGGAACCAAACTTTTGTCTAAGCGAAACAACAGTGAATAACCAAGACATATTCTCACCCCTTCAAGCTTTGGGCAGAGCTTGGGGTCACACAATCATCTTCTAGCCTCTCGAATCATGAAAACTAGCTAACTTCATCTGTTCGACCAAAAAGTGAATGATACAACAAAAGGAGCCAAACTTTCGTCTATGAGAAACAACAACGAATAACCAAGACATATTGTCATCCCTTGAAGTTTTGAGGAGAGCTGAGGGTCACACGATCATCCTCTAGGCCTTTTGAATACCGAAATGTAGCTACAATTGTCCGTTTCACCAAAAAGTCAAAGATAGACTAAAAGAAACTATACTTTCGTCAAAGAGATACAACAACAAATAACGAAAACATATTCTCTTCCCTTGAAGCTTTGGGGGGAGATTGGGGTCACACAAACATCCTGTAGCCTCTCGAATCATGAAAGCTGGTTAAATTCGTCCCTTTGACCAAAAAGTGAAAGATATAACAAAAGGAACTAAACTTTCTTCTAAGAGAAACAACAATGAATAACCAAGACATATTGTCATCCCTTGAAGCTTTGACGAGAGTTAGGGGTCACACAACCATCCTCTAGGCCTCTAGAATCACGAAAACTCGCTAAATTCATCCCGTTGACCAAGAAGTCAAAGATAGACCAAAAGGAACAAACTTTCATATAAGAGAAACAACAACGAATAATCAAGACATATTGTCATCCCGTGAAGGTTTGAGGAGACTTGGGGCCACATAGACATCTTCTAGGTCCTTAAATCACAAAAACTTGCAAAGTTCGTCCATTTGTCCAAAAGGTCAAAGATAGACCAAAAGGAACTAAACTTTCGCCTAAGAGAAATAACAACGAATAACCAAAATATATTGTCATCCCTTGAAACTTTGAGGATAGCATGGGATTACACAAACATCCGCCAGGCCTCTAAAATCACGAAAACTCGCTAAATTCATCCCGTTGACCAAGAAGTCAAAGATAGACCAAAAGGAACTAAACTTTCATCGAAGAGAAACAATAACGAATAACCAAGACCGATTGTCATCCTTTGAAGCTTTGGGGAGAGCTTGGGGTCACACAAATATCCTCTATGCCTCTCGAATCATGAAAACTCGCTAAGTTCATCTAATTAAACAAAAAGTCAAAGATAGACCAAAAGGAACCAAACTTTCGCCTAAGAGAAATAACAACGAATAACCAAGACATATTGTCATCCCTTGAAACTTTGAGGATAGCATGGGGTCACACAAACATCCTCTAGGCCTCTCGAATCATGAAAAGTAGCTACATTTATCCATTTGACCAAAAAGTCAAAGATAGACAAAAAGGAACTAAACTTTCATTGAAAAGAAACAACAACGAATAACAAAGACCGATTGTCATCCTTTGAAGCTTTGGGGAGAGCTTGGGGTCACACAAATATCGTCTATGCCTCTCGAATCAGGAAAACTTGCTAAGTTTGTCCTTTTGATCAAAAAGTCAAAGATAGACTAAAAGGAACCAAGCTTTTGTCTAAGATAAACAACAATGAATAGCCAAGACTTTTTGTCGGCCCTTGAAGCTTTGAGGAGAGCTTGAGGTCATACAAACATCCTCTAGGCCTCTCGAATCATGAAAACTCTCTAAGTTCGTCCATTTGGCCAAAAAGTGAAAGATAAACTAAAAGGATCCAAACTTTCTTCTAAGAGAAACAACAACAAATAACCAAGACATATTCTCATCCCTTAGCTTTGGGGAGTGCTTGGGGTCACACAAACATCCTCTAGGCCTTTCAAATCACGAAAACTTGCTAGGTTCGTCCATTTGACAAAAAAGTCAAAGACAAACCAAAATGAACTAAGCTTTGAGGAGAGCTTGCGGTCTCACAGACATCCTCTAGACCTCTCAAATCATGACAACTTGCTAAGTTTGTCCGTTCGAAGAAAAGTTCAAAGATACACCAAAAGGAACTAAACTTTCATTTAAGAGAAACAACAATGAATCACCAAGACATATTCTCATCGCTTGAAGCTTTGGGAAGAGCTTGGGGTCACACAAACATCCTCTAGGCCTCTCGAATCATAAAAACTCTCTAAGTTCTTCTGTTTGGCCAAAAAGTGAAAGATAGACCAAAAAGAACCAAACTTTCTTCTAAGAGAAATAACAACAAATAACCAAGACATATTCTCAACCGTCCATGACATAGGATCGCAAAAATTTTGCTAAGTTTAACCGTTTGACCATAAAGTTAAGGATAGATTAAGAAAAAGTATACATAAGGACATAGTGAGATGAGAACGAAGAATTTAAAATATTCTTAAAGCTTTAAGGAGTGCTTAGGGTCACTCCCACGTTGCTTAAGCATTTCTGATTACAAAAACTTTGCTAAGGTTGACTGTTCGACCAGAAAGTGAAAGATAGATCAAAGGAAAGCAAACTTAACATCTGTGTTAGAGGAGAATAGAGATGTTATAGAAAATTTCAAACCTTGAAGTTTTAAGTAGTGCTTAGGGTCTTTCACATATTGCGTAAACCCTTCGGATCACAAAAACTTTGCTAAGCTTGACCATCTGACCAGAAAGTCAAAGATAAATCAAAAGGAAGCAAACTTAATGTCGAAGTTAGACAAGAACGAAGAAGCTTATAGGAGTGCAAGGAGCCACTCACACATTGCCTAAAGCCTTTCGGATAACAAAAAGTTTGTCAAGTTTGGCCATTTGACCATAAAGTCAAAGATAGATCAAAAGCAAGCAAACTTCAAGTCTAAGTTCGAGGAGAACGAAGAAGCTAAAGATATTTTCATACCTTGAAGTTTAGAGGAGAACTTGGGGTTAAGCCTTTTGGATCACAAAGACTTTGCTAAGTTTGACCATTTGACCATAAAGTCAAAGATAGATCAAAAAGAAAGCAAACTTGAGGACTAAGAGGGACAAGATCAAAGAAACTAGAGATAAACTTTGCTTAGTTTGACCATTTGACAATAAAGTGAAAATAGATCAAAAGGAAGCAAACAAAACTTCTAAGTTAGAGGAGAATGAAGAAGTTAGAGATGTTTTCAAAATTTGAAGCTTTAAGGAGTGCCTGGTGTCACTCACACATTGCCTAAGCCTTTCTGATCGCAAAAACTTTGCTAAGTTTGACTATTTGACCATAAAGTCAAAGATAAACAAAAAGAAAGTAAACTTAAGGTCTAAGTAAGACAAGAACGAAGAAACTAGAGATATTTTCAAACCTCCGAGTGTTAAGGAGTGCTTGGGGTCATTCACACATTGCCTAAGCCTTTCAGGTCACAAAAGCTTTGCTTAATTTGACTCTTTGACCGTAAAGTTTAAGATTGATCAAAAGGAAGCAAACATAACGTCTGTTTTAGATGAGAACAAAGAAGTTATAGATATTTTCAAACCTTGAAGCATTAAGGAGTGCTTAGGGTAACTCCCACATTACCTAAGCCTTTTGGATCACAAAAACTTTGCTAAGTTTGATCATTTGACTATAAAGTCAAAAAAAGATTAAAAAGCAGTAAACTTTAGGACAAAGTAACATGAAAATGAAGAAACTATATATATTTTCAAAACTTGAAGCTGAAAGGAGTGCTTAGGGTCACTCACACATTTCCTAAGCCTTTAGGCTCATAAAAACTTTGCTAAGTTTGACTCTTTGGCCATAAAGTCAAAGATAGATCAAAATGAAGCAAACATAATGTCTAAGTTAGAGGAGAACGAAAAAGTTAAAGATTTTTTGTAACATTGAAGCTTTTAGGAGTGCTTGGGTTCCCTCACACAATGCTTAAGCCTTTCAGATCAAAACACTTTGCTAAGTAAGATTATTTGACCATAAAGTCAATGATAGATTAAAAGGAAGCAGTCTTAGGGGCAAAGTAAGATGAGAATGAAGAAACTAGAGATATTTTCAAACCTTGAAGCCTTAAGAAGTGCTTGGGCTCAGTCACCCTTTGCCAAAGCATTTTAGATGAAAAAAACTTTGCAAAATTTGGCCATTTGACCATAAAGTCAAAGATAAATTAAAAGTAAGCAAACTTAATGTCTATGTTAGAAGAGAAAGGAGAAGTTAGAGATAGCTTCTAACCTTCAAGCTTTAAGGAGAACTTAGGGTTACTCACACATTGCCTAAGCCTTAACGTCAAAGATAGATCAAAAGGAAGTAAAACTAACGTCTATGCTAGAGTAGAACGGAGAAGTTAGAAATAGTTTCTAACCTTGGTGCTTTAAGGAGTGCTTGAGGTTACTCACATATTGCCTAAGCCTTTCAGAACAAAATAACTTTGCAGCATTTGACCATAAAGTCAAAGATAGATTAAATGCAAGCAAACTTAAGGACTAAGTAAGATGAGAACGAAGGAACACGAGATAGTTTTAAATCTTGAAGCTTTCAGGATTGCTTGGGGTGACTCACACATTTCTTAAGCCTTTCAGATCACAAAAACTATGTTAAATTTCACCGTTTGACAATAAAGTCACAGATAATCAAACGACAGCAAACTTACGGACTAAGTAAGACAAGAATGAAGAAACTATAGATATTTTCAAACCCTGAAGCTTGAAGGAGTGCTTGGGGTCATCTCACATTATCTAAGCATTTCGGATCACAAAAGCTTTGCTAAGTTTGACCATTTGACCACAAAGTCAAAGATGGATCAAAAGGAAGCAAACTTAACATCTAAGATAAACAAGAACAAAGAAGTTAGAGATATTTTCAAACTATGAAGCTTTAAGGAGTGCTTGGGGTCATTCACACATTGCCTAAGCATTTTGGATCACAAAAACTTTGCTAAGTTTTGTCCTTTTGACCATAAAGTCAAAGATAAATCAAAATGAAGCAACCTTAAGGACTAAGTAAGACGAGAATGAAGAAACTAGAGATATTTTCAAACCTTGAAGCTTTAAGGTGTGGTTGGGGTCACTCCCACATTGCTTAAGAGTTTTGGATCACAAAAACATTGCTAAGCTTGACTGTTTGACCATAAACACAAAAGCTTTGCTAAGCTGGACCGTTTGACTATAAAGTCAAAGATAGATCAAAAGGAAGCAAACATAAGGACTAAGTGAGACGAGAATGAAGAAACTAGACGTATTTTCAAACTTGAAGCTTTAGGGAGTGCTTAGGGTCACTCCCACATTGCCTAAGCATTTCAGATGACAAAAACATTGGTAAGTTTTGACCATTTGACCATAAAGTCAAAAATAAATCAAAAGGAAGCAAACTTAAGGACTAAGTAAGACGAGAATGAAAAAACTGGAGGTATCTAAGTTTGACCATTTGACCACAAAGTCAAAGATGGATCAAAAGGAAGCAAACTTAACATCTAAGATAAACAAGAACAAAGAAGTTAGAGATATTTTCAAACTATGAAGCTTTAAGGAGTGCTTGGGGTCATTCACACATTGCCTAAGCATTTTGGATCACAAAAACTTTGCTAAGTTTTGTCCTTTTGACCATAAAGTCAAAGATAAATCAAAATGAAGCAACCTTAAGGACTAAGTAAGACGAGAATGAAGAAACTAGAGATATTTTCAAACCTTGAAGCTTTAAGGTGTGGTTGGGGTCACTCCCCACATTGCTTAAGAGTTTTGGATCACAAAAACATTGCTAAGCTTGACTGTTTGACCATAAACACAAAAGCTTTGCTAAGCTGGACCGTTTGACTATAAAGTCAAAGATAGATCAAAAGGAAGCAAACATAAGGACTAAGTGAGACGAGAATGAAGAAACTAGACGTATTTTCCAAACTTGAAGCTTTAGGGAGTGCTTAGGGTCACTCCCACATTGCCTAAGCATTTCAGATGACAAAAACATTGGTAAGTTTTGACCATTTGACCAATAAAGTCAAAAATAAATCAAAAGGAAGCAAACTTAAGGACTAAGTAAGACGAGAATGAAAAAACTGGAGGTATCTAAGTTTGACCATTTGACCACAAAGTCAAAGATGGATCAAAAGGAAGCAAACTTAACATCTAAGATAAACAAGAACAAAGAAGTTAGAGATATTTTCAAACTATGAAGCTTTAAGGAGTGCTTGGGGTCATTCACACATTGCCTAAGCATTTTGGATCACAAAAACTTTGCTAAGTTTTGTCCTTTTGACCATAAAGTCAAAGATAAATCAAAATGAAGCAACCTTAAGGACTAAGTAAGACGAGAATGAAGAAACTAGAGATATTTTCAAACCTTGAAGCTTTAAGGTGTGGTTGGGGTCACTCCCACATTGCTTAAGAGTTTTGGATCACAAAAACATTGCTAAGCTTGACTGTTTGACCATAAACACAAAAGCTTTGCTAAGCTGGACCGTTTGACTATAAAGTCAAAGATAGATCAAAAGGAAGCAAACATAAGGACTAAGTGAGACGAGAATGAAGAAACTAGACGTATTTTCAAACTTGAAGCTTTAGGGAGTGCTTAGGGTCACTCCCACATTGCCTAAGCATTTCAGATGACAAAAACATTGGTAAGTTTTGACCATTTGACCATAAAGTCAAAAATAAATCAAAAGGAAGCAAACTTAAGGACTAAGTAAGACGAGAATGAAAAAACTGGAGGTATCTAAGTTTGACCATTTGACCACAAAGTCAAAGATGGATCAAAAGGAAGCAAACTTAACATCTAAGATAAACAAGAACAAAGAAGTTAGAGATATTTTCAAACTATGAAGCTTTAAGGAGTGCTTGGGGTCATTCACACATTGCCTAAGCATTTTGGATCACAAAAACTTTGCTAAGTTTTGTCCTTTTGACCATAAAGTCAAAGATAAATCAAAATGAAGCAACCTTAAGGACTAAGTAAGACGAGAATGAAGAAACTAGAGATATTTTCAAACCTTGAAGCTTTAAGGTGTGGTTGGGGTCACTCCCACATTGCTTAAGAGTTTTGGATCACAAAAACATTGCTAAGCTTGACTGTTTGACCATAAACACAAAAGCTTTGCTAAGCTGGACCGTTTGACTATAAAGTCAAAGATAGATCAAAAGGAAGCAAACATAAGGACTAAGTGAGACGAGAATGAAGAAACTAGACGTATTTTCAAACTTGAAGCTTTAGGGAGTGCTTAGGGTCACTCCCACATTGCCTAAGCATTTCAGATGACAAAAACATTGGTAAGTTTTGACCATTTGACCATAAAGTCAAAAATAAATCAAAAGGAAGCAAACTTAAGGACTAAGTAAGACGAGAATGAAAAAACTGGAGGTATTTTCAAACCTTGAAGCTTTAAGGAGTGCTTGGGGTCACTTCTACATTGTCTAAGCATTTTGGATGACAAAAACTTTGCTAAGTTTGTTCATTTGACTAAAAAGTCAAAGATAGGTCAAAAGGAAGCAAACTTAATGTCTAAGTTAGACAAAAACGAAGAAACTAGCGATATTTTGAAACCTTCAAGGTTGTAGTAGTGCTTGGGGTCACTCACACATTGCCTAAGCCTTTCGGATCACAAAAACTTTGCTTAGTGTGACCATTTGGCCATAAAGTCAAAGATAGATCAAAAGGAAACAAACAAAACGTATAACTTAGAAGAGAACGATTAAGTTGGAGATATTTTAAAACCTTGAAGCTTTAAGCAGTGCCTGACGCCGCTCAAACATTGCCTAAGCCTTTTGGATTACAAAATCTTTGCTAAGTTTGACCATTTAACCATAAAGTCAAAGATAGATAAAAAAACAAAAGCAAACTTAAGGGCTATGTAAGAGGAGAATGAAGAAACTAGAGATATTTTTAAACCTTTTAGCTTTAACGAGTGCATGGGGTCACTCACACATTGCCTAAGCCTTTTGGATCACAAAAACTTTGTTAAGTTTGACCATTTGACGATAAAGTCTAAGATAGATGAAAATGAAGCAAACTTAACGTCTATACTATAGGAGAATGAAGCAGTTAGAGATAGTTTTAAATCTTGAAGCTCTAAAGAGTTCTTGGGCTCGCTCACATAAAACATCAGCCTTTTGGATTACAAAAACTTTTCTAAGTTTGACCATTTGGCCATAAAGTCAATGATAGATTAAAAGAAAAACAAACTTGAGGACTATGTAAGAGGAGAACAAAGAAACTAGATGATGAGGTTTTCCTTAAGCCTCTTGATTTCAGACCTAATTAGGACTAGAACAAATAGAATTGGAAAGGTGAAATTGAAAGAAAGAGTAAAGAAGGGAAAGAACTAATTCTGTCCGTTTTAGGAAATTTCCATAACTCACGATACAGAAATCAGAATTGAGTGATTCCAAAACGAGGTGAAAGATCCCTTTCTAAATCACGATTTAGACTCAAGAATCACCGAAAAAGAGTACGTATAGCTTGAGATATGAGTGCGAGAAATTTAAGACGAAAATTGGGAAAATTGTGAAATTAGAAAGAAGAACTACAAAAAAACGAAAAATTGATAAAAAAAAGAAAAAGATAAGGATGGCGCCACAAACCTAGTTTGATAAGCCAAGAAGGATCGCCACAAGAAAAGATTAATTCTTGATAAGATCAAATGATGCAAGGAAGAACCCTAGCAGAGCAAAACACCCAGTTTTCTTATATGCCAAAAATCTGGCTCCCTCATGATTCCCAAATGTTTAAATACAACTTAGTTTAGGGTTTGCCCATTAGGACTTAACAAAAATAAATACAAAACCCCATAGCATAAGCATCACTGATATGTTCTAGTGGTTAAGGAGACATATTCAGCTACAAGTGCCTGGGGTTCTAATCCTGCCGTGGACAAAATATATTTTTTTTGCCCTTCTCCTTTCATTTCAAGTGGGCTATGCATGTGTAAATCCTAGGCCTCCACGTATTGGGCTTCAATCTGATGTTGGACCTCTAATAAGTTATTCACCATCTTTTTAAGTTCTTCTTGGGCCCTTTTAGCTCTTACTCTCGTCATGGGCCCTCCTAGACCTTGTATTGGATCTTGGACTTCTTTCTGGACTTGGGCTTCTCCCATAAAGTCCTCATCATTCCCTCCTTCTTGAGAAGCATTTGTCCTCAAATCTATTAATTCATCACCTGCATCATAAAAGGACAAATTAGCCACATTAAAGGTAGCACTCACAACATACTTACCTGGCAAGTCAATCTTATATGCATTGTCATTGATCTTAGCCAATACTTGGAAAGGTCCATCTCCTCTCGGCATAAGCTTAGACTTCCTTTGAGATGGAAATCTTTCCTTCCTGAAGTGTACCTGATGAGGTTTTCCTTAAGCCTCTTGATTTCAGACCTAATTAGGACTAGAACAAATAGAATTGGAAAGTTGAAATTGATAGAAAGAGTAAAGAAGGGAAAGAACTAATTCTGTCCGTTTTAGGAAATTTTCCATAACTCACGATACAGAAATCGGAATTGAGTGATTCCAAAACGAGGTGAAAGATCCCTTTCTAAATCACGATTTAGACTCAAGAATCCCCGAAAAAGAGTACGTATAGCTTGAGATATGAGTGCGAGAAATTTAAGACGAAAAATTGATGAAAAAGAAAAAAAAAAAGGATGGCGCCACAAACCTAGTTTGATAAGCCAAGAAGGATCGCCACAAGAAAAGATTAATTCTTGATAAGATCAAATGATGCAAGGAATAACCCTAGCAGAGCAAAACACCCAGTTTTCTTATATTCCAAAAATCTCCTTATTATAGAGTATATACATAGACTTCCTTGCCATCAAAGCTCTCCTCACCTCTCCACTCTTTACAAACAAAGCATTCTTTCTCTCTTTCTTTTTGCTCTCATTTTCATTTTCTTTCCTTTCTTTCCTCTCTTGCTTTTTTTTTTCTCTCATGATATTTTGATCATTACATACCTCTTTTGGAGACAATGGAACCAATGTAACCTTTCGGTTCTCATGGTGAAAAGTGTATTTATTTGTGTGACCATCATGGTGAGCTTTTCTATCAAACTGTCATGGTCTCCCAAGAAGCAAATGACTAGCTTCCATTGGGACTACATCACACAAAATTTTATCTTTATATTTTTCAACAGAAAACTCAATCTCCACTTGCTTATCCACCCTTAATTCTCCCTCCTCACTCAACCATTGCAACTTGTACGGTCTAGGATGGGGTTTAGTTTCCAAATTCATTTTTGTCACCAATCTAGTACTTGCCACATTAGTACAACTCCCTCCATCAATGATTAAGGAACATAGTTTGCCTTGGATAAGACATCTAGTATGGAAAAAATTTTCTCTTTGACTTTCCTCACCCTCTTTAGCTATTCCTCCTAACATTCTCCTCACAATGAACAAATCTCCTTCAGGAATCTCCTCCTCTTCCTCTGTCTCTTCCTCACTTGAGGATTCAGTTTGGGAACTCTCACTAGTGATATCTCCATTATCTTTTAACACCATAACCTTCTTAGTTGGGCATTCAGATGCAATGTGCCCCCTACCCAAACATTTGAAACACTTTATGTCTCTAGATCGAGACTTGTTTGCCATTTTCTTTGCCCTTGTTTTGGGTTGGGTTTGGGGTTATCGTGGAGATCCTAGAAGATGAGGTACCCTCCTTCTTGAACCTATCCTTCCATCTAGAGTTATCATAGTTTGATACACTCTTTCTCACACTTTTTCTTTTTAGTTGTTGTTCCACTTTCATGGCATGGTGAACTAAGTCCTCCATTTCTACATAATTTTGAAGCTCAACAACATCTCTTATATCTCCATTCAGCCCATTAAGGAATCTAGCCATGGTAACCTCCCTTTCCTCCTCTACATTGGCTCGGATCATGGCTATTTCAAGGTCTTTGAAGAACTCATCTACACTCTTACTCCCTTGGGTCATTCCTTGGAGTTTATTAAGAAGCTCTCTATGGTAGTGGGATGGAACATACCTCCTTCTCAACACTCTTTTTAACTCCTCCCAACTCTCTAACATAGGCTCTCCATACCTCCTCCTCTCCTTTTGGAATTGATCCCACCAAACTAAGGCATAGTCAGTGAATTCCAAGGTAGCTAGCTTGACCTTCCTCTCCTCATTTAGGTTGTGACATGAGAAAATTTGCTCTACCTTCATCTCCCACTCAATATAGGCTTCAGGATCACTTTTTCCTTTAAATGGTGGTATGGTAACTTTCACAACCTCCTCTCGGTTTCTTCTTTGTTCCCCATCATGTTCTCTCCTCTCATGCCTCTCATGTCTCCTCCTATCTCTATGTTGGCCATTCTCCCCATTCTGGTTTTTGGTTTTCTAAAGTTTCAAGCCTCTCATAAATTCCCTCCGTATGCTCCCTCAACACCTCATTCATCCTTTGAGTTAAGGCATCTAACAACAACCTATGCTCCCTAGTAGGGGATGGTGGTCCCTCTCTTTCGGCCATAGATAGATTTGATGTAAAGAAGTCCTCTCCAAAACTATTTCACTCAAAGTGTTTCACACAAATTTGGCTTTTAAGCTAATGTATCTCTCTTGCCTTTTTCCACTCTTTCTCTTGCTTAAAGTTCTTACTAGAATCAAGTAATCTCTTCAAGAAATTGAATTTTTAAGTTGCAGCAATCACAAGACTTTTAATATCACAAGACAAGTAGCAAAGAACAAGTTCACTACTCACAATTAAAAAGACAAGTGATTCACAAATTCAAACAAGAGACAAGAATAAGGTTTAGGTCCAGAAATTCAAATAGCTTCCCTCAAACCAAATGTTGAAGCACTTCCAAATCTCTTTTTTTTTTTTTTTCTTCTTCTTCTTTTTTTTTTTTAATACTCCAATGGCAGAAATAAGTGTTTGTTTTCACTTACTTGGCAGCCACTGTACGCCTCCTTGTGCAGTCTTTGTTCCTCCAAACACAGCTTCAAAATAGCCCTCTTTTGGCTCCAAATCACACCCCAAACACTAGCCCTAATGACTAGCTTTGATACCAAATGATGAGGTTTTCCTTAAGCCTCTTGATTTCAGACCTAATTAGGACTAGAACAAATAGAATTGGAAAGGTGAAATTGAAAGAAAGAGTAAAGAAGGGAAAGAACTAATTCTGTCCGTTTTAGGAAATTTCCATAACTCACGATACAGAAATCGGAATTGAGTGATTCCAAAACGAGGTGAAAGATCCCTTTCTAAATCACGATTTAGACTCAAGAATCACCGAAAAAGAGTACGTATAGCTTGAGATATGAGTGCGAGAAATTTAAGACGAAAATTGGCAAAATTGTGAAATTAGAAAGAAGAACTAAAAAAAAACGAAAAATTGATAAAAAAAGAAAAAGATAAGGATGGCGCCACAAACCTAGTTTGATAAGCCAAGAAGGATCGCCACAAGAAAAGATTAATTCTTGATAAGATCAAATGATGCAAGGAAGAACCCTAGCAGAGCAAAAACACCCAGTTTTCTTATATGCCAAAAATCTGGCTCCCTCATGATTCCCAAATGTTTAAATACAACTTAGTTTAGGGTTTGCCCATTAGGACTTAACAAAAATAAATACAAAACCCCATAGCATAAGCATCACTGATATGTTCTAGTGGTTAAGGAGACATATTCAGCTACAAGTGCCTGGGTTCTAATCCTTGCCGTGGACAAAATATATATTTTTTTGGCCCTTCTCCTTTCATTCCAAGTGGGCTATGCATGTGTAAATCCTAGGCTCCACGTATTGGGCTTCAATCTGATGTTGGGCCTCTAATAAGTTATTCACCATCTTTTTAAGTTCTTCTTCGGCCCTTTTAGCTCTTGCTCTCGTCATGGGCCCTCCTAGACCTTGTATTGGATCTTGGACTTCTTTCTGGACTTGGGCTTCTCCCATAAAGTCCTCATCACTAGAGATATTTTCAGACCTTGAAGCTTTAAGGAGTGCTTGGGGT
>NSJW01000150.1:206910-220450 GCA_019955255.1 Castanospermum australe
TCAAACTGGACAAACTAGCGAGTTTTCGTGATTCAATATGCCTAGGGATGTTTGTACGATCAAGCTCTTCCCAAAGCTTCAAGGATGAGAATTTGTCTTGGTTATGCATTTTTTTCTTGTAGACGAAACTTTAGTTCCTTTGGCTTTCTTGACTTTTTGTCAAATAGACAAACTTAGAGTTTTGTGATTCAATCGGCCTAGAGGATGTTTGTGACCACAAGCTCTCTATAATGCTTCGAGGGATGAGAACATGTCTTGTTATGTTGTTGTTTCTTAGAATGAATGTCTGCTTCCTTTAGTCTATCTTTGACTTTTTTGGCCAAACGGACAACGATAACCAGTTTCATAATTCGAACGCCTAGAGGAGTTTGTGTGACCACAAGCTCTGCCAAAGCTTCTTGGATGAGAAACTTAGTTATGCGTTATTCTCATTGTGAAACTTAGTTCCTTTATCTATCTTTGACTTTTTGGTCAAGCGGACAAAACCTAACGAGTTTGTGTTTCAATATGCCTAAAAAGAGTTTGTGTGACCCCAAGCTCTCTCCAAAGCTTCAAGGGATGAGAATATGTCTTGGTTGTTCGTTTGTTTTTCTCTTAGATGAAAGTTTGGTTCCTTTTTTATATTGACTTTTATTAAACAGATAAACGTAGCAAGTTTCGTGATTCAGAGTCCTAGGGATATTTGTATGATCAAAGCTCTCTCCAAAGCCTTCAAGGATAAATATGTCATGGTTATTCGTTGTATTCTCTCAGACAAAAGTTTGGTCCTTTGTTAATCTTTGATTTTTAGCCAAACAGACAAAGTTAAGCAAGTTTTCTGATATGAGAGCGTAAAGGTGTTTGTGCGACCCAAAGTTTCAAAGGATGAGAATATATCTTAGTTATCATTGTTGTTTCTCTTAGATTAAAGTTTAGTTCCTTTGGGTTTTTGTTGACTTTTTAGTCAAACATAAAAAACATAGCAATTTTCGTGACTCGAGAGGCCTAGAGGTGTTTTGTGGCCCCAACTCTCCCCAGAGCTTCACTGATAGAATATTTCTTGTTTATTCGTCGTTATTCCTCTTTGACGAAAGTTTGTTTATTTTGTTCTATCTTTGCCTTTTTGGTCATACAGATAAACCTAACAAGTTTTCATGATTTGACGCCTAAGTATGTTGTGATGACCGCAAAGATCTCCCCAAACATTAAGGCATGACAATACGTCCTGTTTATTTGTTGTTGTTTCTCTTATACGACACTTTGGTCCTTTCTCTATCCTTGACATTTTGGTCAAACGGACAAACTTACCTAATTTTTTTGATTCGAGAGGCCAAGATGATGTTTGTATGAGCCCAAACTCTCCCAATGTTTCAACGGATGAAAATATATCGTTGGTTATCGTTGTTATTTTTAAATTAAAGTTTAGTTCCTTGGGTCTATCTTTGACTTTTGAGTCAAATATACAAACATAGCAAGTTTTTGTGACTCGAGAGCCTACAGGATGTTTGTGTGACCCAATGCTCTCCCCCAAAGCTTCAATGGATGACAATATGTCTGGTTATTCGTTGTTATTTCTCTTAGACGAAAGTTGTATCTTTGTCTAATCTTTGGCTTTTTGGCCAAACGGACAAAACGTACCGGGTTATTGCGATGAGAGATGTCTAGAGGATATTTGTGTCACCCCAAGCTCTCCCCAATGATTCATGGGATGACAATATATCTTGACTTTGTGGTCGAACGGACAAACTTAGCAAGTTTCTTGATTCGAGAGCCCTAGAGAAGTTTGTGTGTCCCAAGGTCTCCCCAAAGCTTGAAAAGATGACATATATCTTAGTTATTCGTTATTGTATCTCTTAGACGGAAGTTTTGCTCCGTTTGGTACCTTTTGACTTTTGTCAAACGGACAACCTTAGCAAGTTTTCATCATTTGAGATGCCTAAAGGATGTTTGTATGACCCCAAGCACTCCCCAAAGCTTCAAGAATGAGAATTATCTTAGTTATCGTTCTTGTTTCTCTTAATGAAGTTTGGTTCCTTTTTGGTCTATCATTGACGTTTTGGTCAAACGCGACTTAGCATGTTCTCAGATTCGAGAGGCCTAGAGATGTTTTCGGACTCCAAGCTCTCCTCAAAGGTTCAAGGAAGACAATATGTCTTGGCTATTCGTTGTTGTTTCTTTTAGACAAAAGTGTAGTTCTTTTTCGTCTATCTTTGATTTTCAGTCAAACGGAAAAACTACCAATTTTCGTGATTCGAAAGGCCTAGAGGTTGTTTGGGTGACCCCAAGCTCTCCTCAAAGCTTCAAGGGATGACAAACTTAGCAAAGTTGTCGTGAATTCGAGAGGCCGAGAGGATGTTTTGTCAACCGAAGCTCTCCCAAAGCTTCAAGGGATGACAACATGTATTAGTTATTCGTTGTTGTTTTTCTCTTAAATGAATGTTTGGTTCCTTTTGGCCTATCTTTGACTTTTTGGTCAAACAGACAAACTTAGTAAGTTTTCGTCATTCGAGAGGCCTAGAGGATGTTTGTGTGACTCAAGCTCTCCACAGAGTTTCAAGGGATGAGAATATATCTTGGTTATTGTTTCTCTTAAATGAATGTTTGGTTCCTTTTGGTCTATCTTTATCTTTTCGGTCAAACGGACAAATGTACAAAGTTTTTGGGATTAGAGTGGTCTCCCCAAAGTTTCAAGGGATGAGAATATATCTTTAGTTATTTGTTGTTGTTTCTCTTAGACGAAAGTTTAGTTCCTTTTGCTATGTCTTTGACATTTTGGTCTGACGGACAAACGCAACCTGTTTTCGTCATACAAGAGGCCTAAAGGAAGTTTGTGTGACACCAAGCTCTCCCCAAAAGCTTCAAGAGATGAGAATATATCTTGGTTATTCGTTGTTGTTTCTCTTAGATGAAGTTTAGTTCTTTTTGTTCTATCTTTGACCTTTTGGTCAAATGGACAAACTTAGCAAGTTGTCGTGATTTGAGAGCCCTAGTGGATGTCTGTGTGACCCCAGGCTCTCCCCAAAGCTTCAAGGGATGACAATATGCCTCGGTTATTCGTTGTTGTTTTTCTTAGACGAAAGTTTCGTTCCTTTTCATCTATCTTTGACTTTTTAGTCAAACGAACAAACTTACCAACTTTTCAAAATTAGATAGGCTTCGAGATTGTCTGTGTGACACCAAACACTCCCCAAAGCTTCAAGCATGAGAATATCTCTTGGTTATTCGTTATTGTTTCTCTTAGACGAAAGTTTAGTTCCTTTTCATCTATCTTTAACTTTTTAGTCAAACAGACAAACTTAGCAAGTTTCCCTGATTCAAGAGGCATAGAGGATGTTTGTGTGACCCCATGCTCTCACTAAAGCTTCAAGGGATGACAATATGTCTTAGTTATTTGTTGTTATTTCTCTTAGATTAAAGTTTGATTCCTTTTGGAAAATCTTTGACTTTTTGGTCAAACGAACAAACTTAGTGAGTTTTTGTGATTAGAGAGGTCTACAGGATATTTGTGTGCCCCCAAGCACTCCCTAAAGAGTCAAACAATGAGAATATATCTTGGTTATTTATTGTTGTTTCTCTTAGGTAAAAGTTTGGTTCCTTTTCGTCTATTTCGACTTTATGGTCAAACAGACAAACGTAGCGAGTTTTGGTCACTCATGAGGCCTAAAGGATGTTTGTGTGACCCCAAGCTCTTCCCCAAAGCTATCAAGGGATGAGAATATATCCTTGGTTATTCGTTATTATTTCTCTTAGATGAAAGTTTTGTTCCCTTTTGGTCTTATCTTTGACTTTTTGGTCAAACAGACAAACTTAACAAGTTTTTCGTGATTCGAAAGGCCTAGACGGATGTTTGCTTGACCCCAACTCTCTCAGCAAAGTTTCAAGGCATGACAATATGTCTTGGTTATTCGTTGTTGTTTCTTTTAGATAAAAGTTTGGTTCCTTTTGATCTATCTTTGACTTTTTGGAAAACGGACGAAACTTAGCAAGTTTTTCGTGATTCGAGAGGCCTAGAGGATATTTGTATGACCCCAAACTCCTCCCTAAAGCCTTCAAGGCATGACAATATGTCCTTGCTTCGTTCATTGTCGTTTCTCTCAGACGAAACTTTGTTTCCCTTTTCGTCTATCTTTGACTTTTTTGGTATCAAAGGGACAAACTTAGCAAGTTTTCATGTGGTTCAAGAGGCCTAGAGGTTGTTTGTGTGACCCCCAAGCTCTCCCAAAGCTTCAAGGGATGATAATAGGTAACTTAGTTATTTTGTTGTTGTTTCTCTTAGACGAAAGTTTGGTTGCTTTTTGTTTATCTTTGTATTTTTGGTCAAACGGTCAAACTTAGGAAATTTTCGTCATTCGAGATGCCTAGAGGGTGTTTTGTAACCCAAGCTCTTCCCCAAAGCTTCAACGAATGACAATATGTTTTGCTTATTCGTTGCTGTTTCTTTTAGATGAAAGTTTGGTTCCTTTTATTCTATATTTGACTTTTTAGTCAAACAGACAAACTTAGCATGTTTTTGTCATTTGATAGGCCTTGAGAATGTGTGTGTGATCCCAAGCTCTCCCCAAAGCTTCAAGGGATAACAATAACACTTGGTTGATCGTTGATGTTTCTCTTAGATAAATGTTTGGTTCCCTTTGGTATATCTTTGACTTTTTGATCAAACAGACAAACTTAGCGAGTTTTCGACATTCCAATGACCTAGAGGATGTTTGAGTGACCCTAATCTCTCCCCAAACCATCAAGGGTTGACAATATGTCTTGGTTATTTGTTATTGTTTCTCATACACGAAAGTTTGGTTTCTTTTGATCTATCTTTGACTTTTTGGTCAAACGGACAAACTTAGCAAGTTTTTCGTGATTCGAAAAGCCTAGAGGATGTTTGCATGACCCCAAGTTCTCCCCAAAGCTTCGAGGGATGACAATATGTTTGGTTATTCGTTGTTGTTTCTCTTAGATGAAAGTTTGTTTCCATTTCATGTTTCTTTGACTTTTTGGTCAAACTGATAAACTTAAAATGTTTTTGTGGTTCTACAAGCCTAAAGGATGTTCGTGTAACCCCATGCTCTCCCCAAACCTTCAAGGAATGTGAATACATCTTGGTTATTCATTGTTGTTTCTCTTAAACGAAAGTTTGGATCCTTTTGGTCTATCTTTGACTTTTTGGTCGAACGTTACAAACTTAGTGAGTTTTTGTGATTTAGAGAAGTCTAGAGGATGTTTTGTGTGACCCGAAGCTCTCCCAAAAGCTTCAAAGAGATTGAAAATATATATTGGTTATACGTTGTTATTTCTTTTCGACGAAAGTTTGGTTCCTTTTAGTCTATGTTTGACTTTCTGGTCAAAAAGGTCAAATTTTGCAAGTTTTCGAGAATTCGGAAGGCCTAGAGGATGTTTGCGTGTGCCAAACCTCCCCCCAAAGCTTCAAGGGATGACAATATATCTTGGTTATTCATTATTGTTTCTCTCAGACGAAAGTTTGGTTCCTTCTGGTTTATCTCTGACTTTTAAGTCAAACGGACAAACTTAGCGAGTTTTTGTGATTAGAGAGGTCTAGAGGATGTTTGTGTAATCCGAAGCTCTCCCAAAAGCTTCAAGGGATGAGAATATATCTTGGTTATACGTTGTTGTTTCTTTTGACGAAAGTTTGGGTCTTTTTAGTCTATGTTTGACTTTTTGGTCAAACACACAAACTTAGCATGTTTTGTGATTCGAGAGGCCTAGAGGATGTTTGTGTGACCCCAAGTTTTCCCCAAAACTTCAAGGGATAAGAATATGTTGTGGTTATTCGTTGTTGTTTCTCATAGACGAAACTTTTGTTCCTTTTGGTCTATCTTTGACTTTTTGGTCAATGGGACAAACTTAGCCAGTACTCGTGATTGGAGAGGTGTAGAAGATGTTTGTGTGACCCTAAGCTCTCGCTAAAGCTTCAAGGAATGAGAATATATCTTGGTGATTTGTTGTTGTTTCTCTTAGACGAAAAATTTGGTTCTTTTTGGTTTATCTTTGACTTTTCAGTCAAATGGAGAAACTTAGCGAGTTTTCGTCATTTAAAAGGTCTAGAATATGTTTGTGTGACCCAAAGCTCGAAGGGATGAGAATATATGTTGTTATTCGTTGTTGTTTCTCTTGACGAAAGTTTCATTCCTTTTGGTCTATCTTTTGATTTTCTGGTCAAAAGGACAAACTTTGCAAGTTTTCGGTATTCAAAAGGCCTAGAGGATGTTTGCGTGATGCCAACCTCCTCCTAAAGCTTCAAGGGATGATAATATATCTTGGTTATTCATTATTGTTTCCCTCAGAGGAAAGTTTGGTTCCTTCTGGTCTATCTCTGACTTTTTGGTCAAATGGACAAACTTAGCGAGTTTTGTGATTAGAGAGGTCTAGAGGATGTTTGTGCGACCCGAAGCTCTCCCAAAGCTTCAAGGGATGAGAATATATCTTGGTTATACGTTGTTGTTTCTTTTCGACAAAAGTTTGGCTTCTTTTAGTCTTTTGTTTGACTTTTTAGTCAAACACACAAACTTAGCATAATTTTCGTGATTCGAGAGGCCTAAACGATGTTTGTGTGACCTCAAGTTTTCCCGAAAGCTTCAAGGGGTGAGAATTTATCTTTGGTTATTTATTGTTGTTTCTCTTAGACGAAAGTTTGGTTCTTTTTAATCTATCTTTGACTTTTTAGTCAAACGGACAAACATTGTGAGTTTTGGTTAGTCAAGAGGTGTAGAGGATATTTGTGTGATACTAAGCTATCCCCAAAGCTTGAAAGGGTGAAAATATATTTTGCTTATTCATTATTGTTTCTCTCAGACGAAAGTTTGGTTCATTCTAGTTTATCTCTGACTTTTTGGTCAAACGGACAAACTTAGCGAGTTTTTGTGATTAAAGAGGTCTAGAGGATGTTTGTGTAACCCGAAGCTCTCCCAAAAGTTTCAAGGGATGAGAATATATCTTGGTTATACGTTGTTGTTTCTTTTTGACGAAAGTTTGGTCTTTTTAGTCTATGTTTGACTTTTTAGTCAAACACACAAACTTAGCATGTTTTTCGTTGATTCGAGAGGCCTAGAGGATGTTTATGTGACCCCAAGTTTTCCCCAAAACTTTCAAGGGATAAGAATATGTTGTGGTTATTCGTTGTTGTTTCTCATAGACGAAACTTTTTTCCTTTTGGTCTATCTTGACTTTTTGGTCAATCGGACAAACTTAGCCAGTAATCGTGATTCGAGAGGTGTAGAAGATGTTTGTGTGATCCTAAGTTCTCGCTAAAGCTTCAAGGAATGAGAATATATCTTGGTGATTCGTTGTTGTTTCTCTTAGACGAAAATTTGGTTCTTTTTGGTTTATCTTTGACTTTTCAGTCAAATGGACAAACTTAGCGAGTTTTCGTCATTTAAAAGGCCTGGAATATGTTTGTGTGACCCCAAGCTCGAAGGGAAGAGAATATATGTTGGTTATTCGTTGTTGTTTTCCTGGACGAAAGTTTCGTTCCTTTTGGTCTATCTTTGATTTTCTGGTCAAAAGGACAAACTTCAAGTTTTCGGTATTCAAAAGGCCTAGAGGATGTTTTGCGTGATGCCAACCTCCTCCTAAAGCTTCAAGGGATGATAATATATCTTGGTTATTCATTATTGTTTCCCTCAGAGGAAAGTTTGGTTCCTTCTAGTTTATCTCTGACTTTTTGGTTCAAACGGACAAACTTAGCGAGTTTTTGTGATTAGAGAGAGTCTAGAGGATGTTTGTGCGACCCGAAGCTCTCCCAAAAGCTTCAAGGGATGAGAATATATCTTGGTTATACGTTATAGTTTCTTTTCGACAAAAGTTTGGCTCCTTTTAGTCTTTGTTTGACTTTTTAGTCAAAACACACAAACTTAGCATATTTTCGTGATTCGAGAGGCCTAGACGATGTTTGTGTGACCTCAAGTTTTCCCGAAAAGCTTCAAGGGTGAGAAATTTATCTTGGTTATTTATTGTTGTTTCTCTTACATGAAAGTTTAGTTTCTTTTGGTCTATGTTTGACTTTTTGGTCAAACGAACAAGCTTAGCAAGTTTTCGTGATTCGAGATGACTAGAGTTGTTTGTGTGACCCTAAGCTCTCGCTAAAGCTTTAAGAGATGAGAATATATCTTGGTGATTTGTTGTTGTTTCTCTTATACGAAAGTTTGGTTCCTTTTAATCTATCTTTGACTTTTTAGTCAACGGACAAACATTGTGAGTTTTGGTTAGTCAAGAGGAAAAAGGGAAAGAAAGAAAGGAATTTTGAAAAAACTTGGGGCCCGAAAAATATTTGGGGGGTTTTCCCTTGGGGTTTTTTTTGGAACCCCCAAAAAAAACCCCCAAAAAAAGAAATAAGACTAAAAGGAAACTAAAAGTTTTTTCCCCCTTCCCACGAGAAACAACAAACGGATAACCAAGATATATTCTCATCCCTTGAAGCTTTTGGGATGAGTTTTGGGGTCTCAACAAAACATCCTCTAGGCCTTGAAATTCCAAAAACTGATAAGTTTGTCCGTTTGACCAAAAAAGTCAAAGATAGACTAAAAGGAACTAAACTTTCGTCCAAGAGAAACAACAACGAATAACCAAGACATATTCTCATCCCTTGAAGCTTTGGGGTGAGATTGGGGTCACACAAACTTCTCTGGGATACCCAATCCGAAAACTGTTAAGTTTGTCCGTTTGCCAAAAAGTCAAAGATAGACCAAACGGAGCAAACTTTCGTCTATGAGAAAAACAACGAATAACCAAAGACATTTCTCATCTCATGACGCTTTGGGGAGAACTTGGGGTCAACAAACATTCTCTTGGCCTCTCGAATGACGAAAACTTGCTACATTTCCATTTGACCAAAAAGTCAAAGATAGACGAAAAGGAAGCAAACTTTCGTCTAAGAGAAACAACAACGAATAACTAGGATATATTCTCATCTCATGAAGCTTTGGGAGAGCTTGGGGTCACACAAACATTCTCTTTGCCTCTTGAATGACGAAAATGCTAACTTTGTCCGTTTGACCAAAAAGTCAAAGATAGACTAAAAGGAAGCAAACTTTCGTCTACGAAACAACGAATAACCAAGACATATTCTCATCCCTTGAAGCTTTGGGGAGAGCTTGGGTCCACCAAACATCCTCTAGGTCTCAATAACGAAAACTTACGAAGTTTGTCGTTTGACCAAAAAGTCAAAGATAGACCAAAAGGAAACAAACTTTCGTCTACGAGAAAAAATAACGAATAACAAGACATATATTCTCATCCTGAAGCTTTGGGGGGAGCTTGGGGTCAAACACATATCCTTTAGGCTCTCGAATCCCGAAAATTTGCGAAGTTAATGCATTTGACAAAATGTCAAGACAGACTAAAAAGAAGCAAACTTTCGTCTAAAAGAAACAAGAACGAAAACTAAGACATATTCTCATCCCTTGAAGCTTTGGGGAGAGCTTGGGTCGCACAAAACATTTTCTAGGCCTCTCGAATCCGCGAAAACTTGGAAGTTTGTCTGTTTGCCAAAAGTCAAAGATAGACCAAAAGGAAGCAAACTTTCGTCTTTGAGAACAACAACAAAATAACCAAGAGGTGTTTGATAATTGAATTTATCAACACTTAATTGTTGCATTTGATTAATGATTTTTAGGGCTGTTTAGTGTGGTAATTAATGGTTTTGGTCTAAATTGGACTTTGGGGTTTTAATTGGATTTAATTCATTTTCGATCTAATTTTCCAGATTTACATGGTTCCAGTATTTTGATCATAACTTTGTTCTAGGTATCCGATTAACCTCATTTTTTTCGTTTTGCAGATAAGTCAAAGAGCTACAATGTATTAGAGGCTTGAAGGAAAAATTCGGACAAGAACAATAGTCAAAATTGTAGACAAATTCAGTCATAGAATTCTTGAGCTATGTCTAGTTAATTAGGCGTAACTTTGTAATTAGGAGTCCAAATACCTTGGACCAAAGCCATTAGTTATGTTTTAAATTTGAGCCGGTTTTGGAGCCCTTGGCCAGTTTAGTTTTAGGTTAAAAAGCAGATTAGCGAGACATGAGACAGCAGCTTTCATTTGTGAAATTTTGGATCAAGAACACTTCTCTTCTTTTCTCTCTTTTGCTCATCTGTTCTTCTTTTCTTTCTTTTTCTTTTCTTTTGTGCCCAGCCATGGTAGCTAGCTTTCCATCAATCAACCCAGAGTTGAGGATTCTGCTGTTGAATCCAGAGGACCCGTGCTCCCCATGAACTGAATCCGTTTTCCTTTCCCCTTTACTTGAATTGAGCAACACGATTGTGTACATTGAATCTGAGCGGATGAGGTTTGTCCATGATTTCTATATTTTGATCATCCAGGGGAAGGGATTAAATGTTAGATTTAAGATTTAGGTTGATTAACCCAAGGATTTAAAATCAAAACAGGTTGAAGTGAAACTTGTGCGATGGCATGAGTGAACGCGTCAAGTGTTTGATTAATGCTAGTGATTGTCTAGTAGAGAGGGTCCTATATGAATGTAAGGATTCGATTTGTTTAGGATCAACACGAATTCAATAATTCTTTGTCCAGTGACGGATGTCCTTGAAACCTCAATTCTGGGTTGGTTGACTGCTTTTAATTTGTTAATTTCGTTTTATCTCTTGCCTTAATTTCAATCGTATTAAAACCCCCTCTGTTTATTGTTCTGTTTTCAATTGAGTGATTTAGTCCATGCAAAAATCCTTAGGAGACGATTCATGTTGTCCTATATTACAAATTTTTTATAAGCTTGGTTAATTTGAGTGAGTTCGACAGTTACCGTCAGTGTTCTCATCTTATGAGCTTAGAGAGAGCTTAGGGCATACAAACATCCTTTAAGCCTCTTCAATCTTGAAAACTTATTGCGTTTGTCCGTTGACCAAAAAGTCTAACATAGACCAAAAGTAAGCAAACTTTCGCTAAGAGAAACAATAACGAATAACCACGACATATTCTCATCCCTGAAGCTTGGGGTGAGCTTGGGTCACACAAACATCCTTTAGGCCTCTCGAATCTCGAAACTTAGCTAAGTTTGTCTGTTTGAGCAAAAAAGTCAAAGATAAACTAACAGGAACTAAAGTTTCTTCTACGAGAAACAACAATGTATAACCAGGACATTGTCTCATCTCATGAAGCTTTGGGAAGAGCTGGGGTCATACAAACATCCTTAGGCCTATTCAATCACGAAAACTCGCTAAGTTTATCCGTTAGACCAAAAATCAAAGATATACTAAAAGGAACTAAAGTTTCGTCTATGAGAAACAACAACGCATAATTCTCATCCCTTGAAGCTTTGTATAATATCCCAAATTAGCCTAAATGAATGGGAAATGATAAGGTTATGTAAAGGTTAATGGGGTTAAGAAGTTAAAATTTTCGTTAGGACTAATTGGGGTTAAAAATGTAATTATGTGAAATTGTAGGTCAAATCGAAATATTAAAGTTTGGGGTAAAAGTGTAATTAAGCAAGTTGCCAAAACTTTAGAATTAATCTGTGTAAGCTGTCCTATATTAGTCTTGTGAGCCTAATTTGATGCTATTGATGAAAATTTGATGGTATGATGAAAAGGTTGCAAGTTGCGAAAAGTAAGAATAGAAGCATAGGATCAAAGTAGGATTTTTAAGACATCCTTGACTGTCAACCATTTGCTTCATCTTCTTCTTGTGCTGCCCGAGAGTTTGTTTCTCTCCTTCCCTCCATTTGTGCTCCACTTTCTTAGCCAAAATACACCAAGTTTTGAAGTTCAAAACCACAAAGCTTAGGTTCTCTTACCGCTAGATAACCAAGTTAGGAGAATAAAAGAACCCTTTTGCCCTCTTGAAGCCTTTGTGTGCCATCCATAGAGTGGGAAGAAAGTGTGATTTTCCACCTTAGAAGCTTAGGAATCTTGTTGTTCTACCAATTCAAGAGTGTTTGAGGTGAGTAGGACTTGATTCCTTGCTTTCATGATTAAACTTAGGTTTTGATTTATGTGCATAATGGGTTTATGTTCTCCTATGGTTTTGATATGTATGTATTGTTGTGTGGGAAAAGGTTTGTTGGTGATATTGAGGTGGAGGAAGAATGGTTGAAATACCATTGGAATCAAGTTGGCTTAGGTGGTATGTATTCTGAATTTTTCAAGAAGGGGTGAATTGGTGACTTTGTTAATTGTGATTGTGTGAAAACGAAAAGAAGAACTTAGAGAGCTAAGCTTCAAGAGGTAAACTCTTGGACCTTGGGAAATTCCACTTGTTGTTCTACCATTTTCTTTGGAATTATGGTTATTATCTTTGATGCAAAATTGGTGTGTGTTAGCTTATAGTAATATATGCATTGTGTGAATATTATGATGTGTTTGAGCCATGAGGCATGGTTTGTATTGATTGGGAGGTTCCTGGAAGTGAATATTGGGCACCACTTTGAGGTATGGCTCATTGGAGTGGCCGAGTGTGTGTATTGATGTGTAGGTTCCCTAGCCAGGAGAATAGTGTGTATGGTTTGTCCTAAGAGGTACGGCTCTTGAAATTCTATACGGATACTCACTTTGAGGTACGGCTCAATGGATAGTCCTATTGCTATTGTTGTTGTGCTCACTTTGATATAGGCGGTGTATTATTTATAAATGCCTAACGCTTGTATGCAGGAAAGTGAACTCAAGGGTGGAGGGTCTTCAAAGGACCCTGGTTTGCTGGATTTATTTCTCACCCCATTGGGGCTAATGTTTCAGGTCCTCAAGGAGGAGGGATTAGCCTCTTTCAAGGAAGAAGCATGGGTAGATATTTTGGATTATATGTATGGATAACCATTTTGGATGTAATAATCACTTGTAACCCTTTTGTAAACTTCTTGGTACTCTTGATTAAAGGCATTGTAAATGTTGAATATGCCATATGAATCAAGTGCTTAGTATGTGTTATGTACTCCAAGTGATGATATTCAATTTGTAACCATGCAAATATTGTAAATATGAGATGGTATAATATGATTGAGCTTGTATACAAATTATGCAAATATGCTATGTTTTGGTCCAATTGATAAATTGTATGTCATATGGTTAAATGCAAATCAGTGTACCATGGATGGATTCTAAGGGAAATGGTTGTGTATAGGTGAGTGGACATTCAATATATTGCTTTGAGATAATTAGGTACCTAAATGGCCATGAATGTGCCCCTACGACATGCAAAACCGAGGCTGTCCTGTTTCGGATTCACTATTTGGCTGATGAACATGTGCTGTAAAAAAACATAACTTGAGCTAGAGTGGTCCAAATGAGGAGAAACTTTAACCCACGTGAAGCTACTTAGAGATATTTAATTCTGGAAAGTTTATAATTTATGGACAAGTGACTGTTTCCCAGTTTCCCCGTAAAGGTCGCTGCTCTGTTTCCAGGAGTCCAGTCTGGACAGTTAGCTTGGGACAAGCATAAATCGAGTTATACTAAGCCAATGGTGCAAATAATTGTTCATTGAAGCTTAGATTTTCTAGTTTGACATATCCAAAATTAGAATTTTTAGCCTAGTGGTTAATTCCCAGAAAGTCCGTGAGTTGTGCGGACTCGGATGCGGTGGCCAGTATAGCAAGCCATTT
>NSJW01000150.1:220475-243459 GCA_019955255.1 Castanospermum australe
TGTAGAGGATATTTGCTGGATACTAAGCTATCCCAAAGCTTGAAAGGGTGAAATATATTTTGTTATTCATTATTGTTTCTCTCAAGACGAAAGTTGGTGCATTCTAGTTTATCTCTGACTTTTTTGGTCAAACGGAAAACTTAGCGAGTTTTTGTTGATTTAAAGAAGTCTAAGAGGATGTTTGTGTAACCGAAGCTCTCCCAAAAAGTTCAAGGATGAGAATATATCTTGGTTATACGTGTTGTTTCTTTTCGGACGAAAGTTTGGGTCCTTTTAGTCTATGTTTGAACTTTTAGTCAAACACCACAAACCTTAGCATGTTTTCGTGATTCGAGTGGCCTAGACGATGTTTTGTGACCCCAAGTTTCCCCAAAGCTTCAAGGGATGAGAATTTATCTTGGTTATTTATTGTTGTTTCTCTTACACGAAGTTAATTCATTTGGTCTATGTTTGACATTTTACTTAAACGGACAAGCTTTACAAGTTTTCGTGAAATTAAGAGCCTAGAGGATGTTTGTGTGACCCCAAGCTCTCCCTAAAACTTCAAGGATGCCAATATGTCTTACTTATTCGTTGTGTTTCTCTTAGATGAAAGTTTGATTCCTTTTGTTCTATCTTGAACTTTTTGGTCAAACGGACAAAACTTAGGATGTTTTTCAATCTTTTGATTAGGTTTAGAGGATGTGTGTGTGACCCCAAGCTCCCCCCAAAGCTTCAAGGGATGACAATATGTCTTGGTTATTCGTTGTTTTTCCCTTAGACGTAGGGAGAGCATGGGATCACACAAACAATCCTCCAAACCCATGAATGATGAAAGCTCGTTAATTTTGTCCGTTTGACTCAAATAGTTCAAACCATAGGACTAAAAGGAACAAAACTCTGATCTAGGGAAACAACAACGAATAAACCAAGACATATTGTCATCCCTTGAACCTATGGAAGAGCTTGGGTCGCACCAAAACATCCACTAGGCCTCTTGAATCCCAAAAACTTGCTAAGTCTGTCCGTTGACTAAAATTAAAAAGATAGACCTAATTATTTTTGGGGTCACAAAACATCCTTTAGGCCTCTCGAATCACGAAAACTTGCTAGTTGTCCGTTTGACAAAAAGTCAAAGATAGAGAAAAGAAGCAAACTTCCGTTAAGATAAACAATGACAATAACAAACATGTTCTCATCCCATGAAGCTTTAGAGAAAGCTTGGGGTCACACAAACTTCCTCTAGGCTTTTGAATATTGAAAACTCGCTAAGTTTGTCGTGTTTGACCAAAAAGTCAAAAATAGACAAAAAGGAGCCAAACATCGTCAAAGAAACAATAACGAATAACCAAGACATATTCTCATCCATAAGCTTTCAGGAGAGAGCTTTGGGCACACAAACTTCCTCTAGGCTATTGAATTACAAAAACTGTTAATTTGTCCGTTTGACCAAAAGTCAAAGATAGATCAAGAAGAACTAAAGGTCATCTACGAGGAAAACAACAACGCATAACCAAGACGTATTCTCATTCCTTGAAGCTTGGGGGAGGCTTGGGTCACACAAATATTCTGTAGGCCTCTCGAATCACTACAGTGCTCAGTTTGTCTGTTTTTGTCAAAAAGTCAAAAAGAGACAAAAGGAAGCAAACTTTCGTCTAAGAGAAACAATAATGAATAACCAAGACATATCTCATCCCTTGGAGCTTTAGAGAGAGCTTGGGTCACACAAATACCTCTCGGCCTCTCGAATGCCGAAACTGCTAAGTTTATCGTTGACCAAAAAGTCAAAGATAAACTAAAAGGAAACACTTTCGTCTAAGAGAAATGACAACGAATATCCCAAAACATATTCTCATTCCTTGAAGCTTTGGGAGAGCTTGGGGTCACACAAATATCTCTAGGCCTCTGAATCCCAAAAATCTTGCTTAGTTTATCCGTTTGACCAAAAGTGAAAGATAGACGCAAAAGAACCAAACTTTCATCTTAAGAACACAAGGACGAATAACCAAACATCTTCATCCATTGAAGCTTTCGGCAGAGCTTGGGGTCACACAAACATCCTCTAGGCCTCTCGAATTAGAAAACTTTCTACGTTTGTCCGTTGCCCAAAAGGTAAAAGATAGATCAAAAGGAAATAAACTTCGTCTATGTGAACAACAACAAATAACCGAGACATATGCTCATCCCATGAAGCTTGGCAAGAGCTTGGTGTCACACAAGCATCCTCTAGCCTCTTGAATCACGAAAACTTGCTAGTTTGTCCGTTTGGCAAAAGTCAAGTATAGACCACAAGGATCAAACTTTCATCTAAGAGAAATAACAACAAATAAACAGACATATTTCATCCCTGAAGCTTTAGAGAGAGCTTGGGCCACACAATTATCCTCTAGGCGTATTGAATCCAAAAGCACGCTAAGTTTGTCCGTTAGACTAAAAAATCAAAAAAGACCAAAAAAACTAAAGTTTCATCTACAGAAAAAAACAACAATAACCAAGAATTCTCATCCCTCAAACTCTGAGAGAGTGGGGGTCACAGAAATATCCTCTACGCTCTCGATATCAAAACTAGTCTAAGTTTATTCGTTTGACTAAAAGTCAAAAAGATAGACTAAATGGAACAAATTTTCGTCTAAGAGAAACAACAACGAATGGCCAAAGACATATTCTCATCCGTTGAGATTTAGGAGAGCTTGATCACACAAACATCTCGAGGCCTCTCGAATCAGGAAAACTTCTACGTTTGTCCGTTGCCAAAAGGTCAAGATAGACCAAAAGGAATTAAACTTTCGTCTATGAGAAACAACAACAAATAAACCATAATATTCTATCCCATGTGCTTTGAGGAGAGCTTGGGTCATACAAACATCCTCTAGGCCTCTCGAATCATGAAGACTGCTCAGTTCGTCCGTTTAACCAAAAAGTCGAAGATAGACCAAAAAGCAAACTTTCGTCTATAAGAAACAACAAACAAATAACCAAGATATATTCTCATCCCATTGATGCTTTGGGAACTTGGGTCATACAAACATCCTCCTAGGCCTCTCGAATCGTGAAGACATTCTACGTTTGTCGTTTAACTAAAAAGTCGAAGATAGACAAAAGGAAGCAAACTTTCGTCTAAAGAACAATAACTAATAACCAAGACATTCTCATCCCATGAAGCTTTAGAGAGAGTTTGGGTCACAACTAACTTCATCTAGGCTTATGAATCACGAAAACTTGCGAACTTTGTCTGTTTGACCAAAAAGCCAAAGAGAGACAAAAGGAACTAAAGTTTCCTCCACGAGAAACAACAACGGATAACAAGATATATTCTCATCCCTTGAAGCTTTGGGATGAGTTTGGCTCAACAAACATCCTCTAGGCTTGAAATTCCAAAAACTATAAGTTTGTCCGTTTGACAAAAGTCAAAGATAGACTAAAAGGAACTAAACTTTCGTCCAAGAGAAACAACAACGATAACCAAGACATATTCTCATCCCTTGAAGCTTTGGGTGAGATTGGGGTCACACAAACTTCTCTGGGAACCCAAATCTCGAAAACTGTTAAGTTTGTCCGTTTGCCAAAAAGTCAAAGATAGACCAAAACGGAAGCAAACTTTCGTCTATGAGAAAACAACGAATAACAAAGACATTTCTCATCTCATGACGCTTGGGGAGAACTTGGGGTCACACAAACATTCTCTGGCCTCTCGAATGACGAAAACCTACATTTGTCTATTTGCCAAAAAGTCAAAGATAGACGAAAAGGAAGCAAACTTTCGTCTAAGAGAAACAACAACGAATAACTAGGATATATTCTCATCTCATTGAAGCTTTGGGAGAGCTTGGGGTCACACAAACATTCTCTTTGCCTCTCGAATGACGAAAACTGACTACATTTGTCCGTTTGACCAAAAAGTCAAAGATAGACAAAAGGAAGCAAACTTTCGTCTAGAACGAAAATAACGAATACCAGACATATTCTATCCCTTGAAGCTTTGGGGAGAGCTTGGGTCCCCAAACATACCTCAGGCTCTCGAATCACGAAAACTTACGAAGTTTGTCGTTTGACCAAAAAGTCAAGATAGACCAAAAGGAAACAAACTTTCGTCTACGAGAAAAAATAACGAATAACAAACATATTCTCATCCCTGAAGCTTTGGGGAGCTTGGGGTCAAACACATATCCTCTAGGCCTCTCGAATCCCGAAATTTGCGAAGTTTATGCATTTGACCAAAATGTCAAGACAGACTAAAAGGAACCAAACTTTCGTCTAAGAGAAACAATAACGAAAACTAAGACATATTTCTCATCCCTTGAAGCTTTGGGGAGCTTGGGTCGCACAAACATTTTCTAGGCCTCTCGAATCCCGAAAACTTGCGAAGTTTGTCTGTTTGCTAAAAAGTCAAAGATAGACCAAAAGGAAGTAAACTTTCGTCTTTGAGAAACAACAACAAATAACCAAGAGGTGTTTGATAATGTTAATTTTATCACACTTAATTGTTGCATTTGATTAATGATTTTTAGGGCTGTTTAGTGTGTAATTAATGGTTTTTGTCTAAATTGGACTTGGGGTTTTAATTGGATTTTAATTCATTTTCGATCTAATTTTCCAAATTTACGTGGTTCCAGTATTTTGATCATAACTTTGTTCTAGGTATCCGATTAACCTCATTTTGTTTCGTTTTGCAGATAAGTCAAAGAGCTACAAATGCCATTAGAGGCTTGAAGCCAAATTCGAACAAGAACATAGTCAAAATTGTAGACAAAGTCAGTCATAGAATTCTAGAGCTATGTCTAGTTAATTAGGCGTAACTTTGTAATTAGGAGTCCAAATTACCTTGGACCAAAGCCATTAGTTATGTTTTAAAATTTGAGCCGGTTTTTGGAGCCCTTGGCCAGGTTTAGTTTTAGGTTAAAAAGCAGATTAGCGAAACATGAGACAGCAGCTTTAACATTTGTGAAATTTTGGAATCAAGACACACTCTCTCTTTTCTCTCTTTTGCTCATCTTTTCTTCTTTTTCTTTCTTTTTCGTTTTCTATTTGTGCGCAGCCATGGTAGCTAACTTTCCATTCCAATCAACCCAAGAGTTGAGGATTCTGCTGTTGAATCCAGAGGACCCGGGCCTCCATGAACTGAATCCGTTTTCTCTTTCCCCTTTACTTGAATTGAGCAACACGATTGTGTACATTGAATCTGAGCAGGATGAGGTTTGTCCATGATTTCTATATTTTGATCATCCAGGGGAAGGGATTAAATGTTAGATTTAAGATTTAGGTTGATTAACCCAAGGAATTTAAAATCCAAAACAGGTTGAAGTGAACATTGTGCGATGGCATGAGTGAACACGTCAAGTGTTTGATTAAATGCTAGGTGATTGTCTAGTAGAGAGGGTTCTATATGAATTAAGAGGATTTCGATTTGTTTAGGGTCACACAAAAATTCAGTATATTCTTTGTCCAGTGACGGATGTCCTTGTAAACCTCAATTCTGGTTGGTTGACTAGCTTTTAATTTGTTAATTTCGTTTTATCTCTTGCCTTAATTTCAATCGTATTAAAACTCCCTCTGTTTATTATTCTGTTTTCAATTGAGTGATCTTTAGTCCTATGCAAAAATCCTTGGAGACATTCATGTTGTCCTATATTACAAATTTCTTTATAAGCTGGTTAATTTGAGTGAGTTCGACAGTTCACGTCAGTGTTCTCATCTTATGAAGCTTGGAGAGAAGCTTTGGGCCATACAAACATCCTTTAAGCCTCTTGAATCTTGACAACTGTTGCGTTTTGTCCGTTTGACCAAAAAGTCTAAGCATAGACCAAAAGTAAGCAAACTTTCTTCTAAGAGAAACAATAACGAATAACCACGACATATTCTCATCCCCTGAAGCTTTGGGGTGATGCTTGGGGTCACACAAACATCCTTTAGGCCTCTCGAATACCGAAAACCTAGCTAAGTTTGTCTGTTTAACCAAAAAGTCAAAGATAAACTAACAGGAACTAAAGTTTCTTCTACGAGAAATAACAATGTATAACCAGGACATTGTCTCATCTCATGAAGCTTTGGGAAGAGCTGAGGTCATACAAACATCCTCTATGCCTATTCAATCACGAAAACTCGCTAAGTTTGTCCGTTAGACCAAAAAAATCAAAATAGACTAAAAGGAACTAAGTTTCTTCTACGAAAACAACAACGCATAATTCTCATCCCTTGAAGCTTTGGGCAAGTTGGGTCAACAAACAACCTCTAGGCTCTCGAATCCTGAAACTTTCTAAGTTTGCCCGTTTGAGTAAAAAGTCAAGATAGACAAAAGGAACCAAACTTCGTCTAGAGAAACAACAACAAATAACCAAGACATTTCTCACCCCTTGAAGCTTGGCTGAACTTGGGGTCACACAAACAATCCTCTAGGCCTCTCGAATCATGAAAACTTTTATGTTTGTCGGTTTGACCAAAAAAGTCAAAGATAGAACTAAAAGGAAGTAAACTTTTTCTAAGAGAAATAAACAACGAATAACCAGGATAGTTTCTCATCCCTTGAAACTTTAGAGAGAGATGGGTCAGATCAAACATCTTCGAGACCGATTGAATCACGAAAAACTTGTCAGTATGTCCGTTTGACTAAAAAGTCAAAAATGACCAAAGGAACTAAAGTTTTGTCTACGAGAAAACAATAACTCATAACCAAGACATATTCTCATTCATTGAAGTTTGGGAAGAGCTTGGGTCCCACAAATATCCTCTTGGCCTCTCGAATCCCAAAATCTTGCTAAGTTTGTCTGTTTACTAAAAAGTCCAAAGATAGACTAAAAGGAAGCAAACTTTCGTCTCAAGAGAAATAACAACGGATAACAAGACATATTCTCATCCCATGAAGCTTTGGGGAAACTTGGGTCACACAAACATCCTCTAGGCCTCTCGAAATTAAGAAAACTTCTAGTTTATCCGTTTACCAAAAAGTCAAAAGATAGGCTAAAGGAAGCAAACTTTCTCTTAGAGAACAACAACGAATAACCAAGACATATTCTCATATCTTAAAGCTTCGGGGAGTGCTTGGGGTCACCACACATATCCTCTAGGTCTCTCAATCCCGAAACTTGCTAAGTTTTTTCATTTGACCAAAAAAGTCAAAGATAAAAAAGGAACCAAATCATCTAAGAGAAACAACAACGAATAACCCAAGACATATTCATGTCCCCTTGAAGCTTTTGGGAGAGCTTGGGCCGCACGAACATCCTCTAGGTCTCTCGAATCATAAAAACTTGCGAAGTTGTCTATTTGGTCAAAAAGTTAAACATAGACCAAAGAGAAGTAAACTTTCGATCTATGAGAAACAACAACAAATAACCAGACAAGTTTCTTATCTCATGAAGCTTTGGGAGACATTGGGAAATACAAACATCCTTAACCTCTCGAATCTTGACCAAAAAGCAAAGAAGCCAAACTTTCATCTAGGGAAATAACGACAAATAACAAAGACATGTTCTAATCCTTGAAGCTTTAGAGAGAGCACTTTGTTCACACAAACATCCTCTACGCCTTTGGAATCACGAAAATGCTCAGTTTGTCCGTTTGACTAAAAAATCGAAGTAGACCAAAAGGAACTAAAGTTTCGTTACGAGAAACAAACAAGCTAACCAAACATATCTCATCCCTTGAAGCTTTGGAGAGAGCTTTTTAGCCAAAACAAATATCCTCTTGCCTCTCGAATCCCGAAAATTGCAAAGTGTTATCTGTTTGACCCAGAAGTCAAAATGATAGACTAAAAGGAAGCAAACTTTCATCTAAGAGAGTAACAACACATAACCTAGATATGTTCTACTCCCTTGAAGATTTAAGAGAGCATGGGGTCACACAAAATCCTCTAGCTATTGAATCACAAAAACTCGCTAGTTGTTGTTTGACCAAAAAGTCACAAAGACAGACCAAAAGGAAACTAAAGTTTCGTCTACGATAAAACAACCAACGAATACGAACTTATCTCTCATCCGTTAGAGCTTTGGGGTTGAGCTTAGTCACACAACATCCTCTAGGCCTCTGAATCATGAAAAAACTTGTTACGTATGTTCGTTTGACCAAAAAGTCAAAGATAAACCAAAAATTGAAAGCAAACTTTCGTCTAAGAGAAAACAAACAACAAATAACCCAAGACATGTTCTGATCCCTTGAAGCTTTAGAGAGAGCTTGGGGTTCACACCAAATATCCTCTAGGCCTATTAAACTCACAAAAAACTTGCTAAGTCTATCCGTTTGACCCAAAATTCAAAAGATAGACCAAAAACGAATTCAAACTTCGTCTAAGAGAAATAACAACAAATTAACCAAGACATATTCTCATCCATTAAAAGCTTTGAGAGATCTTGGGTCACACATATCCTCTAGGCCTCCGATTGCCGAAAACTTGCTAAGTTTATCCATTTACCAAAGAAGCAAAGAGTGAGATGCATAACTTGGATTATACTTAACCAAATGGCTCATAATATACCTTTTTGGAAAGCTTATGATGTCTACTCTATCCTAATAGAATATGAGAATTTTTGGTGAAGTATATTAGTTCCAGTTATCGAAATATTTAAGGCTGTTCATGGTTGAATTATGGTGAAAACTCTGTTTGCTTGTTTCTCTTGAAGAACACTTGTGGACTCTTATAAGTTATAGTGTGAGCTTTTTATTAGCTATCAACCTCAAGAATTATCAAAGTGGTTATTGTTGAAGTATGTTTATATTCCCTTCCGTTGTGTTGCTTAATTAAACGTTGCGCTTAGAGACCATAAAGGTTAACGGTCCGGATGCATACGGGGCGTTACACTTTGGGGTGAGGTTGGGGTCAACAAACAACCTCTAGGCCTCTCAAATCCTGAAAACTTTCTAAGTTTGCCCGTTTGAGTAAAAAGTCAAAGATAGACTAAAAGGAACCAAACTTTCGTCTAAGAGAAACAAACAACAAATAACCAAGACATATTCTCATCCCTTGAAGCTTTGGGCTGAACTTGGAGTCACACAAACATCCTCTAGGCCTCTCGAATCATGAAAACTATTTATGTTTGTCGGTTTGACCAAAAAGTCAAAGATAGACTAAAAGGAAGTAAACTTTTGTCTAAGAGAAATAACAACGAATAACCAGGATATGTTCTCATCCCTTGAAACTTTAGAGAGAGCATGGGGTCAGACAAACATCTTCGAGACCGATTGAATCACGAAAACTTGTTCAGTTTGTCCGTTTGACTAAAAAGTCAAAAATAGACCAAAAGAAACTAAAGTTTCGTCTACGAGAAATAATAACTCATAACCAAGACATATTCTCATTCATTGAAGTTTTGGGAAGAGCTTGGAGTCACACAAATATCCTCTTGGCCTCTCGAATCCCAAAATCTTGCTAAGTTTGTCCTGTTTGACTAAAAAGTCAAAGGTAGACTAAAAGGAAGCAAACTTTCGTCTAAGAGAAATAACAACGGATAACCAAGACATATTCTCATCCCATGAAGCTTTGGGGAGAGCTTGGGGTCACACAAACATCCTCTAGGCCTCTCGAATCAAGAAAACTTACTATGTTTATCCGTTTAAACCAAAAAGTCAAAGATAGGCTAAAAGGAAGCAAACTTTCGTCTTAGAGAAACAATCAATGAATAACCAAGACATATTCTCATCTCTTGAAGCTTTGGGGAGATGCTTGGGGTCACACACACATCCTCTAGGCTTCTCGAATCCCGAAAACTTGCTAAGTTTTTTCATTTGACCAAAAAGTCAAAGATAAATAGACCAAAAGAAACCAAACTTTTCATCTAAGAGAAACAACAACGAATAACCAAGACATATTCTTGTCCCTTGAAGCTTTGCGGAGAGCTTGGGGCCGCACGAACATCCTCTAGGTCTCTCGAATCATAAAAACTTGCGAAGTTTGTCCTATTTGGTCAAAAAGTTAAACATAGACCAAAAGGAAGTAAACTTTCGTCTATGAGAAACAATAACAAATAACCAAGACAAGTTCTTATCTCATGAAGCTTTGGGGAGACATTGGGGTAATACAAACATCCTCTAAACCTCTCGAATCTTGACCAAAAAGTCAAAGATAGACCAAAAGGAAGCAAACTTTCATCTAGGGGAAATAACGACAAATAACAAAGACATGTTCTAATCCCTTGAAGCTTTAGAGAGATCATGTGGTCACACAAACATCCTCTACGCCTTTGGAATCACGAAAACTTGCTCAGTTTGTCCGTTTGACTAAAAAGTCAAAGGTAGACCAAAAGGAACTAAAGTTTCGTTTACGAGAAACAACAACGCATAACCAAAACATATTCTCATCCCTTGAAGCTTTGGAGAGAGCTTTCAGCCAAACAAATATCCTCTTGGCCTCTCGAATCCCGAAAAATTGCAAAGTGTATCTGTTTGACCCAGAAGTCAAAGATAGACTAAACGGAACAAACTTTCATCTAAGAGGAACAACAATCAATAACCGAGATATGTTCTCATCCCTTGAAGATTTAGAGAGAGCATGGGGTCACACAAACATCCTCTAGGCTAATTGAATCACGAAACTCGCTAAGTTTGTCTGTTTGACCAAAAAGTCAAAGACAGACCAAAAGGAACTAAAGTTTCATCTACGAAAAACAACAACGCATAACCGAGACATATTCTCATCCGTTGAAGCTTTGGGGAGAGCTTGGGGTCACACAAACATCCTCTAGGCCTCTTCGAATCCCATGAAAACTTGCCAAACGTTTGTCCGTTTGACCCAAAAAGTAAAAGATAGACCAAAAGGAAGCAAACTTTTCGTCTAAGAGAAACAACAATGAATAACCAAGACATATTCTTAATCCCTATAAAGCTTTAGGGAGAGATTGGGAGTCACACAAACATCCTCTAAGGCCTCTCGAATCACGAAAAACTTGCTAAGTTCTATCCGTTTGACCAAAAATGTCAAAGATAGACCAAAAGGAATCAAACTTTAGTCTAAGAGAAATAACAATGAATAACCAAGACATATTCTCATCCGTTAAAGCTTTTGGAGAGATCATGGGATCACACATATCCTCTAGGCCTCTCGAATGCCGAAAACTTGCTAAGTTTATCCATTTGACCAAAGAGTCAAAGATAGACTAAAAGGAACTAAAGTTTCGTCTACGAGAAACAACAACGCATAACCAAGATAGACTAAGTTCATCCGTTTGAACAAAAAGTTAAAGATAAACTAAAAGGAACTAAACTTTCGTCTAAGGGAAACAATAATGAATAACTAAGACATATTCTCATCCCTTGAAGCTTTGGGAAGAACTTAGGGTCTCACAATCATCCTCTAGGCCTCTCGAATCATGAAATCTTGCTACGTTTGTTCGTTTGAAGGAAAAGTCAAAAGATAGGCGAAAAGGAAGCAGACTTTCATCCAAGAGAAACAACAACGAATAACCAAGACATGTATTCATTCCTCGAAGCTTTAGAGAGAACTTGGGGTCAAACAGACATCCTGTAGGCCTATTAAAGCATGAAAACTCGCAAAGTTTGTTCGTTTGACCAAAAAGTCAAAGATAGACAAAAAGGAACCAAAGTTTCGTCTACGAGAAGCAACAAACGCATAACCAAATCATATTATCATCCCATGAAGATTTGGGGAGAGCTTGGGGTCACACAAACATCTTCTTGGCCTCTCGAATCATGAAAACCTACTACCTTTTCCATTTGACCAAAAGTAAAAGATAGACCAAATGTAAGCAAACTTTCATCTAAGAGAAACAATAACGAATAACCAAGGCATGTTCTCATCCCTTGAACCTTTAGAGAGCGCTTGTGGTCACACAAACATCTTCTAGGCCAATTGATATCGATAACTTTGTCTGTTTGAGAAAAAAGTCAAAGATAGACTAAAAGGAACTAAAGTTTCGTCTGCAAGAAACAACAAAGCATAACTATGACATATTCTCATCTCTTGAAGCTTTGGGGAGAGCTTGGGGTCCCACAAACATCCTTTAGGCCACTCGAATCCCGAAAACTTAATAAGTTTATCAGTTTGAATAAAAAGTCAAGGATAGACTAAAAGGAACGAAAATTTCATCTAACAGAAACAACAACAAATAACTAAGACATATTCTCATCCCTTGAAACTTTGGGGAGAGCTTAGGGTCACACAAACATCGTCTAGGCCCGTCGAATGACCAAAACTTGCTAAGTTTGTCCGTTTGGCCAAAAAGATAAAGATAGACAAAAAGAAACCAAACTTTCGTTTAAGAGAAACAACAACGAGTAACCAAGACATATTCTACCCGTGAAGCTTTGGGAGGAGCTTGAGGTCACACAAATATCATCTAGGCCTCTCGAATCCCAAAAACATGCTACGTTTGTCTGTTTGACTAAAAAGTTAAAGATAGACAAAAAGCGTCTAAGAGAAATAACAACGAATAACTAAGACATATTCACAACCCTTGAAGCTTTAGGGATTGTTTGGGGTCACACAAACATCCTCTAGCCCTCTCGAATACCGAAAGCTTACTACGTTTGTCTGTTTGACCAAAAAGTAAAAGATAGACTAAAAGAAACGAAACTTTCATCTAAGAAAAACAACAATGAATAACCCAGGCATGTTCTCATCTCCTGAAGCATTAGAGGGAGCTTGGGGTCACACAAACATCTTCCAGGTCTATTGAAGCATGAAAACTCGGTAAGTTTGTCCGTTTGATCAAAAAGTCAAAGATAGATCCAAAGGAACTAAAGTTTCGTCTACAAGAAACAACAACGCATAACCAAGATATATTCTGATCCCTTGAAGGTTTGGGGAGAGGTTGGGGTCACACAAATATCCTCTAGGCCTCTCGAATCCCAAAAACTTGTTAAGTTTGTCTATTTGACTAAAAAGTCAAAGATAGACTAAAAGGAACCAAACTTTCGTCTAAGAGAAACAATAATGAATAACCAAGACATATTCTCATCCCTTGAAGCTTTGGGGCGAGATTGGGGTCACACAAACTTTCTCTGGGCCTCTCGAATCCCGAAAACTTGTTAAGTTTGTCCGTTTGACCATAAAGTCAAAGATAGACTAAAAGAAACCAAACTTTCGTCGAGAGAAACAATAACAAATAACCAAGACATATTCTTATCCTATGAAGCTTTGGGGAGAGCTTGGGTTGATACAAACATCGTCCAGGCCTCTCGAATCACCAAAACTTGCTAAGTTTGTCCGTTTGCCCAAAAAGTTAAAGATACATCAAACGAAAGCAAATGTTCGTCTATGAGAAACAATAACGAATAACCAATATATATTCTCATCTCTTGACGCTTTGGGGAGAACTTGGGGTCACACAAACCTTCTTTTTGCCTCTTGAATGACAAAAACTTACTACAATTGTCCGTTTGACCAAAAAATCAAAGATAGACCAAAAGGAAGCAAACTTTCGTCTACGAGAAACAACAACGAATAACCAAGACATAGTCTCATCCCCTGAAGCTTTGGGGGAGCTTGGGGTCACACACATATCCTCTAGGCCTCTCGAATCCCGAAAACTTGCTAAGTTTATTCATTTGACCAAAAAAGTCAAAGATAGACTAAAAGGAACTAAACTTTCGTTTATGAGAAACAACAACGAATAACCAAGACATATTCTCATCGCTTGAAGCCTTGGGGAGAGCTTGAGATCACACAAACAACTTCTAGGCCTCTCGAATCACGAAAATTTACGAAGTTTGTCCGTTTGGCCAAAAAGTCAAAGATGGACCAAAAGGAAGCAAACTTTCGTCTACGAGAAACAACAATGTTTAACCAAGACATATTCTCATCCCCTGAAAGTTTGGGGGGAGCTTGGGGTCACACACATATCCTCTAGGCCTCTCGAATCCCGAAAGCTTGCTAAGTTTATCTATTTGACCAAAAAGACCAAAAAGTCAAAGATAGACTAAAAGGAACCAAACTTTAGTCTAAGAGAACCAACAATGAATAACCAAGACATATTCTCATCCCTTGAAGCTTTGGGGAGAGCTTGGGGTCGCACAAACAATCTCTAGGCCTCTCGAATAACGAAACTTGCGAAGTTTATCGGTTTGGACAAAAAGTCAAAGATAGACCAAACGGAAGCAAACTTTCATCTATGACAAACAACAACAAATAACCAAGACATGTTCTCATGTCATGAAGTTTTGAGGGCACCTTAGGGTCATACAAACATCCTCTAAGCCTCTTCAACCTTGAAAACTTGTTAAATTTGTCCGTTTGAACAAAAAGTCTAAGATAGACCAAAAGCAAGCTTTCATCTAAGAGAAACAATGACGAGTAACCACAACATATTCTCATCCCTTGAAGCTTTGGGGTGAGCTTGAGGTCACACAAACATCCTCTAAGCATCTCGAATCCCGAGAACTAGCTAAGTTTGTCTGTTTGACCAAAAAGTCAAAGATAAACTAACAAGAACTAAAGTTTCATCTACGAGACAGCAATGCATAACCAGGACATATTCTCATTCCATGAAGCTTTGAGGAGAGCTTGGGGTCAGACACATATCCTTTAGGGCTCTCGAATGCTGAAAACTTGTTAAGTTTATCCGTTTGAACAAGAATTCAAAGATAAACTAAAAGGAACCAAACTTTCTTCTAAGAGAAACAACAACAAATAACCAAGACTTATTCTCATCCCATGAAGCTTTGGGGAGAGCTTGGGGTCACACAAATGTCCTCTAGGCCTCCCGAATCCTGAAAACTTGCTACGTTTGTCCATTTGACCGAAAAGTTAAAGAGAGACTAAAAGGAAGCAAACTTTCGTCTAAGGAAAATAATAGCAAATAACCACGATATATTCTCGTCCCTTGAAGCTTTGGGGTGAGCTTGAAGTCACACAAACATCCTCTAGGCCTCTTGAATCCCGAAAACTTGCTAAGTGAATATGTTTGACCAAAAAGTGAAAGATAGACTAAAAGAAACTAAGCTTCCGTCTAAGAGAAACAACAACGAATAACCAAGACATGTCCTCATCCTTTGAAACTTTGGGAAGATCTTGGGGTCGCACAAACATCCTCTAGACATCTCGAATTATGAAAACTTGCGAAGCTTGCCTGTTTGGCCAAAAAGTCAAAGATAGACTAAAAGGAAGCAAACTTTCATCTATGAGAAACAACAATAAATAACCAAGACATATTCTCATCCCATGAAGCTTTGGGGAGAGCTTGGGTTCATGCAAACATCCTCTAGGCTTCTCGAATCTTGAAAACTTGTTACGTTTGTCTGTTTGACCAAAAAGTCAAAGACAGACCAAAAGGAAGCAAACTTTCGTATATGAAAAATAACAACGAATAACCAAGAAATGTTATGATCCCTTGATGCTTTAGAAAGAGCTAGGGGTCACACAAACATCCTCTATGCCTCTCAAATCCCGAAATATTGTTAAGTTTGTCAGTTTGACCAAAAAGTCAAAGATAGACTAAAAGGAAGCAAAGTTTCGCCTAAAAGAAACATCAACGAATAACCAAGACATATTCTCATCCCTTGAAGATTTGGGGAGAGCTTGGGGTCACACAAATATCCTCTAGGCCTCTCGAATCACGGAAACTTTCAAAGTTTGTCTGTTTGGCCAAAAAAGTCAAAGATAGACCAAAAGGAAGCAAACTTTTATCTATGAGAAACAACAACAAATAACCAAGACATATTCTCATCTTATGAAGCTTTAGGGAGAGCTTGGGGTCATACGAACATCCTCTAGGCTTCTTGAATCCTGAAAACTTGTTACATTTGTCCGTTTGACCAAAAAGTCAAGATAGACCAAAAGGAACTAAAGTTTCGTCTAGGAGAAATAACAACAAATAAGCAAGACATATTCTCACCCCTTGAAGCTTTAGAGAGAGCTTGGGGTCACACAAACATCCTCTAGGCCTATTGAATCACGAAAGCTTGCTAGGTTTGCCCGTTTAACTAAAAAGTGAAAGATAGACCAAAAGGAACTGAAGTTTCGTCTACGAGAAACAACAACGCATAACTAACACATATTCTCATCCCTTGAAGCTCTGGGGAGAGCTTGGGGTCACACAAATATCCTCTAGGCCTCTCGAATCATGAAAACTTGCTATGTTTGTCCGTTTGACCAAAAAGTCAAAGAGAGACCAAAAGGAAGCAAACTTTCGTCTAACAGAAACAATAACGAATAACCATGACATATTCTCATCCCTTGAGGCTTTGGGTTGAACTTGGGGTCACACAAAAATCCTCTAGGCCTCTCGAATCCTGAAAACTTGCTAAGTTTGTCTGTATGACCAAAAAGTCAAAGATAGACTAAAAGAAACTAAAGTTTCATCTACGAGAAACAACAACGCATAACCAAGACATATTCTCTTCCCTTGAAGTTTTGGAGAGAGCTTGGGGTCGCACAAATATCTTCTAGGCCTCTCGAATCCCGAAAACTTGCTAAGTTTGTCTGTTTGACTAAAAAGTCAAAGATAGACAAAAAGGAAGGAAACTTTCTTCTAAGAGAAACAAAAACGAATAACCAAGACATATTCACATCCCTTGAAGCTTTGGAGAGAGCTTAGGGTCACAAACATTCTCTAGGCTTATTGAATCACGAAAACTCGCAGTGTTTGCCCGTTTGACCAAAAAGTCAAAGATAGACCAAAAGGAACTAAACTTTCGCTTAAAAGAAATAACAACGAATTACCAAGACATATTCCCATCTCACTTAGGAGAATATGTCTTGGTTATTCACAGTGGTTTCTCTTGGATGAAACTTTGCTTCCTTTTGGTCTAACTTTCACTTTATGGTCAAACTGACGAACTTAGTGAGTTTTCATGATTTGAGAGGCTCAGCGCATGTTTGTGTGACCCCAAGCTCTCCCCAAAGCTTTGAGGTATGAGAATATGTCTTGGTTATTTGTTGTTATTTCTCATAGATGAAAGTTTGCTTCATTTTAGTCTATCTTTGACTTTTTACTCAAATGGACAAATGTAGCAACTTTTTGTGATTCGAGAGGCCTAGAGGATGTTTGTGTGACCCCAAGCTCTTCCTAAAGCTTCAAGGGATGTGAATATGTGTTGGTTATTTGTTGTTGTTTCTCTTAGGCGAAAGTTTACTTCCTTTTGGCATATCTTTGACTTTTTGGTCAAACGGATAAACGTAGCAAGTTTTCATGATTCGAGAGATCGAGAGGATGTTTGTGTGACCCCAAGCTCTTCCCTAAGCTTCAAGGGATGGCTTTAAGTCTTGGTTATTCGTTGTTGTTTCACATAGACGAAAGTTTACTTCCTCTTGGTCTATCTTTAACTTTTTGGTCAAACGGACAAACTTAGCAAGTTTTCGGGATTTAAGAGGCCTAGAGGATGTTTGTGTGTCGCCAAACTCTCCCCAAACCTTCATGGATGAGAATATGTCTTGGTTATTCGTTGTTGTTTCTCATAGACGAATGTTTGCTTCCTCTTACTTTATCTTTGACTTTTTGGTCAAATGGACAAACGTAGCAGGTTATCGCGACTTGGGAGGCCATCTGTGACCCCTAGTTCTCCCCAAAGCTTTCATGGGATGAGAATATATCTTGGAAATTCTTTGTTGTTTGTCTTATATGAAAGTTTAGTTTCTTTTTGTCTATCATATACTTTTTAGTCAAACGGATAAACTTAGCGAGTTTTCATGATTCGGGTGGCCTAGAGGACGTTTGCGTAATCCCAAGCACTCCACTAAGCTTCAAGGGATGAGAATACGTTTTGGTTATTCATTATTGGTTCTCTTACATGAAAGTTTAGTTCCTTTTGGTCTATGTTTGACTTTTTAGTCGAACAGAGAAACTTAGCAAGTTTTTGTGTTTCAATGGGCCTAGAGGATGTTTGTGTAACTCCAAACTCTCCCCAAAGCTTCTAGGGATCAGAATATGTGTTTGTTATTCATTGTTGTTTCCCTTATACGAAAGTTTAGATCCTTTTGATCTATCTTTGACTTTTTAGTCAAACAGACAAAGTTAGCATGTTTATGGGATTCGAGAGGCCTAGAGATTGTTTCTGTGGCCTCAAGCTCTCCCTAAAGCTTCATGGGATAAGAATATGTCTTGGTCATTCGTTGTTGTTTCTCATAGACGAAAGTTTGCTTTCTTTTGGTGTATCTTTGACTTTTTGGTCAAACGGAGAAACTTAGCAAGTTTTCGGAATTCGAGAGGCCTAAAGGATGTTTGGGTGACCCCATGCTCTCCCCAAAGCTTCATGGGATGAAAATATGTCCTAGTTATTTGTTGTTATTTTTCTTCGATGAAAGTTTGGTTCCTTTTGATCTATTCTTGACTTTTTAGTCAAACGGACAAACTTAGCAAGTTTTCCTGATTCAAAAGCACTAGAGGATTTTGTGTGTCCCCAAGCTCTCCCCAAAGCTTCTGAGGTTGAAAGTTTGCTTCTTTTTAGTCTGTCTTTGACTTTTTCATCAAATGGGCAAACTTAGAAAATTTTCGGGATTCGAGAGGCTTCAAAAGAATTTTGTATGACCCCAAGCTCTCCCCAAAGCTTCAAGGGATGAGAATATGTCTTAGTTATTCGTTGTTGTTTCTCTTTGACAACAGTTTTCTTCCTTTTATTCTGTCATTGACTTTTTGATCAAACGTACAAACTTAGCAAGTTTTCGAGATTTGAGATGCCTAGAGAATATTTGTGTGACCCCAAGCTCTCCCCAAAGCTTCAAAGGATGAGAATATGTCTTGGTTATTTGTTGTTGTTTCTCTTAAACGAAAGTTTGCTTCCTTTTGATCTATCCCTGACTTTTTGTTCTAATAGACGCACTTAGCGAGTTTTCGTGACTCGAGGGGCGTAGAGGATGTATATGTGACCCGAAGCCCTGCCCAAAGCATCAAGGGATGAGAATATGTCTTGGTTATTCATTATTGTTTCTCTTAGACGAAAGTTTGGTTCCTCTTAGTCTATCTTTGACTTTTTGGTTAATCGGACAAACTTGGAAAGTTTTCGAGATTCAAGAGGCCTAGAGGATGTTTGTGTGACCAAAGCTCTCCCCAAAGCTTCAAGGGATGGGAATATGTCTTAGTTATTCGTTGTTATTTTTCTTAGACGAAAGTTTTGTTCTATTTGGCATAGCTTTAACTTTTTGGTCAAACGGACAAGTGTAGCAAGTTTTCGTGATATGAGTGGCCTCGAGGATGTTTATATGACCCTAACCTCTCCCCGATGCTTCGAAGGATGAGAATATGTCTTGGTTATTCATTGTTGTTTCTATTAGATGAAAGTTTGGCTCCTTTTTGTCTATCTTTGACTTTTTTGCTCAAACAAACAAACTTCGCAACTTTTTGTGATTCGAGAAGCGTAGAGAATGTTTGTGTGGCCCTAAGCTCTCCCCAAAGCTTCAAAGGATGAGAATATCTCTTGGTTATTCGTTGTTATTTCTCTTAGATGAAAGTTTTGTTCCTTTTAGTTTATCATTGACTTTTTGGTCAAACGGATAGACTTAGCAAGTTTTCGTGATTTGAGAGGTTTAACCAAAGCTTCAAAGGATGAGAATATGTCTTGGTTATTCATTGTTGTTTCTCTTAGATGAAAGTTTGGCTCCTTTTAGTCTATCTTTGGCTTTTTGGTCAAACAAACAAACTTCACAACTTTTCGTGATTCGAGAGGCCTAGAGGATGTTTGTGTGACCCCATGCTCTCCCCAAAACTTCAAGGGATGACAATATGTCTTGGTTTTCCTCCGTTGTTTCTGTTAGATGAAAGTTTCGTTCTTTTTGGTCTATCTCTGACTTTTTGGTCAAACGGACAAATTTTGTGGGTTTTCAGGATTTGAGAGGCTAAGAGGATGTTTGTGAGACCCCAACCTCTCCCCAAAGCTTTAAAGGATGAGAATTTGTCACGATTATTCATTGTTGTTTCTCTTAGATGAATGTTTGGTTCCTTTTAGTTTATCTTTGACTTTTTTGGTCAAACAGACAAACTTAACAACTTTTCGTGATTCAAGAGGTTTTCCCGAAAGCTTCAAAAGGAAGAGAATATGTCTTAATTATTCGTTGTTATTTCTCTTAAATGAAAGTTTGCCACCTTTTGGTCTATCTTTGACTTTTTAGTCAAACAAATAAACTTACTAAAGTGTTCGTGACTCGAGAGGCCTAGAGGATGTTTGTGTGACCTTAACCTCTCCCCAAAGCTTCAAGGGATGAGAATATGTCTTGGTTATTTGTTGTTATTTTTCTTAGATAAAGGTTTGGTTCCTCTAGGTCTAACTTAGACTTTTGGGTCAAATGGTTGAATTTAGCAAGTTTTCCAGGTTCGAGAGCCCTAGAGGATGTTTGTGTGACCCCATGCTCTCCGCAAAGCATCAAGGGATGAGAATATGCCATGGTTATTCGCTATTGTTTCTATTAGATGAAAGTTTGGCTCCTTTTGGAATAGCTTTGACTTTTTGGCCAAACAGACACACATAGCAAGTTTTCATGATTCGAGAGGCCTAAAGGATGTTTACGTGACACCGAACACTGCCTAGTGCATCAAGGGATGAGAATATGTCTTCGTTATTCATTGTTGTTTCTCATAGACGAAAGTTTGGTTCCTTTTAGTCTGTCTTTGGCTTTTTGGTCAAACAGAAAAATATAGCAAGTGCTCATGATTTGAGAGGCCTAGAGGATGTTTGTGTGACCCCATACTCTCCCCAAAAGCTTCAAGGGATGAGAATATGTCTTGTTTATTAGGTGTTATTTTTCTTAGACAAAAGTTTAGCTCCTTTTGGTCTGTCTTTGACTTTTTGGCTGAGCAGACATATTTAGTGACTTTTCGTCATTCAAGAGGCCTAGAAGATGTTTGTGTGACCGCAAGCCGTACCTAAAGTATCAAGGGATGAGAATATATCTTTTTTATTCATTGTTGTTTCTCTTGTATGAAAGTTTAGTTCCTTTTAGTCTATCTTTGACTTTTTGGTCAATTGGACAAACTTGGTGAGTTTTCGAGAGTCGAAAGGCCTACAACATGTTTGTGTGACCCCAAAACTTCAAGGGATGAGAATATGTCTTGGTCATTCGCTATTGTTTCTCTTAGACGAAAGTTTAGTTTCTTTTGCTCCAACTTTGACTTTATGGTCAAACAGACAAACTTCACCAATTTTCGTGATTCAATAGGCCTAGAGGATGTTTGTGTGACCCTAACCTCCCGCCAAAGCTTCAAAGGATGAGAATATGTCTTGGTTATTCATTGTCGTTTCTCTTAGACAAAAGTTTGGTTCCTTTTAGTCTATCTTTGACTTTTTAGTCAAACGGACAAACTTAGTGGGTTTTCGTGATTCGAGAGGCCTAGAGTATCTTTGTATGACTCCAGGCTCTCCCCAAAGCTTAAAGGTATGAGAATATGTCTTGGTTATTTGTTATTTTTCTTAGATGAAAGTTTGCTTCCTTTTAATTTGTCTTTGACTTTTTGGTCAAACGGACAAACATAGCACGCTTTCGTGATTCAAAGGGCCTAGAGGACGTTTGTTTGACCCCAAACTCTCCCCAAAGCTTCAAAAGATGACAATATGACTTAGTTATTCGTTGTTATTTTTATGATTAGAGAGGCCTAGAGTTGTTTGCGTTACCCCAAGCTATCCCCAAAGCTTCAAGGGATGATAATATATCTTGGTTATTCATTGTTGTTTCTCTTAAAATGAAAGTTTGCTTCCTTTTAGTTTATCTTTGACTTTTTGGTCAAACGGATAAATGTAGGGACTTTTCGTCATGTCAGAAGTCCTAGAGGACGTTTGTGTGACCGCAAGCTCTCCCCAAAACTTCAAGGAAAGAGAATATGTCTTGGTGATTTGTTGTTGTTTCTCTTGGATGAAAGTATGCGTCCTTTTGGTCTATCTTCGATTTTTTAGTCAAACAGACAAATGTAGTGACTTTTCATCATTCGAGAGGCCTAGAGGATATTTGTGTGACCCCAAGCTCTCCCGAAAGATTCATAGGATGAGAATATGTCTTGGTTATTCGTTATTGTTTCTCAAAGACGAAAGTTTGCTTCCTTTTAGTCTATCTTTGACTTTTTAGTCAAACGGACAAATGAAGCATGTTTTTATGATTCGAGTGGCCTAGAGGATATTTGTGTGACCCCAAACTCCCCCCAAAGTTTCAAGAGATGAGAATATGTCTTGGTTATTCGTTATTGTTTGTCTTGGATGAAAGTTTGGTTCCTTTTGTTCTATCTTTGACTTTTTTGGTGAAACAGGCAAACTTAGAACGTTTTCGTGTTTCAATAGGCTTAGAAGATGTTTCTGTGACCCCCAGCACTCCGCAAAGCTTCAGGAGATGAGAATATGTCTTGGTTATTTGTTATTGTTTCTCTTAGATGAAAGCTTGGATCCTTTTGGTCAATCTTTGACTTTTTACTCTAATGGACAAACCTAGCGAGTTTTCATTTATCAAGAGGCCTAGAGGATGTTTGTGTGACCTACACCTCTCCCCAAAGCCTCAAAGGATGAGAATATCTTGGCTATTCGTTATTATTTCTCTTAGATGAAAGATTGTTTCCTTTCGGCCTATCTTTGACTTTTAAATCAAACGGACAGACTTAGCAAGCTCTCGGGATTCGAGAGACCTAGAGGATGTTTGTGTGACCCCAAGCTCTCCCCAAATCTTCAAGAAATTAGAATAAGTCTTGGTTATTCGTTGATGTTTCTCATAGATGAAAGTTTGCTTCCTTTTGGTCTATCTTTGACTTCTGGTCAAACGGACAAACTTAGTAAAAAGTCAAACATAGACCATAGCTTTATGGGATGAGAACAAGTCTTAGATAATCATCATTGTTTGCTTCCGAATGGTCCATCTTTGACTTTTTAGTGAAACGGACAAACTTAACAAGCTTTCAGTATTTGAGATGCCCAGAGGATGTTTGTGTGACCCCAAGCTCTCTCCAAAGCTTCAAGGGATGGCTATAAGTCTTGGTTATTCATTGTTGTTTATCTTAGATGAAACTTTCCTTCCTTAGTCTATGTTTGACTTTTTAGTCAAACGGATAAACTTAGCAAGTTGTTAGGATTTGAGAGGTCTAGAGGATGTTTGTGTGACCCCAAACTTTCCCCAAAGCTTTATTGGATGAGAATATGTCTCGGTTACTCGTTATTGTTT
>NSJW01000150.1:244435-335227 GCA_019955255.1 Castanospermum australe
CTGCGGAGAAATAAGAAACGAATAACCAGAACATATTCTCATGCTTCTGAAGCTTTGGGGAGAGCTTGGGATCACACAAACTCTCTAGGCCTCTCAAATCACGAAAGCTTAGTAAATTTGTCCGTTTAACCAAGAAGTCAAAGATAGACCAAATGGAAGCAAGAATAACCAAGACATATTCTCATCCCTTGAAGCTTTGGGGAGATCTTTGGATCACACAAACATCCTCTAGGCCTTTCGAATCCCAAAAACTTGCTAACTTTTTTCGTTTGACCAAAAAGTAAAAGATACATTAAAAGAAAGCAACTTTCGTATAAGAGAAACAACAACGAATAGCCAGGACAAAATCTCATCCCATGAAGCCTTGGGGAGAGCTTGGGGTCACTCAAACATCATCTAGCCCTCCCAAATCATGGAAACTTGCTAAGTTTGTCTATTTGGCCAAAAAGTCAAAGATAGGCCAAAAGGAACCAAACTTTCATCTAAAAGAAACAACAACGAATAATCAAGACTTATTGCCATCCCTTGAAGCTTTGGGGAGAGCTTGGTGTCACAAACATCCTGTGCCCTCTCGAATCCCAAAAACTTGTAAGTTTGTCCGTTTGACCAAAAAGTAAAAGATACATTAAAAGGAAGCAACTTTGGTCTAAGAGAAACAACAACGAACAACTAAGACATATTCTCATCCCTTCAAGCTTTGGGGAGAGCTTGGGATCACACAAACATTCTCTACACCTATTGATACATGAAAACTCGCTAAGTTTGTTTGTTTGACCAGAAAGTTAAAAGATAGACCAAAAGGAACGAAACTTTCGTTTAAGAGAAACAACAACGAATTTCGAAGACATATTCTCATCCCATGAAGCCTTGGGGTGAGCTTGGGATCACTCAAACAACTTTTAGCCGTCTCAAAATCACGGAAACTTGTTACATTTGTCCATTTGTTCAAAAAGTCAAAGATAGACCAAAATGAACCAAACTTTCATCTAAGAGAAACAACAACGAATAACCAAGACATATACTTGTCCCTTGAAGCTTTGGGGAGAAATTGGGGTCATACAATCATGCTCTAGTCCTCTCGAATCACGAAAACTCGCTAAGTTCGTCTGTTTATCCATATAGTCAAAGCTAGTCCAAAAGGAAGCAAGCTTTCGTTTATGAGAAACAACAGCAAGTAACAAAGATAGATTCTCATATCTTAAAGCTTTGTAGAGAGCTTGGGGTCATACAACCATCCTTTAGGCTTCTCAAATCCAAAAAACTTGCTAACCTTGTCCGTTTAGCCAAAATGTCAAAGATTGACCAATTGGAACCAAACTTTCGTCTAAGAGAAACAACAACGAATAACTATGACGTATTGCCATCTCTTGAAGCTTTGGGGAGAGCTTGGGGTCACACAAACATCCTCTAGGCCTCTCCAATCACGAAAGCTTACTTAGTTTGTCCATTTGACTGAAAAGTCAAAGACAAACCAAAAGGAAGCAAAGTTTCTTCTTTGAGTAACAACAACGAATAACCAAGGCATATTCTCATCCCACGAAGCTTTGGCAAGAACTTGTGGTCATGCAAACAGGCTCTAGGCCTCTCGAATCATGAAAACTCATTAAGTTCATCCCTTTGGCCATAAAGTCAAAGCTAGACCAAAAGGAAGCAAACTTTCATTTATGGGAAACAACAGCGAAAAACCAAGATATATTTTCATCCCTCAAAACTTTAGGGAGAGCTTAGGGTCACATAAACATCCTCTATGCCTCTTGAATTGTAAAAACTTGCTAAGTTTGTCCGTTTGAATAAAAAGTCAAAGATAGACCAAAAGGAACCAAACTTTCGTCTCAGAGAAACAACAATGAATTACCAAGACATATTCTCATCCCATGAAGCTTTGGGGAGAGCTTGCAGTCACACAAACAACCTCTAGGCCTTTCAAATCACGAAAACATGTTACGTTTTGTCCGTTTGATCAAAAGTCAAAGATAGGCCAAAACGAACCAAACTTTCATCGAAGAAGAACAACAACGAATAACCAAGACTTATTGCCATCCCTTGAAACTTTGGGGAGAGCTTGGGATCCCACAAACATCCTGATGAGGTTTTCCTTAAGCCTCTTGATTTCAGACCTAATTAGGACTAGAACAAATAGAATTGGAAAGGCAAAATTGAAAGAAAGAGTAAAGAAGGAAAAGAACAAATTCTGTCCGTTTTAGGAAATTTCCATAACTCACGATACAGAAATTGGAATTGAGTGATTCCAAAACGAGGTGAAAGATCCCTTTCTAAATCACGATTTAGACTCAAGAATCACCCGAAAAAAGAGTACGTATAACTTGAGATATGAGTGCGAGAAATTTAAGACGAAAATTAGGAAAAAGAAAAAGATAAGGATGGCGCCACAAACCTAGTTTGATAAGCCAAGAAGGATCGCCAGAAGAAAAGATTAATTCTTGATAAGATCAAATGATGCAAGGAAGAACCCTTAGCAGAGCAAAAACACCCAGTTTTCTTATATGTCAAAAATCTGCCTTCCTCATGATTCCCAAATGTTTAAATACAACTTAGTTTAGGGTTTGCCCATTAGGACTTAACAAAAATAAATACAAAACCCCATAGCATAAGCATCACTGATATGTTCTAGTGGTTAAGGAGACATATTCAGCTATAAGTGCCTGGGTTTCTAATCCTGCCGTGGACAAAATATATATTTTTGGCCATTCTCCTTTCATTCCAAGTGGGCTATGCATGTGTAAATCCTAGGCTCCACGTATTGGGCTTCAATTTGATGTTGGGCCTCTAATAAGTTATTCACCATATTTTTAAGTTCTTCTTGGGCCCTTTTAGCTCTTGCTCTCGTTCATGGGCCCTCCTAGACCTTGTATTGGATCTTGGACTTCTTTCTGGACTTGGGCCTGGACTTGGGCTTCTCCCATGAAGTCCTCATCACATCCTATAGGTCTCTCAAATCCCGAAAACTTGCTAAGTTTGTCCGTTTGACCAAAAAGTCGATGATAGACCAAAAGGAAACAAACTTTCATCTAAGAGAAACCGTAGCAAATAACCATGACATATTCTCATTCCGTGAAGCTTTGAGGAGTGCTTGGGGTCACAGAAATGTCCTCTCGGCCTCTCGAATCTTGAAACTTGCTAAGTTTATCCGTTTGATCAAAAAGTCAAAGATAGGCCAAAAGGAACCAAACATTCGTCGAAGAGAAACAACAACGGATAACCAAGACTTATTGCCATGCCTTGAAGCTTTGGGGAGAGCTTAGGTCACACAAACATCCTCTAGGCCTCTCTAATCACGAAAACTCGATAAGTTCATCCGTTTGGCCATAAAGTCAAAGCTAAACCAAAAGAAAACAAACTTTCATTGATGAGAAACAACAGCAAATAACCATGGCATATTCTCATCCCTTGATGTTTTAGGGAGAGCATCAGGTCATACAAACATCTCTATGTTTCTCGAATTGCGAAAACTCGCTAAGTTTGTCCGTTTGACTAAATAGTCTAAGATAGACCAAAAGGAACCAAACTTTCATCTAAGAGAAACAACAACGAATTAAAAAGACGTATTCTCATCCCATTAAACTTTTAGGAGAGCTTGTGTCTACACAAACATCCTCTTGGCCTATCAAATCACGAAACATGTTAAGTTTGCCCGTTTGAGCAAAAAGTCAAAGATTGACCAATAGGAAGCAAACTTTAGTCTAAGAGAAACAAAAACGAATAACTAAGACATATTGCCATCCCTTTAAGATTTGGGGAGAGCTTGGGGTCACACAAACATCCTCTAGGGCTCTCGAATCCCGAAAACTTGCTTAGTTTGTCTGTTTGTCCAAAAGTCGAAGATAGACCAAAATGAAGCAAACTTTCATTTAAGAGAAACAATAGCGAATAACCGTGACATATTCTCATCCCTTGAAGCTTTAGGTAGTGCTTGGGCTCACAGAAACATCCACAAGGCCTCTCAAATCAAGAAAACTAGCTAAGTTTGTCTGTTTGACCAAAAAGTCAAAGATAGGCCAAAAAGAACCTCACATTCGTCTAAGAAAAACAACAACGGATAACCAAGACTTATTGCCATCCCTTGAAGCTTTGAGAAGAGCTTAGGGTCACACAAACATCCTCTAGGCCTCTAGAATCACGAAAGCTTGCTAAGTTGTCTGTTTGACAAAAAAGTCAAAGATACACCAAAAGGAAGCAAAGTCTCATCTATGAGAACAACAATGGATAACCAAGACTTATTATCATCCCTTAAAGCTTTGAGGAGAGCTTGGGGCCACACAAACGTCCTCTAGGCCTCTCGAATCATGAAAGCTCGATAAGTTCATCCGTTTGGCCATAAAGTCAAAGCTAGACCAAAAGGAAACAAACTTTCGTTTATGAGAAATAACAGCAAATAACCAAGGCATATTCTCATCCCTTGAAGCTTTTGGAAGAGCACGGGGTCATACAAACATCCTTTATGCCTCTCGAATTGCGAAAACTAGCTAAGTTTGTCTGTTTGACTACAAAGTCAAAGATAGACCAAAAGGAACCAAACTTTCGTTAAAGAGAAACAAGAATGAATTACCAACACATATTTTCATCCCATGAAGCTTTGAGGAGAGCTTGTGGTCACACAAACATCCTCTAGGCCTCTCAAATCACGGAAACTTGTTACGTTTGTCCGTTTGAGAAAAAGTCAAAGATTGACCAATAGGAAGCAAACTTTTGTCAAAGAGAAACAATAACGAATAAACAAAACTTATTGCCATCCCTTTAAGCTTTGGGGAGAGCTTGGGGTCACACAAGCATCCTTTAGGCCTCTCAAATTTCAAAAAATTACCAAGTTTGTCTGTTTGACCAAAAAGCTAAATATTGACCAAAAGGAACCAAACCTTCGTTGAAGAGAAACAACAACGAATAGCCAAGACATATTCTCATCCCATGAAGCTTTAGGGAGAGCTTGGGTCACACAAACATCCTCTAGGCCTCTCGATTCCCAAAAACTTGCTGAATTTGTCCGTTTTACCAAAAAGTAAACGATAGTTCAAAAGGAAGCAAATTTTCGTTTAAGAGAAACAATAGCGAACAACCATGACCTATTCTCATCCATTGAAGCTTTTGGGAGTGCTTGGGCTCACAGAACCATCCACTAGGCCTCTCGAATTATGACAACTTGCTAAGTTTGTTTGTTTGAACAAAAAGTCAAAGATAGGGAAAAAAAAAACCTAACATTCGTCTAAGAGAAATAATAACGGATAACCAAGACTTATTGCCATCTGTTGAAACCTTGTGGAGAGCTTGGAGCCACACAAACATCCTCTAGGCCTCTCGAATCACGAAAGCTTACTTAGTTTGTCCGTTTCACCAAAAAGACAAAGATAGACAAAAAAGAATCAAACTTTCATCTATGAGAAATCACAACGAATAACCAACACATGTTGCCATCCCTTGAAGCTTTATGGAGAGCTCAGGGTCATACAAACATCCTCTAGGCCTCTCGAATCACGAAAGCTTGCTGAGCTGTCCAGTTGACTAAAAAGTCAAAGATACACCAAAAGGAAGCAAACTTTCGTTTATGAGAAATAACAACTTAGAACCAAGATATATTCACATCCCATGAATCTTTGGGGAGAGCTTGTGGTCACACAAACATTTTCTAGGCCTTTCAAATCACAAAAATTTGTTACATTTGTCTGTTTAACCAAAAAGTCAAAGATAGACCAAAAGGAACCAAACTTTCATCTAAGAGAAACAACAACGAATAGCCAAGATAGATTCTCATCCCATAAAGCTTTTGGGAGAACTTGGGGTCATACAAACATGGTCTAGGCCTCTCGAATCACGAAAACTCATAAAGGTCGTCTGTTTGGACATAAAATAAAAGCTACACTAAAAGGAAGCAAACTTTCGTCTATGAGAGACAACAACGAATAACCCTGACATATTCTCATCCCTTCAAGCTTTGGGGAGAGCTTTGCATCACACACAAACATCCTCTAGGCCTCTCATATCATGAAAGCTTGCTAAGTTGTCCGTTTGACCAAAAAGTCAAAAATACACTAAAAGGAAGCAAACTCTCGTCTATGAGAAACAACAACAAAGAACCAAGGCATATTCTCATCCCTTGAAGCTTTGGGGAGAGCTTGGGGTCATACAAATATCCTCTAGGCCTGTCAAATTCATAAAACTTGCTAGGTTTGTCTGTTTGACCAAAAAATCAAAGATAGATTAGAAGGAACCAAACTTTCATCTAAGAGAAACAACAACGAATAGCAAGACATATTCTCATCCCATGAAGGTTCGGGGAGAGATTGGGGCCATACAAACATGCTCTAGGCCTCCCAAATCATGAAAACTCACTAAGGTCATCTGTTCGGCAATAAAGTCAAAGCTAGACTAAAAGAAAGCAAACTTTCGTTTATGAGAAACAACATTGAATAACCATAACATATTCTCATCCCTTGAAGCTTTGGGGAGAGCTTGGGATCACACAAACATCCTCTATACCTCTGTCCGTTTCACTAAAAAGTCAAAGATAGACCAAAAGGAACCAAACTTTCATCTAAGAGAGAAACAACAAATTATCAAGACATATTCTCATCCCTTTAAGCTTTGGGGAGAGCTGGTGGTCACACGGACATCCTCTAGGCCTCTCAAATCACGAATACTTGTTACGTTTGTCCGTTTGATCAAAGAGTCAAAGATAAACCACAAGGAAGCAAACTTTTGTCTAAGAGAAATAACAATGAATAACCAAGTCATTTTGCCATCCCTTTAAGCTTTATAAGTTGTCCGTTTAGCCAGAATGTCAAAGATAGAGCAAAAGGAACCAAACTTCCATCTAAGAGAAACCACAATGAATAACCAAGACTTACTGCCATCCCTTAAAGCTTTAGGGAGAGCTTGGGGTCACACAAACATCCTCCAGGTCTCTCAAATCACGAAAGCTTGCTAAGTTGTCCGTTTAACCAAAAAGTCAAAGATAGACTAAAAGGAAGCAAACTTTCGTCTATGAGAAAAACAACGAATAACCAAGACATATTCTCATCCCTTGAAGCTTTGGGGAGAGCTTGGGGTCACACAAACATCCTCTAGGTGTCTCGATTCAGGAAAGCTTGCAAAGTTTGTCCGCTTAACCAAAAAGTCAAAGATAGACCAAAAGGCAACCAAACTTTCGTGTAAGAGAAACAACAACGAATAACAAAGACTTATTGCCAACCCTTGAAGCTTTGGGAGAGCTTGGGGTCACACAAACATCCTCTAGGCGTCTCGAATCACAAAAGCTTGTGAAGTTTGTCCGTTTGACCAAAAAGTGAAAGATACACCAAAAGGAAGCAAACATTCAAGTATGAGAAACAACAACAAATAACCAAGACATATTCTCATCCCTTGAATGCTTTGGGGAGAGCTTGGGGTCACACAAACATTGTTTAGTCCTCTCGAATCATGACAACTTGCTAAGTTTGTTTGTTTGACCAAAAAGTCAAAGATAAGCCAAAAGGAACCAAATTTTCGTCTAAGAGAAACAACAACGAATAACAAAGACTAATTGCCATCCCATGAAGCTTTGGGGGGAGCTTGGGATCACACAAACATCCTCCAAGTGTCTTGAATCCCAAAAACTTACTAAGTTTATCCGTTTGACCAAAAAGCCAGAGATAGACCAAAAGGAAGTAAACTTTCATCTAAGATAAACAACAACGAATAACCAAGACTTATTGCCATCCTTTGAAGCTTTAGGGAGTGATTGGGGTTATAGAAACATCATCTACGCCTCTCAAATCATGAAAACTTGCAAAGTTTGTCCTTTTGACCAAAAGTCAAAGATAGGCCAAAAGGAACCACACATTCGTCTAAGAGAAAAAACAACGAGTAACTAAGACTTATTGCCATCCCTTGAAGTTTTAGGGAGAGCTTGGTGTCAAACAAGCCTCTTCTAGGCCTTTCAAATCGTCAAAACTCGCTATGTTTGTCCCTTTTACCAAAAAGTCAAAGATAGGCTAAAAGGAACTAAATTATCGTCAAACAGAAACGACAACGAATAACTAAGGCTTATTGCCTACCCTTGAAGTTTTGGGGAGAGCTTGGGATAACACACACATCCTCTAGGCCTCTCGAATCATGAAAGCTTACTAAGTTTTTCCATTTGACTAAAAGTCAAAGATAGACCAAAAGGAAGCAAACTTTTGCCTTTGAGAAACAACAACGAATGACCAAGACATTCTCATCCCTTGAAGCCTTGGGTCGAGCATGGGGTCACGAACATTCTCTTGGCCGCTTGAATCAGGAAAACTTGCTAAGCTCGCCCGTTTGACCAAAAAGTCAAAGATAGACGAAAAGGAACTAAACTTTCATTGAAGAGAAACAGCAACGAATAACCAAGACTTATTGCCATCCCTTAAAGCTTTGGAGAGAGATTGGGGTCACACAAATATCTTCTAGGCCTCTTGAATCACCAAACCTTGCTAAGTTCTCTGTTTGACCAAAAAGTTAAATATAGACCAAACGAGAGCAAACTTTCGTCTAAGAGAAACAACAACGAATAACCAAGACATGTTCTCATCCCTTGAAGCTTTAGGGAGAGCTCGGGATCACACAAACATCCTTTAGACTTATTGATACATGAAAACTCGTTATGTTTGACTGTTTGACTAAAAAGTCAAAGATAGGACAAAAAGAACTAAAGTTTTGTCAAACAGAAATGACAACGAATAACCAAGAATTATTGCCATCCCTTGAAGCTCTGGGGAGAGTTTGGGGTAATACACAGATCCTCTAGGCCTCTCGAATCACGAAACCTTGCTAAGTTCTCCGTTTGACCAAAAAGTCAAAGATAGACCAAAAGGAAGCAAACTTTCATCTATGAGAAACAACAACGATTAACCAAGACATATTCTCATCCCTTAAAGCTTTGAGGAGGGCATGGGATCACACAAACATCCGCTAGTCCTGTCAAATACTGAAAACTTGCTAGGTTTGTCCATTTGACCAAAAAGTCGAAGAAAGGTTTAAAGAAAGCAAACTTTCATCTTAGAGAAATAACAACGAATAACCAAGACATATTCTCATCCCTTAAAGCTTTCGGGATATTTTGGAGTCACAAAAACACCCTCTAGGCCTCACGCATCCCATATTCTCATCTAAAAGGAAGCAAAGTTTTGTCTTAGAGAAACAACAACGAATGACTAAGATATATTCTCATCCCTTTATGCTATGGGGGGAGCTAAGGGTCACACAAACATCCTCTAGGCCTATTGAATCATGAAAACATGCTAAGTTTGTCCGTTTGACTAAAAAGACAAAGATGGACCAAAAGGAAGTAAACTTTCATTTATGAGAAACAACAACGAATAACCAAGACATATTCTCATCCTTTGAAGCTTTTGGGGAGAGCTTGGGGATACACAAACATCCTCTAGGCCTATTGAATCACGGAAACTCACTAAGTTAGTCCGTTTGACCAAAAAGCCAAACATAGATCAAAAGGAACTAAACTTTAATTTTAAAAGAAACAAGAACAAATTACCATGACATATTCTCATCCCATGAAGGTTTCGGGAGAGCTTGGGGCCACACAAACATCCTCTAGGCCTATTGAATCATGAAAACTTGCTAAGTTTGTCAGTTTGACTAAAAAGTCAAAGATAAACAAAAAGGAACTAAACTTTCATCCAAGAGAAATAACAATGATTAACCAAGACATATTCGCATCTCATGAAGCTTTGGGGATAGCTTGTGGTCACGCAAACATCCTCTAGGGCTCTCAAATCATGAAAACTTGCTACGCTTGACGGTTTGAGCGAAAAGTCAAAGGCAGACCAAAAGGAAGGAAACTTTCGTTCAAGACAAATAACAACGAATAACCAAGACATATTCTCATCCCTTGAAGCATTGGGGAGAGCTTGGGGATACACAATTATCCTCTAGGCCTATTGAATTACGAAAACTCGCTAACTATATCCGTTTGACCAAAAAGGCAAAGATAGACAGATAGGAAGTAAACTTTTGTCTAAGAGAAACAACAGCGAATAACCAAGACATATTCTCATCCTTTGAAGCTATGGACATTGCTTGGGGTCACACAAACATACTCTAGGCCACTTGAATCCTGAAAACTTTCTAGGTTTGTCCGTTTGACAAAAAAGTCAAAGAAAGGTTTAAAGGAAGCAAACTTCCATCTCCGAGAAATAACAATGAATAATCAAGACATATTCTCATCACTTAAAGCTTTGGGGAGATTATGGAGTCACACAAACATCCTCTAGGCCTCTTGAATAACGATAATTTGTTAAGTTTGTCCCTTTGTCCAAAAAGTCAAAGATAGACTAGACGAAAGCAAACTTTCGTCTAAGAGAAACAACAACGAATAACCAAGACATATTCTCATCCCTTGAATCTTTGCGGAGATCTTGGGGTCCCACAAATACCATCTAGGCCTCTCGAATCACGAAAACATGATTTGTTTGTCCGTTTGTCTAAAAAGTATTAAGATAGACCAAAAGGAACCAAGCTTTCGTCTAAGACAAACAACAACGAATAACCCAAACATATTCTCATCTCATGAATTTTTGGGGAGAGCTTGGGGTCACAGAAACAACCTTTAGGCCTCTTGAAACATGAAAACTTGCTCAGTTTGTCCGTTTGATCAAAAGTCAAAGATAGACCAAAAGGGAGCAAACTTTCGTCTATGGCAAACAACAACGATTAACCAAGACATATTCTCGTTCCTTGAAGCTTTGGGTCACACAAACTTCCTTTAGGCCTCTCGAATCATGTAAAAGTTGCAGCATTTGTCCGCTTGACCAAAAAGTCAAAGATAGACCAAATGGAAGTAAACTTTTGTCTAAGAGAAACAACAACGGATGACCAAGACATATTCTCATCCCTTGATGCTTTGGGGGGAGGTAAAGGTCACACAAACATCCTCTAGGCCTATTGAATCATGAAAACTCACTAAGTTTGTCCGTTTGACTAAAAAGACAATGATAGATCAAAAGGAAGCAAACTTTCATTTTTGAGAAAACAACAACGAATAACCAAGACTATTCTCATCCCTTGAAGCTTTGGGGAGATCTTGGGGTCATGCAAACATCCTCTAGGCCTCTCAAATCCCGAAAACTTGATAAGTTTGTCCGCTAGACCAAAAAGCCAAAGATAGGCCCAAAGGAAGCAAACTTTCATTTATGAGAAACAACAACGAATGACCAAGACATATTCTCATCCCTTGAAGCTTTGGGGTGAGCTTGGGGATACACAAACATCTTCTAGGCCTATTGAATCATGGAAACTTGTTAAGTTAGTCCGTTTCACCAAAAAGTCAAACATAGACCAAAAGGAACTAAACTTTAATTTTAAGAGAAACAAAAACGAATTACCATGACATATTCTCATCCCAAGAAGGTTTCGGGAGAGCTTGGGGCTACACAAATATCCTCTAGGCTCTTGATTCATGAAAAGTTGCTACATTTTTCCGTTTGACCAAAACGTCAAAGATAAACCAAAAGGAACCAATTTTTCATCTAAGAGAAAGAACAACGAATGACCAAGACATATTCTTATCTCTTGAAGCTTTGTGAGAGTTATGGGTCACACAAACATCCTCTAGGCCTATTGAATCACGAAAACTTGCTAAGTTTGTACGTTTGATTAAAAAGGCAAAGATACACCAAAAGGAATCAAACTTTCATCTAAGAGAAATAACAATGAATAACCAAGGCATATTCGCATCCCATGGAGCTTTGGGGAGAGCTTGGGGAACATCCTATAGGGCTCTCAAATCACGAAAACTTGATACGCTTGACTGTTTGAGCAAAAAGTCAAAGGCAGATCAAAAGGAAGCAAACTTTCATCTAAGACAAATAAAAACGAATAACCAAGACATATTCTCATCTCTTGAAGCTTTGGGGAGAGCTTGGGGATAAACAAATATCCTCTAGGCCTCTTAAATCACGAAAACTCGCTAATGTTAGTCCGTTTGACTAAAAAGTCAAAGATAGACCAAAAGGAAGCTAAACTTTCATTTAAGAGAAACAAGAACGAATAAGCAATGACATATTCTCATCCCATAAAGCTTTGGGGAGAGCTTGAGGGTCACACAAATATCCTCTAGGCCTCTTGAATCACGAAAAGTTGCTACAGTTTGTCCGTTTGACTAAAAAGTCAAAGATAGACTAAAACAAAGCAAACTTTCGGCTGTGAGAAACAACAACGAATAACCAAGACATATTCTCATCCCTTGAAGCTTTGGGGAGAGCTTGGGGTCACACAAACATCCTCTAGGCCTCTCGAATCATGAAAACTTGCTAAGGTTTGTCCGTTTGTCCAAAAAGTCAAAGATAGACCAAAAGGAAGCAAACTTTCGTTTAAGAGAAACAACAACAAATAACCAAGACATATTCTCATCCCTTGAAGCTTTGGGGAGAGCTTGGGGTCACACAAACACAGCTTGGGGTCAGACAAACATCCTCTAGGCCTATTGACTACAGACACTCACCAAGTTTGTCTGTTTGACTAAAAAGGCAAAGATAGATCAAAAGGAAAATAACATTCGTCTATGAGAAACAACAACGGAATAACCAAAACATATTCTCATCCCTTGAAGCTTTGGGGAGAGCTTGGGGTCACACAAACATCCTCTAGGCCTCTCGAATCACGAAAAATTGTCAAAAGTTTGTCCGTTTGTCCAAAAAGTCAAAGATAGACCAAAAGGAAGCAAATTTTCATCAAAAAGGGACAACAACGAAAAATCAAGACATATTCTCATCCCCTGAAGCTTTGGGGAGAGTTTGGGTTCATAGAAACATCCTCTACGCCTCTCGAATCTTGAAAACTTGCCGAGTTTGTCCGTTTCACCAAAGTAGTCAAAGATAGGCCAAATAGGAAGCAAACTTTCATTCAAGAGAAACAATAGCGAATAACCAAGACATATTTTCATCCCTTGAATGCTTTCGGGGAGAGCTTGGGGTCACACAAACACCCTCTAGGCCTCTCTAATCTTGAAAACCTTGCAAATGTTTGTCCGTTGGGACCAAAAAGTCAACCATAGGCCAAAAGGAAGCAAACTTTCATCTAAGAGAAACAACAACGTATAACCTACACGTACTGCTATCCCTTAAAGCTTTGGGGAGAGCTTGGGATCACACAAACATTCTCTAGGCCAGTCAAATCACAAAAGCTTGCTATGTTGTGTCCGCTTGAACAAGAAGTCAAAGATAGACCAAAAGAAAGCAAACTTTTTATCTATGAGAAACAACAACGAATAACCTAAGACATAATCTCATCCCTTGAAGCTTTGAGGAGAGCTTGGGGCTACACAAACAACCTCTAGGCCAGTCAAATCACGAAAAGCTTGTTAAGTTTGTCCGTTTGTCCAAAAAGTCAAAGATAGACCAAAATGGAAGCAAACTTTCGTTCTAAGAGAAACAACAACGAATAACCAAGACATATTCTCATCCCTTGAAGCTTTGGGGAGAGCTTGGGGTCACACAAACATCCTCTAGGCCTCTCGAATCACGAAAACTCAAAAGGTTTGTCCGTTTGTCCAAAAAGTCAAAGATAGACCAAATGGAAGCAAACTTTCTTCGTTTAAGAAACAACGACGAATAACCAAGACATATTCTCATCCCTTGAAGCTTTGGGGAGAGCTTGGGGTCACACAAACATCCTCTAGGCCTCTCGAATCACGAAAACTCAAAAGTTTTGTTTGTCCGTTTGTCCAAAAAGTCAAAGATAGACCAAATGGAAGCAAACTTTCGTTTAAGAGAAACAACGACGAATAACCAAGACATATTCTCATCCCTTGAAGCTTTGGGGAGAGCTTGGGGTCACACAAACATCCTCTAAGGCCTCTCGAATCACGAAAACTCAAAAGGTTTGTCCGTTTGTCCAAAAAGTCAGAAAAGATAGACCAAATGGAAGCAAACTTTCGTTTAAGAGAAACAACGACGAATAACCAAGACATATTCTCATCCCTTGAAGCTTTGGGGAGAGCTTGGGGTCACACAAACATCCTCTAGGCCTCTCGAATCACGAAAACTTACTAAGGTTTGTCCGTTTGATCCAAAAAGTCAAAGATAGACCAAATGGAAGCAAACTTTCGTTTAAGAGAAACAACGACGAATAACCAAGACATATTCTCATCCCTTGAAGCTTTGGGGAGAGCTTGGGGTCACACAAACATCCTCTAGGTCTCTCGAATCACGAAAACTTGCAAAAGTTTGTCCGTTTGACCAAAAAGTCAAAGATAGACCAAATGGAAGCAAACTTTCGTTTCATAGAGAAACAACGACGAATAACCAAGACATATTCTCATCCCTTGAAGCTTTGGGGAGAGCTTGGGGTCACACAAACATCCTCCAGGCCTCTCGAATCACGAAAACTTCAAAAGGTTTGTCCGTTTGTCCAAAAAGTCAAAGATAGACCAAAATGGAAGCAAACTTTCGTTCATAAAGAAACAACGACGAATAACCAAGACATATTCTCATCCCTTGAAGCTTTGGGGAGAGCTTGGGGTCACACAAACATCCTGCAGGCCTCTTCGAATCACGAAAACTCAAAAGTTTGTCCGTTTGTCCAAAAAGTCAAAGATAGACCAAATGGAAGCAAACTTTCATTATAGAGAAACAACGACGAATAACCAAGACATATTCTCATCCCTTGAAGCTTTGGGGAGAGCTTGGGGTCACACAAACATCCTATAGGCCTCTCGAATCACAAAAACTCAAAAGGTTTGTCCTGTTTAACTAAAAAGTCAAAGATAGACCAAATGGAAGCAAACTTTCGTTTAAGAAAAACAACAACGAATAACCAAGACATATTCTCATCCCTTGAAGCTTTTGGGAGAGCTTTGGGGTCACACAAACACCCTCTAGGCCGATCTCGAATCACGAAAACTTCAAAAGTTTGTCCGTTTGACTTAAAAGTGAAAGATAGACCAAAGCGAAACAACAAACGAATTACCAAGACATATTCTCATCCCTTGAATGCTTTGGGAGAGCTTGGGGTCACACAAACATTCTCTAGGCCTCTCGAATCACGAAAACTCACTAAGGTTTGTCCATTTTGACCAAAAAGTTAAAGATAGACCAAAAGGAAGCAAACTTTGTTCTAAGACAGACAACAACGAATAACCAAGACATATTCTCATCCCTTGAAGCTTTGGGGAGAGCTTGGGGTCACACAAACATCCTCTAGGCCTCTCGAATCACGAAAACTTCAAAAGGTTTGTCCGTTTGTCCAAAAAGTCAAAGATAGACCAAAAGGAAGGAAACTTTCGTTCTAAGAGAAACAACGACGAATAACCAAGACATATTCTCATCATCCTTGAAGCTTTGGGGAGAGCTTGGGGTCACACAAACATCCTCTAGGCCTCTCGAATCACGAAAACTCAAAAGGTTTGTCCGTTTGTCCAAAAAGTCAAAGATAGACCAAATGGAAGCAAAACTTTTCGTTTAAGAGAAACAACGACGAATAACCAAGACATATTCTCATCCCTTGAAGCTTTTGGGGAGAGCTTGGGGTCACACAAACATCCTCTAGGCCTCTCGAATCACGAAAACTCAAAAGGTTTGTCCGTTTGTCCAAAAAGTCAGAGATAGACCAAATGGAAGCAAACTTTCGTTCTAAGAGAAACAACGACGAATAACCAAGACATATTCTCATCCCTTGAAGCTTTGGGGAGAGCTTGGGTCACACAAACATCCTCTAGGCCTATTCGAATCACGAAAAAGTTGCTAAAAGGTTTGTCCGTTTGTCCAAAAAGTCAAAGATAGACCAAAATGGAAGCAAACTTTCGTTTAAGAGAAACAACAACGAATAACCAAGACATATTCTCATCCCTTGAAGCTTTGGGGAGAGCTTGGGGTCACACAAACATCCTCTAGGGCTCTCGAATCACGAAAACTCGCAAAAGGTTTGTCCGTTTGACCAAAAAGTCAAAGATAGACCAAATGGAAGCAAACTTTCGTTTAAGAGAAACAACGACGAAATAACCAAGACATATTCTCATCCCTTGAAGCTTTGGGGAGAGCTTGGGGTCACACAAACATTCTCTAGGCCTCTCGAATCACGAAAATGTCGCAAAAGGTTTGTCCGTTTGTCCAAAAAAGTCAAAGATAGACCAAATGGAAGCAAACTTTCGTTTAAGAGAAACAACGACGTAAATAACCAAGACATATTCTCATTCCTTGAAGCTTTGGGGAGAGCTTGGGTATCACACAAACATCCTCTAAGGCCTCTCGAATCACGAAAACTCAAAAGGTTTTGTCCGTTTGTCCAAAAAGTCAGAGATAGACCAAATGGAAGCAAACTTTCGTTTAAGAGAAACAACGACGAATAACCAAGACATATTCTCATCCCTTGAAGCTTTGGGGAGAGCTTGGGTCACACAAACATCCTCTAGGGCTCTCGAATCACGAAAACTCGCAAAAGGTTTGTCCGTTTGTCCAAAAAGTCAAAGATAGACCAAATGGAAGCAAACTTTCGTTCTAAGAGAAACAACGACGAAATAACCAAAGACATATTCTCATCCCTTGAAGCTTTGGGGAGAGCTTGGGGTCACACAAACATCCTCTAGGCCTCTCGAATCACGAAAATGCCTCAAAAGGTTTGTCCGTTCTAACAAAAAAGTCAAAGATAGACCAAATGGAAGCAAACTTTCGTTTAAGAGAAACAATAACGAATAACCAAGACATATTCTCATCCCTTGAAGCTTTGGGGAGAGCTTGGGGTCACACAAACATCCTCTAGGCCTCTCGAATCACGAAAACTCAAAAGGTTTGTCCGTTTGTCCAAAAAGTCAGAGATAGACCAAATGGAAGCAAACTTTCGTTTAAGAGAAACAACGACGAATAACCAAGACATATTCTCATCCCTTGAAGCTTTGGGGAGAGCTTGGGGTCACACAAACATCCTCTAGGCCTCTCGAATCACGAAAAACTCAAAAGGTTTGTCCGTTTGTCCAAAAAGTCAAAGATAGACCAAATGGAAGCAAACTTTCGTTTAAGAGAAACAACGACGAATAACCAAGACATATTCTCATCCCTTGAAGCTTTGGGAGAGCTTGGGGTCCCACAAATGTCCTCCTAGGCCTCTCGAATCACGAAAAGTCGCAAACAGGTTTGTCCTTTTGATGAAAAAGTCGAAGATAGACTAAAAGGAAGCAAACTTTCAACGTTTAAGAGATAACAACAGCAAATAACCAAGACATATTCTCATCCCTTGGAGCTTTGGGAGATCTTGGGGTCACACAAATGTCCTCTAGGCCTCTCGAATGACGAAAAGTTGCAAACAGGTTTGACCTTTTGACCAAAAAGTTGAAGATAGACTAAAAGGAACCAAACTTTCATCTAAGAGAAACAACAACGAATAACCAAGACATATTCTCATCTCATGAAGTTTTGGGGAGAGCTTGGGGTCACACAAACTTCCTTTAGGCCTCTCGAATCACGAAAAGTCGTTAAACAGGTTTGTCCGTTTGAGTTCCAAAAAGTCAAAGATAGACCAAAAGGAAACAAACTTTCGTTCTAAGAGAAACAACGACGAATAACCAATGACATATTCTCATCCCTTGAAGCTTTGGGAGATCTTGGGGTCACACAAACAAGAATTTCTAGGCCTCTCAAATCATGAAAATTCACTAAGGTTTCATCCCTTTGTCCTATAAAGTCAAAGATAGACCAAAAGGAAGCAAAGTTTCGTTTAAGAGAAACAATAGGGAATAACCAAGACATATTCTCATCCCTTGAAACTTTGGGGAGAGCATGGGGTCACACAAACATCCATCTAGGCCTTCTTGAATCATGAAAACTCGCAAAAGGTTTGTCCATTTGACCAGAAAGTCAAAGATAGACCAAAAAGGAACCAAACTTTTGTCTAAAAGAAAGAACAACGAATAACCAAGACATATTCTCATCCCTTGAAGCTTTGGGGAGAGCTTGGGGATCACACAAACATCCTCTAGGCCTCTTGAACTCATGAAAACTTGCAAAAGTTCTGTCCTTTCTGATGAAAAAGTCAATGATAGACGAAAAGGAGGCAAATCGTCATCTGTGAGAAACAACAACAAATAAATGAGACATATTCTCATACCTTGAACCTTTGGGGAAAGATTGGGGTCACAGCTAAGTTCCTCTAGGCCTCTCGAATCACGAAGGCTTGCTAAGTTTGTCCTGTTTAATCCAAAAAGTCAAAGATAAATTAAAAGGAAGCAAACTTTCATCCAAGGGAAATAACAACGAATAACCAATGACATATTCCCATCTTTTGAAGCTTTGGGGAGAGCTTGGGGTCACACAAACATCCTCTAGGCCTCTCGAATCACGAAAACTTCAAAAGTTTGTCCTGTTTGTCCAAAAAGTCAAAGATAGACCAAAAGGAAGCAAACTTTCGTTCTAAGAGAAATAATAACAAATAACCAAGACATATTCTCATCCCTTGAAGCTTTGGGGAGAGCTTGGGGTCACACAAACATCCTCTAGGCCTCTCGAATCACGAAAACTCGGCAAAAGTTTGTCCGTTTGACCAAAAAGTCAAAGATAGACCAAAATGGAACTAAACTTTCGTTCTAAGAGAAACAACAACGAATAACCAAGACATATTCTCATCCCTTGAAGCTTTGGGGAGAGCTTGGGTCACACAAACATCCCTCTAGGCCTCTCGAATCACGAAAAGTCGCAAAAGGTTTGTCCGTTTGTCCAAAAAGTCAAAGATAGACCGAAAAGGAAGCAAACTTTCGTTCTGAGAGAAACAACAACGAATAACCAAGACATATTCTCATCCCTTGAAGCTTTCGGAGAGAGCTTGGGGTCACACAAACATCCTCTAGGCCTCTCGAATCATATCCGAAAACTTGCTACGTTTGTCCGTTTGACCAAAAAGTCAAAGATAGACCTAAAAGGAAGCAAACTTTCATCTAAGAGAAACAATAACGAATAACCAAGACATATTCTCATCCCTTGAAGCTTTGGGGAGAGCTTGGGTCACACAAACATCCTCTAGGCCTCTCGAATCTCGAAAACTTGCTAAGTTTGTCCGTTTGAGCAAAAAAGTCAAAGATAGACCAAAAGGAAGCAAACTTTCGTTCTATGAGAAAACAACGAATAACCAAGACATATTCTCATCCCATTGAAGCTTTGGGGAGAGCTTGGGGTCACACAAACATGCAATAGGCTTGTCGAATCACGAAAACTCACTAGGTTTCGATCGTTTGACCATAAAGTCAAAGCTAGAGCAAAAGGAAGCAAAGTTTCATCTAAGAAAAACAATAACGAATAACCAAGATATATTGTCATCCCTTGAAGCTATAAGGAGAGCTTGGGGTTACACAAACATCCTCTAGGCCTCTTTAGTCACAAAAACTAACTAAGTTAGTCTGTTTGACCAAAATGTATAAGATAAACTAAAGGGAACTAAACTTTTGTTTAAGAGAAACAATAATAAATAACGAAGACGTATTCCCCTCCCCTGAAGTTTTGGGGAGAGATTGCGGTCACACAAATATCCTCTAGGCATCCCAAATAGCGAAAACATGCTAAGTTTGTTCGTTTGACCAAAAAGTCAAATGAAGACCATAAGGAATCAAAGCTTTCGTCTAAGAGAAATGATGACGAATTACCTAGACATATTCTCATTCCTTGAAGCTTTGGGGAGAGCTTGGGGTAAAACAAACATCCTCTAGGCCTTATAAATCATAAAAACTTGCTATGTTTGTCCGTTTGACCAAAAAGTCAAAGATAGGCCAAAAGGAAGCAAATTTTTTGTCTAAGACAAACAACAACGAATAACCCGAACATATTCTCATGCCTTGAAGCTTTGGGAAGAGCCTGGGGTCATACAAACATTCTCTAGGCCTCTCAAATCGCTAAAACTCGCTAACTTTGTCTGTCTAACCAAAAGCCAAAGATAGACCAAAAGGAAGCAAACTTTCATCTACGAGAAACAACAGCAAATAACTAGCACTTATTCTCATCTCTTGAAGCTTTCGGGAGAGCTTGGGGTCACAGAAACATCCTCTATGCCTCTCGAAACCATGAAAACTTGCTATTTTCTTCTGTTTGACCAAAAAGTCGAAGATAGGCCAAAAGGAAGCAAACTTTTGTCGAAGATAAACAATAACAAATAACCAAGACTTATTGACATCCCTTGAAGCTTTGGGGAGAGCTTAGGGTCAAACAAACATTCTCTAGGCGTCTCAAATCATGAAAGCCTGCTACGTTTGTCCGTTTGACCAAGAAGTCAAAGATAGACTTAAAGGAACCAAACTTTCATCTGAGAGGAACAACAACGAATAACCAAGATATATTCTCATCCTTTGAAGCTTTTAGGAGAGCTTGGGGTCACACAAATATCCTTTAGGCCTATTGAATCACTAAAACTCGCTAACTTTGTATGTTTGACCAAAAAGTCAAAGATAGACCAAAAGGAACCAAACTTTCATCTAAGACAAACAACAACGAATGACTAAGACATATTCACATCCTTTGAAGCTTTGCGGAGAGCATGGGGTCATTCAAAAACCCTCTTAGCCTCTTGAATCTCGAAAACTTGCTAAGTATGTCCTTTTAACCAAGAAGTCAAAGATAGACTAAAAGGAACCAAACTTTCGTCTAAGAGAAACAACAACGAAAACCAAGATATTTTCTCATGCTTTGCAGCTTTGGGGAGAGGTTGGGATCACACAAACATCCTCTAGGCCTCTCAAATCATAGAAAATTGCTACATTTGCCCTTTGAGTAAAAAGTCAAAGATAGGATAAAAGGAAGCAAACTTTCATCTAAGATAAACAACAACGAATAACTAAGACTTATTACCATCCCTTGAAGCTTTAGGAAGAGCTTAGGGTCATACAAACATTCTCTAGGCCTCTCGAATCACGAAGGCTTGCTACGTTTGTCCGTTTGGCCAAAAAGTCGAAGATAGAGTAAAAGGAAGCAAACTTTCATCTAAGAGAAACGACAACGAATAACCAAGACATATTCTCTTCCCTTGAATCTTTGAGGAGAGCTTGGGGTCACACAAACATCATCTATGCCTTTCGAATCCCCAAAACTTTCTAAGTTTGTCCGTTTGGGCAAAAAGTCAAAGATAGGCCAAAAGGAACCAACTTTCATCTAAGAGAAACAATAACGAATAACCAAGACATATCCTCATCCCTTGAAGCTTTAGGGAGAGCTTAGGATCAAACAAACATCCTCTAGGCCTCGTAAATCATAGACACTTGCTACGTTTGTCCGTTTGAGCCAAAAGTCAAAGATAGACCAAAAGGAAGCAAACTTTCGTCTAAGAGAAACAACACCAAAGAACTAAGACATGTTCTCATCCGTTTAAGCTTTGGGGAGAGCTTGGGGTCACACAAACATCCTCTAAGCCTCACAAAACATAGAAACTTGCTAAGTTTGTCCGTTTGACCAAAAGACAAAGATATGCCAAAAGAAAGCAAACTTTGGTCTAAGATAAACAGCAACAAATAACCATGACTTATTGCCATCCCTTAAAGCTTTGGGGAGAGCTTAGGGTCACACAAACTTTCTATAGGCCTCTCAAACCTCAAAAACTTTTTACGTTTGTCCATTTGATAACAAAGTCAAAAATAGATCAAAAGGAAGAAAACTTTCGTCTAAAAGAAACAACAACGAATAACTAAGATATATTTTCATCCCTTGAAGCTTTAGGGAGAGATTGGGGTTACACAAACATCCTCTAGGCCTCTCGAATCATGAAAACTTGCAAAGTTAGTCGGTTTGACCAAAAAGTCAATGGTACAATAAAAGGAAGTAAACTTTCGTCTAAGAGAAACAATAACGAATAAGCAAGACATATTCTCATCCCTTAATGCTTCGGGGAGAGCTTGGGGTCACACAAATATCTTATAGGCCTCTCGAATCCCGAAAACTTGCAAAGTTTGTCTGTTTGAGCAAAAAGGCAAACATAGACTAAAAGGAACTAAACTTTCATCTAACAGAAATAATAACGAATAACCAAGACATATTCTCATCCCTTGAAGTTATGGGGAGAGTTTGGGGTTACACAAACATCCTCTAGGCCTCTTTAATCACAAAAACTCGCTAAGTTAGTACGTTTCACCAAAAAATTATAAGATAGACCAAAAGGAACCAAACTTTCGTTTAAGAGAAACAACAATGAATAACCAAGACATATTGTCATCCCTTTAAGTTTTGGGGAGTGCTTGGGGTCACATAAATATCCACTAGCCCTCTCGAATCTTTATAGCTTGCTAAGTTTGTCCGTTTGATGAAAAAGTTAAAAATAAACCAAAAGGAACTAAATTTTCGTCTAAGAGAAACAACAGCAAATAACCTAGACTTATTCTCATCCTTTGAGGCTATGGGGAGAGCTTGGGGTCACGCAAACATCTACTACGCCTCTCAAATCATGAAAACTTGCTATCTTTGTCTGTTTGACCAAAAAGTCAAAGATAGGCCAAACGGAAGTAAACTTTCGTCTACGATAAATAACAAGAAATAACCAAGACTTATTGCCTTCCCTTGAAGCTTTGGGGAGCGCTTAGGGTCACACAAACATTCTCTAGGCCTCTTGAATCACGAAAACTTGCTAAGTTTGTCTGTTTGACCAAAATGTCAAAGATAGACCCAAAAGAACTAAACTTTCATCTAAGAGAAACAACAACGAATAACTAAGACATATTCACATCCCTAGAAGCTTTATGGGGAGCTTGGGATCATACAAATATCCTCTAGGAAGCAAACATTTGTCTGAGACACAACAATGAATAACCAAGACATATTCTCATCCCATGAAGCTTTAGGCAGAGCTTGGGGTCACACAAACATTTTCTAGTCCTATTGAATCACGAAAACTCGCTAAGTTTGTCTGTTAGACCAAAAACTCTGATAGAAGGAACCAAACCTTCGTCTAAGAGAAACAACAATGAATAATTAAGACATATTCACATCCCTTGAAGCTTTGGGGATAGCTTGGGGTCAGACAAATATCCTCTAGGCCTCGCAAATCATAAAAACTTGCTACGTTTATCCGTTTGACCAAAAAGTCATAGTTAGGCCAAAAGGAAGCAAACTTTCGCTTAAGAGAAACAAGAACGAATAACCAAGAGATATTCATATCCCTTGAACCTTTAGGAAGAGCTTGGGGTCACACAAACAACCTCTAGGCCTCTCGAATCATAAAAACATGCTAAGTTTGTCCGTTAGACCAAAATTTCAAAGATAGGCCACAAGGAAGCAAATTTTCATCTATGAGAAACAACAACGAATAACTTAGACATATTCTCATCCCATGAAGCTTTGGGAGAACTTGGAGTTATACAAACATCCGCTAGGCCTCTTGAATCATGAAAACTTGCTAAGTTAATCAGTTTGACCAAAAAGTCAATGATAGAATAAAAGGAAGCAAACTTTCGTCTAAGAGAAACAACAACGAATAAGCAAGACATATTCTCATCCCTTGAAGCTTTGGGGAGAGCTTGGGTTTCACACAAAATATCCTATAGGCCTCTCGAATCCCGAAAACTTGCAAAGTTTGTCTGTTTGAGAAAACAGTCAAAGATAGGCCAAAAGCAACTAAACTTTCATCTAACAGAAATAATAACGAATGACCAAGACATGTTCTCATCCCTTGAAGTTATGGAGAGAGTTTGGGGTTAATCAAACATCCTTTAGGCCTCTTTAATCACAAAAACTCACTAAGTTTAGTCCGTTTGACAAAAAATTATAAGATAGACCAAAAGGAACCAAACTTTCGTTTAAGAGAAACAACAACGAATAACCAAGACATATTCTCATCCCTTGAAGCTTTGAGGAGAGCTTGGGGTCACATAAATATCCACTAACCCTCTCGAATCTTTATAACTTGCTAAGTTTGTCCGTTTGATGAAAAAGTCAAAAATAGACCAAAAGGAACTAAATTTTTATCTAAGAGAAACAACAGCAAATAACCAAGACTTATTCTTATCCCTTGAAGCTTTGGGGAGAGCTTAGGGTCACGAAAACAACCTCTAGGCGTCTCGAATCATAACTACTTGCTAAGTTTGTCCGTTTGGCGAAAAAGTCAATGATAGCCCAAAAGGAAGAAAACGTTCATTTAAGAAAAACAATAACGAATAACTAAGATATATTCTCATCCCTTGAAGCTTTGGGGAGAGCTTGGGGACACACAAACATCCTCTAGGCCTCTCAAATCACAGAAACCTGCTGCGCTTGTCCGATTGAGGAAAAAGTCAAAGAAAGACCAAAGGGAACTAAACTTTCATCTAAGAGAAACAGCAACGAATAACCATGACATATTCACTTCCCTTGAAGCTTTGCGGAGAGGTAGGGGTCACACAAACATCCTCTAGGCCTGTCGAATAATGAAAACTTGCTATGTTTGTCTGTTCAACCAAAAAGTCAAAGAGAGGCCAAAAGGAAGCAAACTTTCGTCTAAGAAAACTAATAACGAATAACCAAGACTTATTGCCATCCTTTGAAGCTTTGGGAAGAGCTTGGGGTCACACAAATATCCTTCAGGCCTCTCGCATCCCGAAAACTTGCTAAGTTTTTTCGTTTGACTAAAAATTCAAAGATAGACCAAAAGAAAGCAAACTTTCATGTAAGAGAAACAACAACGAATAACCAAGACATATTCTCATCCCTTGTTATGTTTGTCCGTTATACCAAAAAGTCATAATAGACTAAAAAGGAAATAAACTTTCGTCTAAGGGAAACAACAACGAATAACTAAGACATATTTTGATCCCTAGAAGCTTTGGGGAGAGTTTGGGGTTAAACAAGCATCCTCTAGGCTTTTTGAATCACGAAAACTTACTACGCCTGTCCATTTGACCAAGAAGTCAATGATAGATGAAAAGAAAGTAAACTTTCATCTATGAGAAACAACTATGAAGACCCAAGAAATCTTCTCATCCCTTGAACCTTTGGGGAGAGCTTGGGGTCACACAAACATCTTCTAGGCCACCCGAATCACGAAAACTTGTGAAGTTTATCTTTTGACTAAAATGTTTATGATAAACCAAAAGGAACTCAAACTTTCATCTATGAGAAACAATAATGAATAACCAAGACATATTCTCATCCCATGAAGCTTTAGGAAGAGCTTGAGGTCACACAAACATTCACTAGGCCTCTCGAATCCTGAAAACTTGCTAAGTTTGTCCATTTAACCAAAAAGTCAAAGATAGACCAAAAGGAAGCAAACTTTCCTCTAAGAGAAACAACAACGAATACCCAAGACATATTCTCATCCATTGAAGCTTTGGGGAGAGCTTGGGGTCACGTAAACATCCTCTAAGCCTCTCGAGTCATGAAAACTTGCTAAGTTTGTTTGTTATACCAAAAAGTCAAAGATAGGCCAAATAGAAGCAATCTTTTATCTAGGAGAAACAATAACGAATAACCAAGACTTATTGCCATCTTTTGAAACTTTGGGGAGAGCTTTCGATTCCACAAACATCCTCTAGGCCTCTCGAATTACAAAAACTTACTACGTTTGTCCATTTAACCAAAAAGTCAAAGATACGCCAAAAGGAATCAAATTTTTGTCGAAGAGAGACAACAACGAATAACCAAGACTTATTGCTATCTCTTGAAGCTTTGCAGACATCTTGCGGTCACGAAAACATCCTTTAGGCCTCTCGCATCTCGAAAATTTCCTAAGTTTTTCCGTTTGACCAAAAAGTCAAAGATAGACCAAAAGGAAGCAAACTTTCGTCTATGAGAAATAACAACAACAAACCAAGACATATTCTCATCCCATGATGCTTTGGGGAGAGCTTGTGGTCACACAAACATTCTCTAGGCTTCTCGTATTAGAAAAACTTGTTACGTTTTTTCATTTGACCAAAAAGTCAAAGATAGGAAGAAAAGGAACCAAACTTTCATCTAAGACAAACAATAATGAATAACCAATACTTATTGCCATCCCTTAAAACTTTGGGGAGAGCTTGGTGTCACACAAACATATTCAAGGCCTCTCGAATCCCAAAAACTTGCTAAGTTTGTCCGCTGACTAAAAAGTCAAAGATAGACCAAAAGGAAGAAAACTTTCATCTAAGGAAAATAACAGTGAAAAACCAAAACATATTCTCATCCCTTGAAGCTTTGGTGAGAGTATGGGGTCACACAATCGCCCTCTAGGCCGTTCAAAATAGAATAACTTGCCAAGTTTGTCTAAAGGACCAACAAGTCAAAGATAGACTAAAAGGAACCAAACTTTCGTCTAAGAGAAATAATAACGAATAACAGGACATATTCTCATCCCTAGAAGCTTTGGCGAGAGCTCGGGGTCAAACAAACATCCTCTAGGCCTCCCGAATTATGAAAACTTGCTAAATTTGTCCGTTTAATTAAAAAGTCAAAGATAGGCCAAAAGGAAGCAAACTGCTGTCTAAGAGAAACAACAATGAAGAACCAAGACACATTCTCATCCCTTGAAGCTTTGGGGAGAGCTTGGGGCCACACAAACATCTTCTAGGCCTCTTGAATCATGAAAACATTTTAACTTTGTCCGTTTGGCCAAAAAGTCAGAGATAGGCGAAAAGGAACCAAGCTTTCGTCTAAGAGAAACAACAGTGAATAACCAAGACATATTCTCATCCCTTGAAGCTTTGGGGAGAGCATGTGGTTACACAAACATCCTCCAGGCCTCTCGAACGATGGAAACTTGCTCAGTTTGTCTGTTTGACTAAACAGTCAAAGATAGGCCACAAGGAAGCAAACTACCGTCTAAGAGAAACAACAACGAATAACCAAGGCATATTCTGATCTCTTGAAGCTTTGGGTAGAGGTTCGGGTTACACAAACATCCTCTCGCCTCTCAAATTGCGGAAACTAGCTACGTTTGTCCGTTTGACTAAAATGTCAAATGCAGATGATAAGGAACTAAACGTTCATCTAAGAGAAACAAAAACGAATTACCAAGACATATTCTCATCCCTTGAAGCTTTGGGAGAGCATGAGGTCACACAAACATCCTCTAGGACTCTCAAATCACAGTAACTTGCTACGTTTGTTAGTTTGAGCAAAAAGTCAAAGATAGACCAAAAGGAAGCAAACTTTCGTCTAAGAGAAACAACAGCGAATAACGAATAACCAAAACTTATTGCCATCCCTTAAAACTTTGAGGAGAGCTTGGCGTCACACAAACATCCTCAAGGCCTCTCGAATCTCGAAAACTTGCTAAGTTTGTCCGTTGACTAAAAACTCAAAGATAGACCAAGAGGAAGAAAACTTTCGTTTAAGAGAAACAACAGCGGAAAACCAAGACATATTCTCATCCCTTGAAGCTTTGGGGAGAGCATAGGTTAACATAAACATCCTCTAGGCCTCTCGAATCATGAAAAACTTGCTAAGTTTGTCCGTTTGACTAAAAAGTCAAAGATAGGCCAAAAGGAAACAAACTACTGTCTCTGAGAAACAGTAACGAATAACCAAGACACATTCTCATCCCTTGAAGCTTTGGGGAGAGTATTGGGTTACACCATTATCATCTAGGCTTCTCGAAAGAGAAAAACTTGCTAAGTTTGTCTGTTTGACCAACAAGTCAAAGATACACCAAAAGGAAGAAGACTTTCATGTAAAAGAAACAACAGCGAATAACCAAGACATATTCTCATCCCTTGAAGCTTTGGGGAGAGCATGAGGTCACACAAACATCCTCTAGGCCACTCGAATCGTGAAAACTTGCTAAGTTTGTCCATTCGACCAAAAAGTCAAAGATAGAATAAGAGGAAGTTAACTTGCATATATGAGAAACAATAACGAATAACCAAGATATATTCTCATCCCTTAAAGCTTTGGGGAGAACTTGGGATTACACAAACATCCTCTAAGCCTGTCGAAACACGAAAACTTGCTTCGTTCATCCACTTGACCAAAAAGTCAAAGATAGACTAAAAGGAAGCAAACTTTCATCTAAGAGAAACATTAACGAATAACCAAGACACATATTCACATCCATTGAAGCTTTGGGAAGAGCTTGGGGTCACACAAACATCCTCTAGGCCTGTCGAAACACGAAAACTTGCTACGTTCATCAATTTGGCCAAAAAGTCAAAGATAGACCAAAAGGAAGCAAACTTTCATCTAAGAGAAACATCAACGAACAATCAAGACATATTCACATCCGTTGAAGGTTAGGGAAGAGCTTGGGATCGGACAAACATCCTCTAGGCCTCTCGAATCCCGAAAACTTGCTAAGTTTGTCCAATTGATCAAAAAGTCAAAGACAGGCCAAAAAGAACCAAACTTTCACCTATGGGAAACAACAACGAATAACCAAGATATATTCTCATCCCTTGAAGCATTTGGGAGAGCCTGGCATTACATAAACATCCTCTTGGCCTCTCAAAACACGAAACATGCTATGTTCATCCATTTGACCAAAAAGTCAAAGATAGACCAAAAAGGAAGCAAACTTTCATCTAAGAGAAACATCAATAAATAATCAAGACATATTCACATCCGTTGAAGATTTGGGAAGAGCTTGGGATTGCACAAACATCCACTAGGCCTCTCGAATCCATAAAACTTGCTAAGTTTGTCCGATTGACCAAAAAGTCAAAGACACACGAAAAAGAACCAAACTTTCACCTATGGGAAACAACAACGAATAACCAAGACATATTCTCATCCCTTGAAGCTTTCAGGAGAGCCTGGCGTTACACAATCATCCTCCAGGCCTCTCGAATCCGAAAACTTGCTACGTTCATCTGTTTGACTAAAAAGTCAAAGATAGACCAAAAGGAAGCAAACTTTCGTCTAAAAGAAATATCAACAAATAGTCAAGACATATTCACATCCCTTGAAGCTTTGGGATGAGCTTGGGGTCAAACAAACATCCTTTAAGCCTCTTGAATCCCGAAAACTTGCTAAATTTGTCCGATTAACCAAAAAGCCAAAGATAGACCAAAAGAAACCAAACTTTTGCCTATGGGAAACAACAACGAATAACGAAGACATATTCTCATCCATTGAAGCTTTGGGGAGAGCTTTGAGTCGGACAGACACCCTCTAGGCCTCTCGAATCATGAAAACTTGACAAGTTTGTCTGTTTGACCAAAAAGTCAATGATAGGCCAAAAGAACTAAACTTTCGTCGAAGAAAAACAAGAATGAATAACCAAGACTTATTGCCATCCTCTAGGCCTTTCGAATCACGCAAGGTTACTAAGTTTGTCCGTTTTACCTAAAAGTCAAGAATAGATCAAAAGGAACCAAACTTTCATCTAAAGAGAAACAATAACGAATAACCAAGACATATTCGCATCCCATGAAGCTTTGGGGAGAGCTCGGGGTCACACAAACATCCTCTAGGTCGCTCAAGTTGCAAAAACTTGCTAAGTTTGTGCATTTGACCCAAAAGTCAAAGATAGATTAAAAGGAAGCAAACTTTTGTCTAAGAGAAATAACAACAAATAACCAAGACTTATTGCTATCACTTGAAGCTTTGGGGAGAGTTTGGGTCGCACAAACATCCTCTAGGCCTCTCGAATCCCAAAATCTAGCAAAGTTTGCCCGTTTGACCAAAAAAGTCAAAGAAAGATCAAAAGGAACTAAACTTTCGTCTAAGGGAAACAACAACGAATAACCAAGACATATTCTGATCCATTAAAACTTTGGGGAGAGCTTGGGGTCAGACAGACATCCTCTAGGCCACCCGAATCACGATAACTTGCTACGTTTGTCCATTTATCCAAAAAGTCAAAGAGAGACTAGGAGGAAGCAAACTTTCATATATGAGAAACAATAACGAATAACCAAGACTTATTGCCATCTTCTAGGCCTCTCGAATCACACAAGGTTACTAAGTTTGTCTGTTTGACCAAAAGGTCAAAGACAGACTAAATGGAAGCAAACTTTCGTCAACGAGAAACAATAACAAATTATCAAGACATATTCTCATCCTTTGAAGCTTTGGGGAGAGATTGGGGTCACACAAACATCCTCTAGTTCTCTTGAATCATGAAAGCTTGCAAAGTTTATCCATTTCACCAAAAAGTCAAAGATAGAGCAAAAGGAACCAAACTTTCATCTAAGAGAAATCACAATGAATAACCAAGACTTTCTACCTTCCCTTGAAGGTTTGGGGAGAGCTTGGGATCACACAAATATACTCTAGGCTTCTCGATTCACGAAAGCTTGCTAAGTTCTTCATTTGACCAAAAAGTCAAAGATAGACCACAAGGAAGCCAACTTTCGTCTAAGAAAAACAACAACAGATAACTAAGACATATTCTCATCCCTTGAAACTTTGGGAATGCATGGGGTCACACAAACATCCTCTAGCCCTCTCAAATTCCAAAAACTCGCTAAGTTTGTCCGTTTGACATAAAAGTTAAAGATAGATTAAAAGGAACTAAACTTTCGTCTAAGAGAAACAACAACAGATAACTAAGACATATTCTCATCCCTTGAAGCTTTGGGAATGCTTGGGGTCACACAAACATCCTCTAGCCCTCTCAAATCCCAAAAACTCGCTAAGTTTGTCCGTTTCACATAAAAGTCAAAGATAGATTAAAAGGAAGCAAACTTTCGTCGAAGAGAAATAACAACATACAACCCCAACATATTCTCATCTCTTGAAGATTTTGGGAGAGTTTGGGGTCACACAAACGTCCTCTCGAATCACGAAAACTTGCAAAGTTTGTTTGTTTGCCCAAAAGGAAGCAAACTTTCTTCTAAGAGAAACAACAACAAATAACCGAGACATAATCTCATCCTTTGAAGCTTTGGGTAGAGGTTGGGGTCACGCAAATATCCTCTAGGCCTCTCGAATCACGAAAGCTCATTAAGTTTGTCCGTTTGGCCAAAAACACGAAAGAATGGGGAAAAGGAACCAAACTTTCATCTAAGAGAAACAACAACGAATAACCAAGACTTATTGCCATCTCATGAAGCTTTAGGGAGAGTTTGGGGTTACACAGACAACCTCTAGGCCTCTCGAATCACGGAAGCTTGCTAAGTACTTTGTTTGACCCAAAAGTCAATGATAGGCTAAAAGGAACCAAACCTTCGTTTAAGAAAAACATCAACAAATAACCAAGACTTTTGCCATCCCTTGCAGCATTGAGGTGAGCTTGGGGTCACACAAACATCCTCTAGGCCTCTTGAATCATGAAAAGTTGCTAAGTTTATCCTTTTGATCATAAAGTCGAAGATAGAGCAAAAGGAACCAAACTTTTGTCTAAGAGAAACCACAACGATTAACCAAGACATAATCTCATCCTTTGAACCTTTGGATAGAGGTTGGGCTCACACTAACATCCTCTAGGCCTCTCGAATCACGACAACTCATTAAGTATGTCAATTAGACCAAAAACTCAAAGAAAGATCTAAAGGAACCAAACTGTCATTTAAGAGAAATAACAACGAATAACCAAGACTGTTTGCCATCTCTTGAAGCATTAGGGAGAGCTTAGGGTCACACAAACAACCTCTAGGCCTCTCGATTCACGAAAGCTTACTAAGTTTGTCTGTTTGACCAAAAAGTCAAAGACAGACCAAAAGGAAGCAAACATTCGCCTATGAGAAACAACAACAAAAAACCAAGACATTCGCATCCCTTGAAGCTTTGGATAGAGCTTGGGGTCATTCAAACATCCTCTAGGCCTCTCGAATCATGGAAACTTGCAAAGTTTGTCCATTTGACCAAAAAGTGGAAGATAAAGCAAAAGGAACCAAACTTTCATCTAAGAGAAACCACAACGAATAACCAAGACTTATTGCCAACCCTTGAAGCTTTGGGGAGACACAAAGATACTCTAGGCCTCTCAAATCACGAAAGGTTCCTAAGTTTGTCCCTTTGACGAAAAAGTCTTAGATAGACCAAGAGGAAGCAAACTTTCTTCTAAGAGAAACAACAACGAATAACCAAGACATTTTCTCATCACTTGAAGAATTAGGGGAGGATTGGAATCACAAAAACATCCTCTAGGCCTATTGATACACGAAAACACATTAAGTTTGTCCGTTCAACCAAAAACCCAAAGATAGACCAAAAGGAACTAAACTTTCGTCGAAAAGAAACAACAACAAAAAACCAAAACATATTCTCATCCCTTGTCGCTTAGAGGAGAAGTTGGGGTCAGACAAACGTCCTCTAAGCCTCTCGAATCACGAAAACTTGCAAAGTTTGTTCGTTTGACCAAAAAGTTAAAGATTGACCAAAAGGAAGTAAACTTTCGTCTAAGAGCAACCAACAACCAATAACCAAGACATAATCTCATCCTTTGAAGCTTTGGGTGGAAGTTGGGGTTACACAAACATCCTCTAGGCCTCTCGATTCACGAAAACTCTTTAAGTTTGTCTGTTTGACCAAAAACTCAAAGAAAGGCCAAAAGGATCAAAACTTTCATCTAAGAGAAACAACAACAAATAACTAAGACTTTTTACCATCTCTTGAAGCTTTGGGGAGAGCTTAAGGTCAAACAAACATCCTCTAAGCCTCTCGAATAGCCAAAACTTGTTAAGTTTTCCCGTTTGACCTAAAACTCAAAGACTGGCTAAAAGGAACTAAACTTTCGTCAAAGAGAAATAACAACTAATAACCAAGAGTTATTGTCATCCCTCCATGCTTTGGGGAGTGCTTGGGGTCACCCAAAGACCCTCTAGGCCTCTCGAATCATGAAAGCTTGCTTTGTTTGTCCCTTTTATCAAAAAGTCTAAGATTGAAAGAATACAAACTTTCGTCTATGAGAAACAACAACGAATAACCAAGACACATTATCATCCCTTGAAGCTTTGGGGAGAGGTTGGGGTCACACAGACATCATCTAGGCCGCCCAAATCATGAAAGCTTACTAAGTTTGTCCGTTTGACCAAAAAGTCAAAGAAAGACTAAATGGAAGCAAACTTTCATCTATGAGAAACAACCACGAATAACCAAGACATATTCTTATCCCTTGAATCTTTGCAGATGCCTTAGGGTCACACAAACATCCTTTAGGCCTCTCGAATCATGAAAACATGCTAAGTTTGTCTGTTTGAAGAAAAAGTCAAAGATAGGCCAAAAGGAAGCAAACTTTCTTCTATGAGAAACAACAACGAAGAACCAAGACATAGTCTCATCCCCTGAAGCTTTGGAGGGAGCTTGAGGTCACACAAAGGTACTCTAGGCCTCTCAAATCATGAAAACTTGTTAAGTTTATCTGTTTGACCACAAAGTTAAATATAGGTCACAAGGAAGCAAACTTTCGTCTATGAGAAACAACCACGAAGAACCAAGACATATTCTCGTCCCTTGAAGTTTTGGGTAGAGCTTGGGGTCACACAAACATCTTGTAACCCACTTGAATCACGAAAGCTTGCTAAGTTCATCGTTTAACATAAAAGTGAAAGATAAACCAAAAGGAAGTAGACTTTCATCTATTATAAACAACAACGAATAACTAGGACATATTCACATCTCTTGAACCTTTGGGGAGAGCTTGGGGTCACACAAACATCCTCTAAGCCTCTCGAATAACGAAAACTTGTTAAGTTTGTATGTTTGACCAAAAACTCAAAGAATGGGCAAAAAGAACCAAATTTCCGTCTAAGAGAAACAACAATGAATAACTAAGACTTATTGCCATCGCTTGAAGCTTTGGGGAGAGATTCGGGTCAAACAAACATCTTCTAGGCCTCTCGATTCACGAAAGCTTTCTAAGTTTGTCCTTTGACTAAAAGTCAAAGACAGACTAAAAGGAAGCAAACTTTTGTCTATGAGAAACAACAACGAATAACCAAGACATATTCTAATCCCTTGAAACTTTGGGGAGAGCTTGGGGTTGCACAAACATTCTCTAGGCCTCTCGAACCATGAAAACTAGCTATGTTTGTCCGTTTGACTAAAAAGTTGAAGATAAAGCCAAATGAACCAAACTTTCACCTAAGAGATACGACAACAAATAACCAAGACCAATTGCCATCTCTTGAAGCTTTGGGGAGAGCTTGGGGTCACACAAACATACTCTAGGCCTCTCGAATCACGAAAGCTTGCTAAGTTCTTCGTTTGACCAAAAAGTGAAAGATAGACCAATAGGAAGCAAATTTTTGTCTAAGAGAAACAACAACGAATTACCAAGACATTTGCATCCCTTGAAGATTTGGGAAGAGCTTGTGGTCACACAAACATCCTCTAGGCCTCTCAAATCCCAAAAACTTGCTAAGTTTGTCCATTTGACCAAAAAGTCAAAGATTGACCAAAAAGAAGCAAACTTTCGTCCAAGAGAAACAACAACAAATAACCAAGACTTATTGCCATATCTTGAAGCTTTGGGGAGAGCTTGGGATCAAACAAACATCTTCTAGGCCTCTCGATTCACAAAAGCTTACTAATTTGTCTGATGAGGACTTCATGGGAGAAGCCCAAGTCCAGGCCCAAGTCCAGAAAGAAGTCCAAGATCCAATACAAGGTCTAGGAGGGCCCATGACGAGAGCAAGAGCTAAAAGGGCCCAAGAAGAACTTAAAAAGATGGTGAATAACTTATTAGAGGCCCAACATCAGATTGAAGCCCAATACGTGGAGCCTAGGATTTACACATGCATAGCCCACTTGGAATGAAAGGAGAAGGGCCAAAAAAATATATTTTGTCCACGGCAGGATTAGAACCCAGGCACTTGTAGCTGAATATGTCTCCTTAACCACAAGAACATATCAGTGATGCTTATGCTATGGGGTTTTGTATTTATTTTTGTTAAGTCCTAATGGGCAAACCCTAAACTAAGTTGTATTTAAACATTTGGGAATCATGAGGGAGCGAGATTTTTGGCATATAAGAAAACTGGGTGTTTTGCTCTGCTAGGGTTCTTCCTTGCATCATTTGATCTGATCAAGAATTAATCTTTTCTTGTGGCGATCTTTCTTGGCTTATCAAACTACGTTTGTGGCGCCATCCTTATCTTTTTCTTTTTCATCAATTTTCGTTTTTTTTAGTTCTTCTTTCTAATTTCACAATTTTCCCAATTTTTTCGTCTTAAATTTCTTGCACTCATATCTCAAGCTATACGTACTCTTTTTCGGTGATTCTTGAGTCTAAATCGTGATTTAGAAAGGGATCTTTCACCTCGTTTTGGAATCACTCAATTCCGATTTCTGTATCGTGAGTTATGGAAATTTCCTAGAACGGACAGAATTAGTTCTTTTCCTTCTTTACTCTTTCTTTCAATTTTGCCTTTCCAATTCTATTTGTTCTAGTCCTAATTAGGTCTGAAATCAAGAGGCTTAAGGAAAACCTCATCAGGATGTTTGTGGGATCCCAAGCTCTCCCCAAAGTTTCAAGGGATGGCAATAAGTCTTGGTTATTCGTTGTTGTTCTTCTTCGATGAAAGTTTGGTTCGTTTTGGCCTATCTTTGACTTTTTGATCAAACGGACAAACGTAACATGTTTTCGTGATTTGAAAGGCCTAGAGGTTGTTTGCCTAACTTTGCTAAATCCTTTGAGCTTGAATGTGATGTATCTGGGGTAGGCATAGGTGCTGTTTTAATGCAAGAGGGACATCCCATTGCCTATTTTAGTGAGAAAATGAATGGGGCTGCCCTTAACTACCCTACATATGATAAGGAATTGTATGCTTTAGTTAGGGCTTTGCAAACTTGGCAACACTATCTTCTGCCTAAGGAGTTTATTATTCATAGTGATCATGAGTCTCTAAAGTATTTGAAAGGACAGGGAAAGTTGAACAAGAGAGATGCCAAGTGGGTGGAGTTTCTTGAACAATTCCCCTATGTGATCAAGTACAAGAAAGGTAAGTCCAATGTGGTTTGCTGATGCTTTTGTCACGTAGGTATGCTTTATTGACTACTCTTGAAACTAAATTTCTTGGTTTTGAATACATTAAGGAACTATATGAACATGATGCTCATTTTTCTCATATTTATCAAACATGTTCTCATGCTATATCTGATGGGTATTTCAAGCATGATGGTTACTTAATAAAGGACAAGAGACTTTGTGTGCCAAACTGTTCAATTAGGGAATTGCTTGTTCAAGAGGCACATGAAGGGGCTTAATGGGACACTTTGGGGTGCAAAAGACATATGACATCTTGCATGAGCATTTTTATTGGCCCCACATGAAGCATGATGTATATAAGTTGTGTGATAAGTGTCTTGTTTGTAAAAAGGCTAAGTCTAGGGTCATACCGCATGGATTATATACTCCCTTGCCGTTCCTGAAACACAATTGGATTGATATTTTCTATGGATTTTCTTCTAGGTTTGCCTCGGTCTACGGGAGGGAAGGATTCTATTTTTGTGGTGGTTGATAGGTTCTCAAAGCTGGCTCACTTCATACCATGCAAGAAGGTGGATGATGCATGTCATGTAACTGATTTATTCTTTAAAGAGGTGGTAAGACTGCATGGTTTGCCTAAGAGTATTGTAAGTGACCACAACTCTAAAATTCCTTATTCATTTTTAGAGGACCTTGTGGGGAAAGATAGGCACAAAACTATTATTTTTTACTACATGCCATCCCCAAACTGATGGGCAAACAGAGGTTGTAAAATAGGACTTTGTCTACTCTCCTTAGAGCTGTTCTAAAGAAAAATCTTAAGTCTTGGGAGGAATGTTTGCCACATGTTGAGTTTTCTTATAATAGGGCTATACATAGTACTACTCAGTTTTCAACCTTTTGAAATTGTATATGGTTTTAATCCTTTGACTCCTTTGGATTTATTGCCTTTACCTAAAATTTCTCAATTGCAAGCTAAGTCTGGGCAGGTTAAAGCTGATTATGTCAAGAAATTGCATGAGAAGGTTAAGGCCCAAATTGAGAAGAAAATGGAAGAGTATGCCAAACATGCAAACAAAGGAAGGAAGAAGGTAACATTTGAACCAGGTGATTGGGTATGGGTACACTTCAGGAAGGAAAGATTTCCATCTCAAAGGAAGTCTAAGCTTATGCCGAGAGGAGATGGACCTTTTCAAGTATTGGCTAAGATCAATGACAATGCATATAAGATTGACTTGCCAGGTAAGTATGCTGTGAGTGCTACCTTTAATGTGGCTGACCAAAAAGTCAAAGATAGTCCAAAAGGAACCAAACTTTCATCGAAGAGAAACAACAATGAATAACCAAGACTATTGCCATCCCTTGAAGCTTGAGGGAGAGCTTGGGGTCACACAAACATCATCTAGGCTTCTCGAATCACGAAACTTGTTAAGTTTATCCGTTTGACCAAAAAGTCAAAGACAGATCAAAAGGAAGCAAACTTTCATCTATGAGAAACAACAATGAATAAGCAATACATATTCTAATCCTTTAAGCTTTGGGGAGAGCTAGGGGTCACACAAACATCCTCTAGGCCTCTTGAATCTCAAAAACTTGCTAAGTTTGTCCGTTTGCTAAAAGGACGAAGATAGATCAAACGGAAGCAAACTTTCATCTAAGAGAAACAGCAGCGAATAACCAAAGCATATTCTCATCCCTTGAAGCTTTGGGGAGAGCTTGGGGTCACACAAACATCCTCTAGGCCTCTCAAATCATGAAAACTAGCTAAGTTTGTCCGTTTGACTGAAAAGAAAAAGATACATTAAAAGGAAGCAACTTTCGTCTAAGAGAAGTAACAACGAATAATCAAGACTTGTTGCCATCCGTTGAAGCTTTGGGGAGAGCTTGGGGTCACACAAACATCTTCTAGGCCTCTCGAATCACGAAAGCTTACTAAATTTGTCCATTTGACCAAAAAGTCAAAGATAAACCAAATGGAAACAAACTCTCGTCTATAAGAAACAACAACGAATAACCGAAACATATTCACATCCATTGAAGCTTTGGGGAGAGCCTAGCGGCCTCTCGAATCCAAAAACTTGCTATGTTTGTCCATTTGACCAAAAAGTAAAAGATACAGTAAAATGATGCAACTTTCGTCTAAGAGAAACAACAACGAATAACCAAGACATATTTTCATCCCTTGAAGCTTTGAGGAGAGCTTGGGATCACATAAACATCCTCTAGGCCTCTCGAATCGTGAAAATTTGCTAACTATGTCTGTTTGACTAGAAAGTAAATGATAGACCAAAATGAACCAAACTTTCATCGAAGACAAACAACAACGAATTTTCAAGACATATTCTCATCCCATGAAGCCTTGGGGAGAGCTTGGGGTCTCTCAAACATCATCTAGCCCTCCCAAATCACGGAAACTTGCTATGTTTGTCCATTTGACCAAAAAGTCATCGAAAGGCCAAAAGGAACCAAACTCTCGTCTAAGAGAAACAAGAACGAATAATCAAGACTTATTGCCATCCCTTGAAGCTTTGGGGAGAGCTTGGGGTCACACAAACATCTTGTAGCCCTCTCAAATCCCAAAAACTTGCTAAATTTGTCCGTTTGACTAAAAAGTAAAAGATACTTTAAAAGAAAGCAACTTTTGTCAAAGAGGAACAACAACGAATAACCAAGACATATTCTCATCCCTTCAAGCTTTGGGGAGATCTTGGGATCAAACAAACATCCTCTACGCCTATTGACACATGAAAACTCACTAGGTTTGTCTGTTTGACAAAAATTGTCAAAGATAGACGAAAAGGAACTAAACTTTCATCTAAGGAAAACAATAACAAATAACCAAGATATATTCTCATCCCTTGAAGCTTTGGGAAGATCTTGGGGACCGACAAACGTCCTCTAGGCCTCTCGAATGACAAAAAGTTTCTACATTTGTCCATTTGACAAAAAAGTTGAAGATAGACCAAAAGGAACCAAGCTTTTATCTAAGAGAAACAACAAAGAATAACCAAGACATATTCTTGTCCCTTGAAGCTTTCGGGTGGGCTTGGGGTCACACCAACATCCTCTAGGCCTCCCGAATCGTAAAAACCCGCTAAGTTTGTCCGTTTGACCAGAAATTAAAAGATTGACCAAAAGGAACCAAACTTTGGTCTAAGAGAAACAACAACGAATTTCTAAGACATATTCTCATCCCGTGAAGCCTTGGTGACAGCTTGGGGTCATCCAAAAATCATCTAGCCTTCTCAAATCACGAAAACTTGTTACGTTCGTCCGTTTGAACAAAAAGTCAAAAGATAGACCCAAAGGAACCAAACTTTCGTCTAAGAGAAACAACAACGAATAACCAAGACATATACTCATCCTTTTAAGCTTTGGAGAGAGCATGGGGTCATACAAACATGCTCTAGCCCTTTCGAATCACGAAAACTTGCTAAGTTCGTCCGTTTAACCGTAAAATCAAAGCTAGACCAAAAGGAAGCAAGCTTTCCTTTATGAGAAACAACAGCGAATAACTAAGACATATTCTCACTCCTTGAAGCTTTGTATAGAGCTTGGGGTCATACAAACATCCCCTAGGCCTTTAGCAAGCTTTCGTGATTCGAGAGGCCTGGAGTATGTTTGTGTGACCACAAGCTCTCCCCAAAGCTTCAAGGGAAGGTAGTAAGTCTTGGTCATTCGTTGTGGTTTCTCTTAGATGAAAGTTGGGTTCCTTTTACTCTATTTTTCGACTTTTTAGTCAAACAGATGAACTTAGCAAGTTTTCATGATTCAAGAGGCCTAGAGGATGTTTGTGTAACCCCAAGCTCTCCCCCAAGGCTTTAAGAGATGAGAATATGTCTTGGTTATTCGTTGTTGATTCTCTTAGATGAAAGTTTGCTTCCCTTTGGTCTATCTTTGACTTTTTGGTCAAACGAAGAACTTAGCAAGCTTTCGTGATTCGAGAGGCCTGGAGTATGTTTGTGTGACCCCAAGCTCTCCCCAAAGCTTCAAGGGAAGGTAGTAAGTCTTGGTCATTCGTTGTGGTTTCTCTTAGACGAAAGTTGGGTTCCTTTTACTCTATTTTCGACTTTTTAGTCAAACAGATGAACTTAGCAAGTTTTCATGATTCAAGAGGCCTAGAGGATGTTTGTGTGACCCCAAGCTCTCCCCCAAGGCTTTAAAAGATGAGAATATGTCTTGGTTATTCGTTGTTGTTTCTCTTAGATGAAAGTTTGCTTCCTTTTAGTTTATCTTTGACTTTTTGGTCAAACGAAGAACTTAGCAAGCTTTCGTGATTCGAGAGGCCTGGAGTATGTTTGTGTGACCCCAGGCTCTCCCCAAAGCTTCAAGTAATGAGAATATGTCTTAATTATTTGCTATTGTTTCTCTTAGACGAATGTTTGCTTCCTTTTGGTCTATCTTTGACTTTTTGGTCAAACAGACAAACTTACCCAATTTTCTTGATCCAAGAGGTCTAGAGGATGTTTGTGTGAACCCAACCTCTCCCCAAAGCTTCAGTGGATGAGAATAGGGCTTGGTTATTCGTTATTGTTTCTCATAGACGAAAGTTTGCTTCCTTTTGGTCTATCTTTAACTTTTTGATCAACCAGACAAACTTAGCAAGCTTTTGTGATTCCAGATGCCTTGAGGATATTTGTGTGACCCCAAACCATCCCCAAGGCTTCAAGAGATGGCAATAAGTCTGGGTTATTAGTTGTTGTTTCTCTTATGTGAAAGTTTGCTTCCTTTTGGCCTTTCTTTGAGTTTTTTCTCAAACAGACAAACTAAATGAGTTTTCGTGATTCACGAGGCTTAGAGGATGTTTGTAAGATCCCAAGCTCTACCCAAAGCTTCAAGGGTTGGCAATAAGTCCTGGTTATTCGTTATTGTTTCTCTCAGACAAAACTTTAGTTCCTTTTGGTCTATCTTTGACTTTTTAGTCAATTGGCATGATTTCATGATTCAAGAGCCTAGAGGATGTTTGTGTGACACCAAGCTCTGCCCAAAGCTTTAAGAGATGGCGATAAGTCTTGGTTATACGTTGTTGTTTCTGTTAGACGAATGTTTGGTTCCTTTTGGCCATTCTTTGAGTTTTTGGTCAAACAGACAAACTTAACAAGTTTTCGTGATTCAAGAGTCCTAGAGGATGTTTGTGTGACCTCAAGCTCTCCATAAAGCTTCAAGGGATGGCAATATGTCTTGATTATTTATTGTTATTTTTCTTAAACGAAAGTTTGGTTTCGTTTGGCCTATCATTGACTTTTTGGTCAAGCGGACACACTTAGCAAGCTTTCATGATTCGAGAGGCTTAGAAGATGTTTGTGTGAGCCCAAGCTTTCCCCAAAGATTCAAGGGATTAGTATATGTCTAGGTTACTAGTTAATGTTTCTCTTACAACGAAAGTTTGCTTCCTTTTGGTCTATCTTTGACTTTTTGGTCAAACAAAGAACTTACAAAGCTTTTGTGATTCAATAGGCCTGTAGTATGTTTGTGTTTCTAGTCTTGGTTATTTGTTGTGGTTTCCCTTAGACAAAAGTTTGGTTCCTTTTGCTCTATCTTCATCTTTTTGGTCAAACGAATAAACTTAGCATGTTTTCATGATTTGAGAGGCCTAGAGGCTATTTGTTTGACCTCAAGCTCTCCCCAAAGCTTCAAGGGGAGAGAAATATGCCTTGGTTATTTGTTGTTTTTTCTCTTAGACGAAAGTTTGCTTTCTTTTGGTTTGTCTTTGACTTTTTGGTCAAACGGACAAACTTAGTAACCTTGCATGATTCGATAGGCCTAGAAAAGCTTCAAGGGATGGCAATAAGTCTTGGTTATTCGTTATTGTTTCTCTCAGACAAAAGTTTGGTTCCTTTTGCCTTTCTTTCAGTTTTTGGTCAAACGGACAAACAAAACAAGTTTTCGTGGTTTGAGAGGGCAAGAGGATGTTTGTGAGACCCCAAGCTCACCCTAAAGCTTCAAGGATTGGCAATAAGTCCTGGTTATTCGTTGTTGTTTCTCTCAAACGAAACTTTGGTTCCTTTTAGTCTATCTTTCACTTTTTGGTCAATTAGCAAGATTTCATGATTCGAGAGGCCTAGAAGATGTTTGTGTGACCCCAAGCCTCCCCAAAGCTTCAAGGGATGGCAATAAGTCTGGGTTATTCGTTTTTGTTTCCCTCAGACGAAAGTTTGGTTCCTTTTGGTCTATCTTTGAATTTTTGATAAACGGACAAATGTAACAAGTTTCAGTGATTTAAGAGTCCTAGAGTATGTTTGGGTGATGCCAAGCTCTCCCCAAAGCTTCAAGGGATGAGAATATGTCCTAGTTATTCATCGTTTTTCTCTTAGATGAAAGTTTAGTTTCATTTGATCTATCTTTGACTTTTTGGTCATACGGACAAACTTAGCAAGTTTTCATTATTCGAGAGGCCAAGAGGATGTTTGTGTGACCCCAAGCTCTCCCCAAAGTTTCAAGGGACGGTAGTAAGTCTTGGTTATTCGTTCTGGTTTCTCTTAGACGAAAGTTTGGTTCCTTTTGCTCTATCTTTGTCTTCTTGGTCAAACGAATAAACTTAGCAAGTTTTCATGATTTGAGAGGCCTAAAGGATATTTGTTTGACCCCAAGCTCTCCCCAAAGCTTCAAGGGATGAGAATATGGCTTGGTTATTCGTTGTTGTTTCTCTTAGATGAAAGTTTGCTACCTGTTGGTCTGACTTTGACTTTTTGGTCAAACGAACAAACTTAGTAAATTTGCATGATTCGAGAGGCCTGGATCATGTTTGTGTGACCCCATGCTCTCCCCAAAGCTTCAAGGGATGAGAATATGTGTGGTTATTTGCTGTTGTATCACTTAGACGAAAGTTTTATTCCTTTTGGTCTATTCGTCTTTTTGCTCAAACGGAGAAATTCAGTAAGGTTTCGTGATTCGAGAGACCTACATGATGTTTGTGTGACTCCAAGCCCTCCCCAAAGCTTCAAGGGATGGCAATAAGTCTTGGTTATTCGTTGTTGTTTCTCTTAGACGAAAGTTTGGTTCCTTTTGGCCTTTCTTTCAGTTTTTGGTCAAACAGACAAACTAAACGAGTTTTCGTGATTCGAGAGGCCAAGAGGATGTTTGTGAGACCCCAAGCTCTCCCCGAAGCTTCAAGGGATAAGAAAATGGCTTGGTTATTCGTTGTTGTTTCTCTTAGATGAAAGTTTGATTCCTTTTGGTCTGACTTTGACTTTTTGGTCAAACGAACAAACTTAGGAAACTTGCATGATTCGAGATGCCTAGAGGATGTTTGTGTGACCCCAAGCTCTTCCCAAAACTTCAAGGGATGAGAATATGTCTAGTTATTTGCTGTTGTTTCACTTAGACGAAAGTTTTATTCCTTCTGGTCTATTCGTCTTTTTGCTCAAACGGACAAACTCAGCAAGGTTTCCTGATTCGAGAGACCTACAGGATGTTTGTGTGACTCCAAGCCCTCCCCAAAGCTTCAAGGGATGGCAATAAGTCTTGGTTATTCGTTGTTGTTTATCTTAGACGAAAGTTTGGTTCCTTTTGGCCTTTCTTTCAGTTTTTTGGTCAAACAGACAAACAAAACAAGTTTTCGTGACTCGAAAGGCCAAGAGGATGTTTGTGAGACCCCAAGCTCTCCCCAAAGCTTCAAGGATTGGCAATAAGTCCTGGTTATTCGTTATTGTTTCTCTCAGACGAAAGTTTAGTTCCTTTTGGTTTATCTTTGACTTTTTGCTCAAACAAACAAACGTAACTAGTTTTTGTGATTTGAGAGGTCTAGAGGATGTTTGTGTGACCCCAAGCCTCCACAAAGCTTCAAGGGATGACAATAAGTCTTGGTTATTTGTTTTTGTTTCTCTCAGACGAAAGTTTAGTTCCTTTTGGTCTATCTTTGAATTTTTGCTCAAACAGACAAACGTAACAAGTTTCAATGATTTTAGAGGCCTAGAGGATTTTTGTGTGCTGCCAAGCTCTCCCCAAAGCTTCAAGGGATTAGAATATGTCTTGGTTATTCGTCATTTTTTCTCTTAGATGAAAGTTTAGTTCCTTTTGGTCTATCTTTGACATTTTGGTCAAACAAACAAACTTGGTAGGTTTTCATGGTTCAAGACGCCTAGAGGATGTCTGTGTGACCCCAAGCTCTGCTCAAAGCTTCAAGGGATGATAATATTTCTTGGTTATCCGTTGTTGTTTCTAATAAATGAAAGTTTGCTTTCTTTTGGTGTATCTTTGACTTTTTGGTCAAACGAACAACTTAGCAAGCTTTCGAGATTCGAGAGGCCTAGACGATGTTTTGTGTGTCTCCAAACTCTCCCCATAGCTTCAAAGGATGGCAATAAGTCTTGGTTATTTGTTGTTATTTCTCTTAGATGTAAATTTAGTTCCTTTTCGTCTATCTTTGATATTTTGGTCAAACGGACAAACTTAGAAAGCTTTCGTGATTCGAAAGGCCTGGAGGATGTTTGTGTGACCTCAAGCTCTCCCCAAAGCTTCAAAAAATGGCAATATGTCCTGGTTATTCATTATTGTTTTTCAAAGACGAAAGTTTGTTTCTCTTTGGCCTTTCTTTCAGTTATAGGTCAAACGGACAAACTTACAAAGTTTTCATGATTCGGAAGGCCAACAGGATGTTTGTGGCCCCAACTCTTACCAAAGCTTCAAGAGATGGCAATAAGTCTTTGTTATTCGTTGCTGTTTCTCTTTGACGAAAGTTTAGTTCCTTTTGTCCTATCTTTGACTTTTAAGTCAAACGGACAAACCTTAGCAAGTTTTCATGATTCGAGAGACCTAGAGGATGTTTGTGTGATTCCAAGCTCTCTCCAAAGCTTCAAGGGATGAGAATATGTCTTAGTTATTCGCTGTTGGTTACTTGCTTTTGGCCTATCTTTGACTTTTTAGTCAAACGGACAAACTTAGCAAGCTTTTGTGAATCGAGAGGCCTAGAGGATGATTGTGTGACCTAAACCTCTCCTCAAAGCTTCAAGGGATGAGAATATATCTTGGTTATTCGTTGTTGTTTCTCTTAGACGAAAGTTTGGATCCTTTAGGTCTATCTTTGACTTTTTCAACAAACGGACAAACTTAGCCAATTTTCTTGATTCGAGAGGCCTACAGGATGTTTGTGTGACCCACACCTCTCCCCAAAGAATCAAAGGATGGCAAAATGTCTTGGTTATTCGTTGTTGTTTCTCTTTGACAAAAGTTTGGTTCCTTTTGGCCATTCTCTGAGTTTTTGGTCAAATGGACCAACCTTAACGTGTTTTTGTGATTTGAGAGGCCTAGAGAATATTTGTGTGACCTCAAGCTCTCCCCAAAGCTTTAAGAAATGAGAATATGCCTTGGTTATTCGTTGTTGTTTCTCTTAGACGAAAGTTTGATTCTTTTTGGTCCATCTTTAACTTTTTGGTCAAACGGACAAACTTACCATGTTTTCATGATTCGGAAGGCCTACAGGATGTTTGTGACCCGAAACCTTTACCAAAGCTTCAAGTGATGGCAATAAGTCTTGCTTATTCGTTGTTGTTTCTCTGAGACGAAAGTTCGGTTCCTTTTGGCCTATCTCTGACTTTTTGGTCTAATGGAAAAACCTTATCTAGTTTTTTGAGATTTGAGAGACCTAGAGGATGTTTGTGTGACCCCAAGCTCTCCCCAAGGTTTCAAGGGATGACAATATGTCTTGGTTATTCGCTGTTGTTTCTCTTACACAAAAGTTTGCTTCCTTTTGGCTTATCTTTGTCTTTATGGTCAAACGGACAAACTTAGTAGGCTATCGTGATTCGAGAGGCCTCGAGAAAGTTTGTATGACCCCAGGCTCTCCCTAAAGATTCAAGGGATGGCAATAAGACTTGGTTATTCGTTGTTGTTTTTCTTAGACGTAAATGTGGTTGCTTTTGGTCTATCTTTGACTTTTTGATCAAACGGATAAACTTAGTCAGTTTTCGTGATTCAAGAGGCCTAGAGGATACTTGTGTGTCCCCAAACTCTCCCCAAAGATTCAAGGGATGAGATATGTCTTGATTATTCGTTGTTGTTTCTTTTGGACAAAAGTTTGGTTCCTTTTAGTCTATTGTTGACCTTTTGGTCAAATGGACAAACTTAGGAAGCTTTCTTTATTCGAGAGGCCTACACGACGTTTGTGTGGCCCCAAGCTCTCCCCAAAGCTGCAAGGGATGAGAATATGTCTTGGTTATTTGTTGTTGTTTCTCTTGGACACAAGTTAGGTTCCTTTTGGTCTATTCGAGAGGCCTAGAGGATGTTTGTGTAACCACAAGCTCTCCCCAAGGCTTCAAGAAATGAGAATATGTTTTGGTTACTCATTGTTGTTTCACTTAGACGAAAGTTTGGTTCCTTTTGGTCTATCCTTGACTTTTTGGTCAAACGGACAAACTTAGCGAGTTTTCGTGATTCGAGAGGCCTAGAGGATGTTTGTGTAATCCCAAGCTCTCCCCAAAGCTTCAAGGGATGAGAATATGTCTTGGTTATCCATTGTTGTTTCACTTAGTCAAAAGTTTGGTTCCTTTTAGTCTATCTTTGACTTTTTGGTCAAACAGACAAACTTAGCAAGTTTTCATCATTCGAGAGGCCTAGAGGATGTTTGTGTGACCCCAAGCTCTCCCCAAAGCTTCCAGGATGAGAATATGTCTTGGTTATTCGTTGTTGTTTCTCTTAGACGAAAGTTTTGGTTCCTTTTGGTCTATCTTTTTCTTTTTGGCCTAACAAAGAACTTAGCAAGCTTTCATGATTCGAGGGGCCTAGAGGATGTTTGTGTGACCCCAAGATCTCCCAAAAGCTTCAAGGGATGAGAATATGTCTTGGCTATTTGTTGTTCTTTCTCTTAGGCGAAACCTTGGTTCCTTTTGGTCTATCTTCGACTTTTTGGTCAAACGGAAAAATGTAGTAGCTTTTCATCATTTGAGAGGCCTAGAGAACTTTTGTGGGATCCCAAGAACTTTCCAAAGCTTCAAGAAAGAGAATATGTCTTGGTTATTCGTTATTGTTTCTCTTAGACGAAATTTGGGTTCTTCTTTGTCTATCTTTGACTTTTTAGTCAAACGGACAAACTTAGCGAGTTTTCGTGTATCAATTGGCCTACAGGATATTTGTCTGATCCCAAGCTCTCCCCAAAGATTCAAGGGATGAGAATATGTCTTGGTTATTCATTGTTGTTTCTCTTAGACGAAAGTTTGCTTCCTTTTAATCTATCTTTGACTTATGGGTCAAATGGACAAACTTAGAAAGCTTTCGTGATTTGAGAGGCCTAGAGGATATTTGTGTGGCACCAAGCTCTCCCCAAAGCTTCAAGGGATGAGAATATGTCTTGGTTATTCATTGTTGTTTCTCTTAGACGAAAGTTTGTTTCCTTTTAATCTATCTTTGACTTATGGGTCAAATGGACAAACTTAGAAAGCTTTCGTGATTTGAGAGGCCTAAAGGATATTTGTGTGGCACCAAGCTCTCCCCAAAGCTTCAAGGGATGAGAATATGTCTTGGTTATTCATTGTTGTTTCTCTTAGACGAAAGTTTGCTTCCTTTTAATCTATCTTTGACTTATGGGTCAAATGGACAAACTTAGAAAGCTTTCGTGATTCGAGAGGCCTAGAGGATATTTGTGTGGCACCAAGCTCTCCCAAAGCTTCAAGGGATGAGAATATGTCTTGGTTAATCGTTGTAGTTTCGTTTAGACAAAAGTTTAGTTCTTTTTTGCCTATCTTTGACTTTTTTGTCAAACGGACAAACTTATCGAGTTATTGTCTTTCAATGGGCCTAGAGGATGTTTGTGTGAAGTCAAGCTCTCCCAAAAGTTTCAAGGGATGAGAATATGCCATGGCCATTCGCTGTTTCTCTAGGGCGAAAGCTTGATTTCTTTCAGTCTATCTTTGACTTTTTGATCAAACAGATAAACTTTAGGAGTTTCATGATTCGAGAGGTTTAGAGTATGTTTATGAGACCCCAAGCTCTCCCCAAACCTTTGAGTGATGACAATCTGTCATGGTTAATCGTGTTTGTTTCTCTTACACGAAAGTTTAGTTCCTTTTTGCCTATCTTTGACTTTTTGGTCAAACGGACAAACTTAGCAAGTTTTTATCATTCAATAGGCTTAGAGGATGTCTGTGTGACGTCAAGCTCTCCCAAAAGTTTGAAGGGATGAGAATATATCTTGGCTATTTGTTGTGTCTCTAGGGCGAAAGTTTGGTTTCTTTTAGTCTATCTTTCACTTTTTGGTCAAACAGAGAAACTTTAGGAGTTTTGTGATTCGAGAGGCCTAGACTATGTTTGTGAGACCCCAAGCACTCCCCAAAGTTTTGAGTGATGACAATCTGTCATGGTAATCGTATTTATTTCTCTTACACGAAAGTTTAGTTCCTTTTGGTTTATCTTTTACATTTTAGTCAAACGGACAAAGTTTAGGAGTTTCGAGATTCGAGAGGGGCCTAGAGTATGTTTGTGAGACCCCAAGCTCTCCCCAAAGGTTCAAGGGATGGCAATCAGTCTTGGTTATTCGTTCTTGTTTCTCTTTGACGAAAGTTTGGTTCCTTTTGGTCTATCTTTGACTTTTTGTTCAAACGGACAAATGTCACGAGTTTCCGTGATTTGAGAGGCTTACAGGATGTTTGTGTGACCCCAAGCTCTTCCTAAAGCTTCAAAGGATGAGAATATCTATTGGTTCTTCGTTGTTGTTCCTCATAGGTGAAAGTTTGCTTCCTTTTGGTCTATCTTTGACTTTTGGGTCAAACAGACAAGCTTAGCAAACTTTCATAATTCAAGAGGCCTACAGGATGTTTGTGTGACCCTAAACTCTCCCTAAAGCTTCAAGGGATGGCGATAAGTCTTGGTTGTTCGTTGTTGTTTCCCTTATATGAAAGTTTGGTTCCTTTTGCCCTTTCTTTGAATTTTTAGTCAAACAGACAAACTTAACAGGTTTTCGTGATTCGAGAGGCCTAGAGGATGTTTGTGTGACCCCAAGCTCTCCCCAATGTTCAAGGGATGAGAATATATCTTAGTTATTCGTTTTTCTTTCTCTTGGAGGACAGTTCAGTTCCTTTTGGCCTATATTTGAGTTTTTTGTTAAACGGAAAAACTTAACGAGTTTTCGTGATTCGAGAGGCCTAGAGGATGCTTGTGAGACAACAACTTCTCCCCAAAGCCTCAAAGGATGAGAGTATATCTTAGTAATGCGTTGTTGTTTCTCGTAGACGAAAGTTTGGTTCGTTTTAGTCTATCTTGTACTTTTTCGTCAAATGGACAAACTTACCAAATTTTCATGATTCGAGAGGACAAGAGCATGTTTGTCTGACCCAATCTCTCCCCAAAGCATCATGGGATAGCAATAAGTCCTGGTTATTCGTTGTGTTTCTCTTAGATGAAAGTTTGGATCTTGCTGGTTTATCTTTGACTTTTTAGTTAGACGGACAAACTTACCAAGTTTCATGACTGGATATGATGAGGTTTTCCTTAAGCCTCTTGACTTCAGACCTAATTAGGACTAGAACAAATAGAATTGGAAAGGTGGAATTGAAAGAAAGAGTAAAGAAGGGAAAGAACTAATTCTGTCCGTTTTAGCAAATTTCCATAACTCACGTTACAGAAGTCGGAATTGAGTGATTCCAAAACGAGGTGAAAGATCCCTTTCTAAATCACGATTTAGACCCAAGAATCACCGAAAAAGAGTAGGTATAGACTTGAGATATGAGTGCGAGAAATTTAAGACGAATATTGGAAAAATTGTGAAATTAGAAAGAAGAACTAAAAAAAAACGAAAATTGATGAAAAAGAAAAAGATAAGGATGGCGCCACAAACCTAGTTTGATAAGCCAAGAAGGATCGCCACAAGAAAAGATTAATTCTTGATAAGATCAAATGATGCAAGGAAGAACCCTAGCAGAGCAAAACACCCAGTTTTCTTATATGCCAAAAATCTGGCTCCCTCATGATTTCCAAATGTTTAAATACAACTTAGTTTAGGGTCTGCCCGTTAGGACTTAACAAAAATAAATACAAAACCCCATAGCATAAGCATCACTAATATGTTCTAGTGGTTAAGGAGACATATTCAGCTTCAAGTGCCTGGGTTCTAATCCTGCCGTGGACAAAATATATTTCTTTTGGCCCTTCTCCTTTCATTCCAAGTGGGCTATGCATGTGTAAATCCTAGGCTCCACGTATTGGGCTTCAATCTGATGTTGGGCCTCTAATAAGTTATTCACCATCTTTTTTAAGTTCTTCTTGGGCCCTTTTAGCTCTTGCTCTCGTCATGGGCCCTACTAGGCCTTGTATTGGATCTTGGACTTCTTTCTGGACTTGGGCTTCTCCCATGAAGTCCTCATCATTCCCTCCTTCTTGAGAAGCATTTGTCCTCAAATCTATTAATTCATCACCTGCATCATAAAAGGACAAATCAGCCACATTAAAGGTAGCACTCACAGCATACTTACCTGGCAAGTCAATCTTATATGCATTGTCATTGATCTTAGCCAATACTTGAAAAGGTCCATCTCCTCTCGGTATAAGCTTAGACTTCCTTTGAGATGGAAATCTTTCCTTCCTGAAGTGTACCCATACCCAATCACCTGGTTCAAATGTTACCTTCTTCCTTCCTTTGTTTGCATGTTTGGCATACTCTTCCATTTTCTTCTCAATTTGGGCCTTAACCTTCTCATGCAATTTCTTGACATAATCAGCTTTAACCTGCCCAGACTTATCTTGCAATTGAGAAATGTTAGGTAAAGGCAATAAATTCAAAGGAGTCAAAGGATTAAAACCATATACAATTTCAAAAGGTGAAAACTGAGTAGTACTATGTATAGCCCTATTATAAGCAAACTCAACATGTGGCAAACATTCCTCCCAAGACTTAAGATTTTTCTTTAGAACAGCTCTAAGGAGAGTAGACAAAGTCCTTATTTACAACCTCTGTTTGCCCATCAGTTTGGGGATGGCATGTAGTAGAAAATAATAGTTTTGTGCCTATCTTTCCCCACAAGGTCCTCCAAAAATGACTAAGGAATTTAGAGTCGCGGTCACTTACAATACTCTTAGGCAAACCATGCAGTCTTACCACCTTTTTAAAGAATAAATCAGCTACATGACATGCATCATCCACCTTCTTGCATGGTATGAAGTGAGCCATCTTCGAGAACCTGTCAACCACCACAAAAATAGAATCCTTCCCTCCCTTAGACCGAGGCAAACCTAGAACAAAATCCATAGAAATATCAATCCAAGGGTGTTCAGGAACAGGCAAGGGAGTATATTATCCATGCGGCATGACCCTAGACTTAGCCTTTTTTACAAACAAGACACTTATCACACAACTTATATACATCATGCTTCATGTGGGGCCAGTAAAAATGCTCATGCAAGATGTCATATGTCTTTTGCACCCCAAAGTGTCCCATTAAGCCCCCTTCATGTGCCTCTTCAACAAGCAATTCCCTAATTGAACTGTTTGGCACACAAAGTCTCTTGTCCTTTATTAAGTAACCATCATGCTTGAAATACCCATCAGATATAGCATGAGAACATGTTTGATAAATATGAGAAAAATCAGCATCATGTTCATATAGTTCCTTATTGTATTCAAAACCAAGAAATTTAGTTTCAAGAGTAGTCAATAAAGCATACCTACGTGACAAAGCATCAGCAACCACATTGGACTTACCTTTCTTGTACTTGATCACATAGGGGAATTGTTCAAGAAACTCCACCCACTTGGCATGTCTCTTGTTCAACTTTCCCTGTCCTTTCAAATACTTTAAAGACTCATGATCACTATGAATGATAAACTCCTTAGGCAGAAGATAGTGTTGCCAAGTTTGCAAAGCCCTAACTAAAGCATACAATTCCTTATCATATGTAGGGTAGTTAAGGGCAGCCCCATTCATTTTCTCACTAAAATAGGCAATGGGATGTCCCTCTTGCATTAAAACAGCACCTATGCCTACCCCAGATACATCACATTCAAGCTCAAAGGATTTAGCAAAGTTAGGCAAAGTAAGTATGGGTGCATGTGTTAATTTCTCCTTTAGGACAGCAAATGCCTTTTCTTGTTTCTCTCCCCATTTAAAACCCACATGCTTCTTGACTAGTTCATTTAGAGGTGCAGCAATGGTACTAAAATCCTTAACAAACCTCCTATAGAAACTAGCAAGCCCATGGAAACTTCTTACCTCACTCACACTCTTAGGAGTTGGCCATTCTTGGATTGCTTTTATTTTCTCCTTATCTACATGCACTCCACTAGAATTAACCAAAAAATCCTAAGAATACGACATGGTCTTTACAAAACGTGCACTTTTCCAAATTAGCATACAATCTTTCTTTTCTAAGCACATGTAAAACAGATTGCAAATGATGCAAATGTTCATCCCAATTTTTACTATATATAAGAATATCATCAAAATAAACAACCACAAATTTTCCTAGAAACTCTCTCAAAATATGGTTCATCAATCTCATGAAAGTACTAGGGGCATTTGTCAATCCAAATGGCATTACCTTCCACTCATACAAGCCATACTTGGTCTTGAAAGCTGTTTTCCACTCATCACCCTCTCTAATCCTAATCTGATTATATCCACTTTTCAAATCAATCTTAGAGAAATAACAAGAGCCATACAACTCATCCAACAAATCATCTAACCTGGGAATGGGATGCCTGTACTTGATGGTGATGTTGTTGACGGCCCTACAGTCAGAGCACATCCTCCAACTTCCATCTTTCTTTGGCACCAATATAACTGGAACAGCACAAGGGCTCAAGCTCTCCTCAACCCATCCCTTGCTCATCAATTCAACAACTTGCCTTTGAATTTCTTGGGTCTCTTGTGGATTACTCCTGTATGCTCGCCTATTAGGCAACACAGCCCCTGGCACCAAATCAATTTGGTGTTCAATACCTCTCAATGGTGGAAGTCCGGGTGGTATATCTTCTGGAAAAACATCTTGAAATTCCTGCAAAATAGATTTAACTTCCACTAGGAAGTTCAAGGTCAGAATCAAGTGCAGTAATCTCCTTATTATAGAGTATATACATAGACTTCCTTGCCATCAAAGCTCTCCTCACCTCTCCACTCTTTACAAACAAAGCATTCTTTCTCTCTTTCTTTTTGCTCTCATTTTCATTTTCTTTCCTTTCTTTCCTCTCTTGCTTTCTTTTTTCTCTCATGATATTTTGATCATTACATACCTCTTTTGGAGACAATGGAACCAATGTAACCTTGCGGTTCTCATGGTGAAAAGTGTATTTATTTGTGTGACCATCATGGTGAGCTTTTCTATCAAACTGCCATGGTCTCCCAAGAAGCAAATGACTAGCTTCCATTGGGACTACATCACACAAAATTTTATCTTTATATTTTCCAACAGAAAACTCAATCTCCACTTGCTTATCCACCCTTAATTCTCCCTCCTCACTCAACCATTGCAACTTGTATGGTCTAGGATGGGGTTTAGTTTCCAAATTCATTTTTGTCACCAATCTAGTACTTGCCACATTAGTACAACTCCCTCCATCAATGATTAAGGAACATAGTTTGCCTTGGATAAGACATCTAGTATGGAAAATATTTTCTCTTTGATTTTCCTCACCCTCTTTAGCTATTCCTCCTAACATTCTCCTCACAATGAACAAATCTCCTTCAGGAATCTCCTCCTCTTCCTCTGTCTCTTCCTCACTTGAGGATTCAGTTTGGGAAATCTCACTAGTGATATCTCCATTATCTTTTAACACCATAACCTTCTTAGTTGGGCATTCAGATGCAATGTGCCCCCTACCCAAACATTTGAAACACTTTATGTCTCTAGATCGAGACTTGTTTGTCATTTCTTTGCCCTTGTTTTGGGTTGGGTTTGGGGTTATCGTGGAGATCCTAGAAGATGAGGTACCCTCCTTCTTGAATCTATCCTTCCATCTAGAGTTATCATAGTTTGATACACTCTTTCTCACACTTTTTCTTTTTAGTTGTTGTTCCACTTTCATGGCATGGTGAACTAAGTCCTCCATTTCTACATAATTTTGAAGCTCAACAACATCTCTTATATCTCCATTCAGCCCATTAAGGAATCTAGCCATGGTAACCTCCCTTTCCTCCTCTACATTGGCTCGGATCATGGCTATTTCAAGGTCTTTGAAGAACTCATCTACACTCTTACTCCCTTGGGTCATTCCTTGGAGTTTATTAAGAAGCTCTCTATGGTAGTGGGATGGAACGTACCTCCTTCTCAACACTCTTTTTAACTCCTCCCAACTCTCTAACATAGGCTCTCCATACCTCCTCCTCTCCTTTTGGAATTGATCCCACCAAACTAAGGCATAGTCAGTGAATTCCAAGGTAGCTAGCTTGACCTTCCTCTCCTCATTTAGGTTGTGACATGAGAAAATTTGTTCTACCTTCATCTCCCACTCAATATAGGCTTCAGGATCACTTTTTCCTTTAAATGGTGGTATAGTAACTTTCACAACCTCCTCCCGGTTTCTTCTTTGTTCCCCATCATGTTCTCTCCTCTCATGCCTCTCATGTCTCCTCCTATCTCTATGTTGGCCATTCTCCCCATTCTGGTTTTGGTTTTCTAAAGTTTCAAGCCTTTCATAAATTCCCTCCGTATGCTCCCTCAACACCTCATTCATCCTTTGAGTTAAGGCATCTAACAACAACCTAGGCTCCCTAGTAGGGGATGGTGGTCCCTCTCTTTCGGCCATAGATAGATTTGATGTAAAGAAGTCCTTTCCAAAACTATTTCACTCAAAGTGTTTCACACAAATTTGGACTTTTAAGCTAATGTATCTCTCTTGCCTTTTTCCACTCTTTCTCTTGCTTAAAGTTCTTACTAGAATCAAGTAATCTCTTCAAGAAAATGAATTTTTAAGTTGCAGCAATCACAAGACTTTTAATATCACAAGACAAGTAGCAAAGAACAAGTTCACTACTCACAATTAAAAAGACAAGTGATTCACAAATTCAAACAAGAGACAAGAATAAGGTTTAGGTCCAGAAATTCAAATAGCTTCCCTCAAACCAAATGTTGATGCACTTCCAAATCTCTTTTTTTTTTCTTCTTCTTCTTTTTTTTTTTTTAATACTCCAATTCTTTTTTTTTTTTATAATTCAACAATCAAATTCAGCCTCTACAATCGTAGTCACAAATAAGTGTTGTTTTCACTTACTTGGCAGCCACTGTACGCCTCCTTGTGCAGTCTTTGTTCCTCCAAACACAGCTTCAAAATAGTCCTCTTTTGGCTCCAAATCACACACCCCAAACACTAGCCCTAATGACTAGCTTTGATACCAAATGATGAGGTTTTCCTTAAGCCTCTTGATTTCAGACCTAATTAGGACTAGAACAAATAGAATTGGAAAGGTGGAATTGAAAGAAAGAGTAAAGAAGGGAAAGAACTAATTCTGTCCGTTTTAGCAAATTTCCATAACTCACGTTACAGAAGTTGGAATTGAGTGATTCCAAAACGAGGTGAAAGATCCCTTTTTTTAAATCACGATTTAGACCCAAGAGTCACCAAAAAAGAGTAGGTATAGCTTGAGATATGAGTGCGAGAAATTTAAGACGAAAATTGGAAAAATTGTGAAATTAGAAAGAAGAACTAAAAAAAAAACGAAAATTGATGAAAAAGAAAAAGATAAGGATGGCGCCACAAACCTAGTTTGACAAGCCAAGAAAGATCGCCACAAGAAAAGATTAATTCTTGATAAGATCCAAATGATGCAAGGAAGAACCCTAGCAGAGCAAAACACCCAGTTTTCTTATATGCCAAAAATCTGGCTCCCTCATGATTTCCAAATGTTTAAATACAACTTAGTTTAGGGTTTGCCCATTAGGACTTAACAAAAATAAATACAAAACCCCATAGCATAAGCATCACTGATATGTTCTAGTGGTTAAGGAGACATATTCAGCTACAAGTGCCTGGGTTCTAATCCTGCCGTGGACAAAAATATATTTTTTTTGGCCCTTCTCCTTTCATTCCAAGTGGGCTATGCATGTGTAAATCCTAGGCACCACGTATTGGGCTTCAATCTAATGTTGGGCCTCTAATAAGTTATTCACCATCTTTTTAAGTTCTTCTTGGGTCCTTTTAGCTCTTGCTCTCGTCATGGGCCCTCCTAGACCTTGTATTGGATCTTGGACTTCTTTCTGGACTTGGGCTTCTCCCATGAAGTCCTCATCATTGTGTGACCCCAAGCTCGCTCCAAAGTTTCAAGGGATGGCAATATGAATTGGTTATTCGTTATTGTTTCTCATAAATGAAAGTTTGCTTCATTTTGGCCTTTCTTTAACTTTTTGGTCAAGCGGACAAACTTAGTAAGCTTTCGTGATTCAAGAGGCCTAGAGGACGTTTGTGTGGCCCCAAGCTCTCCCCAAAGCTTTAAGGGGCGAGAATATGTGTTGGATACTCGTTGTTATTTCTCTTAGATGAAAGTTTGCTTCCTTTTGGTCTATCTTTGACTTTTTGGTCAAACAGACAAATTTATCTAGTTTTTATGATTCGAAAGGCCTACAGGATGTTTGTGTGGTCCCAAGTTCTCCCCAAAGCTTAATGGGATAAGAATATGTCTTGGTTGTTCGTTGTTTTTCCTCTTAGACGAAAGTTTGATTCCTTTTGGTCTAACTTTGACTTTTCGGCCGAACGGACAAACTAAGCCGGTTTTCATTATTCGATAGGCCTAGACGATGTTTGGTTGACCCCGAGCTCTCCCAAAGCTTCAAGGGCAGACAAATGTTGCATGTTTTCAGGATTCGAGAGGCCTTGAGGATGTTTGTGTAAACCCAAGCTCTCCCCAAAGCCACAAGGGATGAGAATTTGTCTTGGATGTTCAATATTGTTTCTTTTACACGAAAGTTTGGTTCCTTTGGGTCTATCTTTCAGTTTTTGGTCAAACGGACAAACTTTGCGAGTTTTAGAGATTTGAGAGGACTAGAGGATGTTTGTGTGACCCCAACCTCTCCCCAAGGCTTCAAAAGATGAGAATATGTCTTGGTTATTCGTTGTCGTTTCTCTTAGATGAAAGTTTGCTTCCTTTTAGTCTATCTTTGACGTCTTGGTCAAACGGACAAACTTAGCAAGTTTTTGGGATTCGAGAGGCTTAGAGGATGTTTGTGTGATCCCAAGCTCTCCCCAAAGCTTCAAGGGAAGAGAATATATCTTGGTTATTCGCTGTTGTTTCTCTTAGACGAAAGTTTGCTTCCTTTTGGTTTATCTTTGACTTTTTAGTCAAACGAACAAACTTAGCAAGTTTTTGAGATTCGAGAGGCCTAGAGGATATTTGTTTGATCCCAAGCTCTCCCCAAAGCTTCAAGAGATATGCCTTACTAATTCGTTGTTGTTTCTCTTGGACTACAGTTTGGTTCCTTTTAGTCTATCTTATACTTTTTTTTCACACGGACAAATCTAGCGAGTTTTCGTGATTCGAGAGGACAAGGCGATGTCTGTATGACCCCAAGCTCTCCCCAATGCGGCAAGGGATGAGAATATGTCTTGACTAATCGTTGCTGTTTGTCTTAGATGATAATTTGCTTCTTTTTAATGTATCTTTGACTTTTTGCTCAAACGGACAAACGTAACATGTTTTCGAGATTTTAGAGGCCTAGAGGATGTTTGTGTGACCGCAAGCTTACCCCAAAGCATCATGAGATGAGAATATGTCTTGGTAATTTGTTGTTGTTTCTCTTAGGTAAAAGTCTGGTTCCTTTTGGTCTATCTTTGACTTTTTAGTCAAACGGACAAACTTAGCAACTTCTCGCAATTCGAGAGGTGTAGAGGATGTTTGTGTGATTCCAAGCTCTCCCCAAAGCTTTGCGGGATGAGAATATGTCTTGGTTATTTGTTGTTGTTTCTCTTGGACGAAAGTTTGGTTCCTTTTAGTCTATCTTAGACTTTTTGGTCAAAACAGACAAACTTAACAAGTTTTCATTGGTTTGGAGGCCTAGAGGACATTTCTGGGACCCCAAGCTCTCCTCAAAGCTTCGACGGATGAGAATATGTCTTGGTTCTTTGTTGTTGTTTCTCATAGACGAATGTTGCTTCCTTTTAGTGTATCTTTGACTTTTTTTACTCAAACGGACAAACTTAACAATTTTTCATGATTCGAGAGGCCTAGAGGGTGTTTCTGTGACCCCAAGCACTTCCTAAAGCTTCAAGGGATGAGAATATATCATGGTTATTCGCTATCGTTTCTTTTAGATGAAAGTTTGGCTCTTTTTTTATCTATCTATGACTTTTTGGTCAAATGGACAAACTAAGTGAGCTTTCGTGATTCGAGAGGCCTAGAGGATGTTTGTGTGACCCCCAAGCTCTCCCCAAACCTACAAGGGATGAGAATATGACTTGGTTCTTCATTATGGTTTCTGTGAGACGAATGTGTGCTTCCTTTTGGTCTAACTTTCACTTGATGGTCAAATGGACAAACTTAACAATTTTTCTAGATTCATGAGGCCTAGAAGATGTTTGTGTGACCCCAAGCTCTCCCCAAAGCTTCAAGGGATGAGAATATGTCTTTGTTATTCGTTGTTGTTTCTCATAGATGAAAGTTTACTTCCTTTTTATCTATGTTTGACTTTTTAGTCAAACATAAAAACTTGACGAGTTTCGTGAATCGAGAAGCCTACAAGATGTTTGTGTGACCCCATACTCTCCCCAGAGCTTCAAGGGATGGCAACCAGTCTTGGTTATTCCTTATTGTTTCACTTAGATGAAAGTTTAGTTCCTTTTGGTCTATCTTTGTCTTTTGGTCAAACGGACAAACTTAGCAAGCTTTCATGATTCGAGAGGCCTAGAGGATGTTTGTGTGACCCCAACCTCTGCCCAAACCTTCAAAGGATGAGAATATGTCATGGTTTTTTGTTGTTGTTTCTCTTAGATGAAAGTTTGCTTTCTTTTGATCTATCTTTGACTTTTTGGTCAAACGGACAAATTTAGCAAGCTTTCATGATTCCAGAGGCCTAGAGGATGTTTATGTGACCCCAACCTCTACCCAAAGCTTCAAAGGATGAGAATACGTCATGGTTATTCGTTGTTGTTTTTCTTTGATGAAGGTTTGGTTCCTTTTGGCTTATCTTTGACTTTTTGGTCAAACAGATAAACTAAGCAAGCTTTCATGATTCACATGGCATAGAGGATGTTTGCGTGACCGCAAGCTCTCCCCAAAAGCTTTACGGGGTGAGAATATGTCTTGGTTATTTGTTGTTGTTTCTCTTGGACAAAAGTTTAGTTCCTTTTAGTCTATCTTAGACTTTTTGGTCAAACAGACAAACTTAGCAAGTTTTCATTGGTTTGAGAGGCCTAGAGTACGTTTCTGGGACCCCAAGCTCTCCCCAAAGCTTCGAGGGATGAGAATATGTCTTGGTTCTTCGTTGTTGTTTCTCATAGACGAGAGTTGCCTTATATTTGGTCTATCTTTGACTTTTTAGTCAAACAGACAAATTTAGTAAGCTGTCATGATTTGAGAGGCTAGAGGATGTTTGTGTGACCCCAAACTGTCCCCAAAGCTTCGGAGGATGAGAATACATCTTGATTATTCGTTGTTGTTTCTCTGGGATGAAGTTTGCTTCCTTTTGGTCTATCTTTGACTTTTGGTAAAACGGACAAGCTTCGCATGTTTAAGGGATTCGAGAAGCCTAGAGGATGTTTGTGTGACCCCAAGCTCTCTACAAAGCTTTAAGGGATGAGAATATGTCTCAGTTATTCGCTGTTGTTTCTCATAAATGAAAGCTTGCTTCCTTTTGGTGTAGCTTTTACTTTATGGTTAAACGGACGAACTTACCGAGTTTTCGTGATTCGAGAGGGCTAGAGCATGTTTTGTATGACCCCAAGCTCTCCCCAAAGCTTTATGGGATGAGTATATATTTTGGTTATTCGTTGTTGTTCCTCTTAGAAAAAAGTGGGGTTCATTTTGTTCAATCTTAGACTTTTTGTTCAAACGGACAAACGTAACAAGTTTTCATGATTTGAGAGGACTAGATGATGTTTGAGTGACCCCAAGCTCACCCCAAGGCTTCATGGGATGAGAATATGTCTTGGAAATTCGTTGTTGTTTCTCTTAGACGAAAGTTTAGTTCCTTTTGTTCTATCTTTTACTTTCTGGTCAAACGAACAAACTTAGCGAGTTTTCATAATTCAAGAGGCATAGAGGATGTTTGTGTGACCCCAAGCTCTCTCCAAGGTTTCCGGGGATGAGAATATGTCTTGGTTATAAGTTGTTGTTTCTCTTAGATAAAAGCTTGGTTCCTTTTCGTCTATCTTCGACTTTTTTGTCAAACGGACAAATGTAGCAACTTTTCATCATTCGAGAGGGCTAGAGGACGTTTGTGGGTCCCCAAGGTCTTCCCAAAGCTTCAAAGGATGAGAAGATATCTTGGTTATTCGTCATTGTTTATCTTAGATGAAAGTTTACTTTCTTTTAATCTATCTTTGACTTTTTGGTCAAACGGACAAATTTAGCAAACTTTCATGATTCCAGAGGCCTAGAGGATATTTATGTGACCCCAACCTCCACCCAAAGCTTCAAAGGATGAGAATACGTCATGGTTAATCGTTATTGTTTTTCTTTGATGAAAGTTTGGTTCGTTTTGGCTTATCTTTGACTTTTTGGTCAAACGGGTAAACTAAGCAAGCTTTCATGACTCGCATGGCATAGAGGATATTTGCGTGACCGTAAGGTCTCCCCAAAGCTTTACGGGATGAGAATATGTCTTTGTTATTTGTTGTTGTTTCTCTTGGACGAAAGTTTAGTTCCTTTTAGTCTATCTTAGACTTTTTGGTTAAACAGACAAACTTAGCAAGTTTTCATTGGTTTGAGAGGCCTAGAGGACGTTTCTGGGACCCCAAGCTCTCCTCAAAGCTTCGAGGGATGAGAATATGTCTTGGTTCTTTGTTGTTGTTTCTCATAGACGAATGTTGCTTCCTTTTAGTGTATCTTTGACTTTTTTTAGTCAAACAGACAAACTTAACAACTTTTCATGATTCGAGAGGCCTAGAGGGTGTTTCTGTGACCCCAAGCACTTCCTAAAGCTTCAAGGGATGAGAATATGTCATGGTTATTCGCTATCGTTTCTTTTAGATGAAAGTTTGGCTCTTTTTTATCTATCTATGACTTTTTGGTCAAATGGACAAACTAAGTGAGTTTCCATGATTTGAGAGGCCTAGAGGATGTTTGTGTGACCCCAAGCTCTCCTCAAAACTTCATGGGATGGCAATAAGTCTTAATTATCTGTTGTTGTTTCTCTTCGACGAATATTTAGTTCCTTTTGCCCTATCTTTGACTTTCTGGTCAAACGGACAAACTTAGCTAGCTTTTATGATTCGAGAGGCCTAGAGGATGTTCCTGTGACCCCAAACACTCCCCAAAGGTCCAAGGGATGAGAATATGTCATGTTTATTCGCTATTGTTTTTCTGAGACGAAAGTTTGCTTCCTTTTGGTCTATAATCGGCTTTTTAGTCAAACGGACAAACTTAGCAAGTTTTCGGGATTCGAGAGGACCATAGGATATTTGTGTGACTCCAAGCTCTCCCCAAAGCTTCAAGGGATGCTAATATGTCTTGGTTATTCGTTGTTGTTTCTCTTCAACGAAAGGTTGGTTCTTTTTGCTCTATCTTTGACTTTTTGGTCAACCGGACAAATGTGACACGTTTCCGTGATTTGAAAGGCCTAGAGGATATTTGTGTGACCGCAAGCTCTCCCCAAAACTTCATGGGATGAAAATATGGCTTGGTAATTCATTATTGTTTCTTTTAGACGAAAGTTTGTTTCCTTTTGGTCTATCTTTGACTCCTTAGTCAAACGGACACACTTAGCGAGTTTTCCGGAATCGGGAGGCGTAGAGGAAGTGTGTACAATCCCAAGCTCTTGCCAAAGCTTCAAGGGATGAGAATATGTCTGGGTTATTCGTTATGGTTTCTCTTTGACGAAAGTTGGTTCTTTTTAATGTATCTTTTACGTTTTAGTCAAACGGATAAACCTAGCAAGTTTTTGGGATTCGTGAGGTCGAGAGGATGTTTGTGTGATCTCAAGCTCTCCCCAAAGCTTTAAGGGATGGGAATATGTCTTGGTTATTCGTTGTTGTTTCTCATAGACAAGAGTTTGCTTCTATTTGGTCTATCTTTGACTTTTTGGTCAAATAGACAAATTTAGTTAGCTGTCATGATTTGAGAGGCCTAGAGATACTTGTGTGACCCCAAGCTATCCCCAAAGTTTCAGAGGATGAGAATACATCTTGGTTATTTGTTGTTGTTTCTCTCGGATGAAAGTTTACTTCCTTTTGGTTTATCTTTGACTTTTGGTAAAACGGACAAGCTTCGCAAGTTTTAGGGATTCGAGAAGCCTAGAGGATGTTTGTGTGACCTCAAGCTCTCTACAAAGCTTTAAGGGATGAGAATATGTCTTAGTTATTCGCTTTTGTTTCTCATAAATGAAAGCTTGCTTCCTTTTGGTGGAGCTTTTACTTTATGGTTAAACGCACGAACTTACCAAGTTTTTCGTGATTCGAGAGGGCTAGAGCATGTTTGTATGACCCCAAGCTCTCCCCAAAGCTTCATGGGATGAGTATATACTTTGATTATTCGTTATTGTTTCTCTTAGATGAAAGTTTGCTTCTTTTTGGTCTATTTTAGACTTCTTGGTCAAACGGGTAAACGTTGCATGTTTTCGTGATTCGAGATGTCTAGAGGATGTTTGTGTGTCCCCAAGCTCTCCCTAAAGCTTCATGGGATAAGAATATATCTTGGTATTTCGTTGTTGTTTCTCTTAGATGAAAGTTTGGTTCCTATTGGCCTATCTTTGACTTTTTGGTCAAATGGACAAACTTAACAAGTTTTCATGATTCGAGAGGCCTAGTAGAGGTTTGTGTGACCCCAACGTCTCCCCAAAGCTTCAAAGGATGAGAATATGTCTTGATTATTCGTTGTTGTTTCTCTTAGACGAAAGTTTTCTCCTTCTTAGTCTATCTTTGACTTTTTGGTGAAACGAACAAACTTAGAAAGTTTTCGTGATTCGAGAACGCTTGAAGATGTTTGTGTGACCCCACGCTCTCCCCAAAGCTTCAAGGGATAATATATCTTGGATATTCATTTTTGTATTCGTCGACGAAAATTTGCTTCCTTTTGGTCTATCTTTGACTTTATGGTCAAACGGATGAACTTAGCGAGTTCTCATGATTTGAGAGGGCTAAAGGATGTTTTTATGACCCAAAGCTCTCCCCAAAGCTTCAAGGAATGAGAATATGTCTTGGTTATTCGTTGTTCTGTCTCTTAGACGAAAGTTTAGTTCTTTTTGGTCTATCTTTGACTTTTTACTCAAACGGACAAACGTAACATGTTCCGTAATTTGAGAGGCTTAGAGGATGTTTATGTGACTCTCAGCTCTCCCCAGAGTTTCGTGAGATGAGAATATGTCTTGGAAATTCGTTGTTATTCCTCTTAGACGAAAGTTTGGTTCCTTTTGGCCTTTCTTTGAGTTTTTGGTCAAACAGACAAATTTAACTAGTTTTCGTGATTCGAGAGGCCCAAATGATGTTTGTTTGACCCCCAACCTCTACCGAAAGCTTCTAAGGATGATATTATATCTTGGTTTTTCGTTGTTGTTTTTCTCTTAGACAAAAGTTTGCTTCCTTTTAGTCAATCTTTGACTTTTTGGTCAAACGAATAAACTTTGCATGTTTTCGTGATTCAAGAGGCCTAGAGGACGTTTGTGTGACCCCAAGTTCTCCCCAAAGCTTCAAGAGATGGCAATAAGTCTTGGTTATTCGTTGTTGTTTATCTTAAACGAAAGTTTGCTTCCTGTTAGTCAATCTTTGACTTTTTGGTCGAGCAGACAAACTTTGAAAGTTTTCATGATTCGAGAGGCCTAGAGGATGTTTGTGTGACCCTAAGCTCTCCCCAAAACTTCGAAGGATGAGAATAAGTTTTGGTTATTTGCTATTGTTTCTCTTAGATGACAGTTTGGTTTCTTTTGGCTCATCTTTGATTTTTGGTCAAACGGACAAACTTAGCAAGCTTTCGAGTTTTGAGAGGCCTAGAGGATGTTTGTGTGACCCCAAGCTCTCCCCAAAGCTTCGAGGTATGGCAATAAGTTTTGGTTTTTTGTTGTCTCTGTTAGACGAAAGTTTGGTTCCTTTTGGCTTATCTTTGATTTTTTGGTCAAACGGACAAACATAGCAAGCTTTCCTGATTCGAGAGGTCTAGAGAGTATTTGTGTGACCCAAAGCGCTCCCCAAAGCTTGAAGGGATGGCAATAAGTCTTGGTTATTCGTTGTTGTTTCTGTCAGACGAAAGTTTGGTTGCTTTTGGTCTATCTTTGACTTTTTGCTCAAACGGACAAACGTAACAAGTTTTCATGATTTGATAGGCTTGGAGGATATTTGTGTGACCTCAAGCTCTCCCCAAAGCTCCAAGGGATCAGAATATGTCCTGGTTACGCATCGTTGTTTCTCTTAGACGAAAGTTTGATTCCTTTTGGCCTATCATTGACTTTTTGGCCAAACGGACAAACTTAGCAAGTTTTCATGATTCGAGAGTCCTAGAAGATGTTTGTGTGACCCTAAGTTCTCCCCAAAACTTCGAAGCATGAGAAGAAGTCTTGGTTATTTGTTGTTATTTCTCTTAGACGACAGTTTGCTTCCTTTTGGTCTATTCGGGTTTTTGGTCAAACAGACAAACTAAGCAAGTTTTCGGGACTCAAGAGGCCTAGAGGATGTTTGTGTGACCACAAGCTCTCCCCAAAGCTTCAAGGGATGAGAATATGTCTTGGTTAGTCGTTATTGTTACTCGTAGACGAAAGTTTGCTTCCTTTTGGCCTATCTTTGATGTTTCGGTCAACCAGACAAACTTAGCAAGCTTTCCTGATTCGAGAGGCCTAGAGGATATTTATGTGACCCCAAGCCATCCCCAAAGCTTCAAGGGAAGGCAATAAGTCTTAGTTATTAGTTGTTGTTTCTCTTAGATGAAAGTTTGGTTCCTTTTGGCCTTTCTTTGAGTTTTTGGTCAAACGGACAAACTTAACGAGTTTTTGTGATACAAGTGGCCTAGCAGATCTTTGTGAGACCCTAAACCCTCCCTAAAGCTTCAAGGGTTGGCAATAAGACCTAGTTATTCAGGGTTGTTTCTCTCAGACGAAAGTTTAGTTTCTTTTGGTCTATCTTTGACTTTTTGCTCAAACGGACAAACATAACCAGTTTTAGCCATTTAAGAATCCCAAAGGATGTTTGTGTAACCCCAAGCTCTCCCCAAAGCTTCAAGGGATGAGAATATGTCTTGGTTATTTTTCGTTGTTCTCATAGACGACAGTTTGCTTCCTTTTGATCTGTCTTTGACTTTTTGCTCAAACAGACAAACTTAGCAAGCTTTCGAGATTCGGGAGGAATAGAGCAATTTTGTGTGATCCCAAGCTCTCCCCAAAGCTTCGAGGGAAGGCAACAAGTCTTGGTTATTCGTTGTTGTTTCTGTTAGATGAAAGTTTAGTAACTTTTAGATTATCTTTGATTTTTTGGTCAAACAGACAAACTTAGCAAGCTTTCCTAATTTGAGAAGCCAAGAGAGTGTTTGTGTGACCCAAAGCACTCCCCAAAGCTTCACGGAATGGCAATAAGTCTTAGTTATTCGTTATTGTTTCTGTCAGATGAAAGTTTAGTTCCATTTGTCTATCTTTGACTTTTTGCTCAAACGGACAAACGTAACAAGTTTTCGAGATTCGAGAGGCCTAGAGGATGTTAGTGTGACCCCAAGCTCTCCCTGAAGCTTCGTGGGATGAGAATATGTCTTGGATATTCGTTTTTCTTTCTCATAGACGAAAGTTTGCTTCCTTTTGGCCTATCTTTGACTTTTTTGTCAAACGGACAAACTTGGCAAGTTTTCAACATTCGAGAGGCCGAGAGGATGTTTGTGTCACCCAAAACTCTCCCCAAAGCTTCAAGGGATGTGTGAATATGTCTTGGTTATTCGTTATTATTTCTTTTATATGAAAGTTTGGTTTCTTTTGGTCTACTTTGACTTTTTAGTCAAACAGACAAAATTAGTTAGCTTTCTCGATTCAATAGGCCTAGAGGATGTTTGTGTGACCCGAAGATCTCTCCACAGGAACAAGGGATGAGAATATGTCTTCATTATTCCTTGTTATTTCGCTGAGACGAAAGTTTGCTTCCAACTAGTGTATCTTTGACTTTTTGGTCAAACGGACAAACTTTGCAAGCTTTCGGAATTCGAGAGGCCTAGAGTATATTTGTGTGTTCCTAAGCACTTCCCAAACCCTCAAGGGATGTGAATATGTCTTGGTTATTTGATATTATTTCTCTTACATGCAAGTTTGGTTGCTTTTGTTCTATCTTTGACTTTTTAGTCAAACAGACAAACTTAGTGAGTTTTCATTTTTCAATAGAGTAGAGAATGCTTGTGTGACCTCAAACTCTCCCCAAAGCTTCAAGGGATGAGAATATGTCCTAGACAATCGTTGTTATTTCTCTTACACGAAAGTTTAGTTTCTTTTGGTCTATCATTGACTTTTTGGTCAAACGGACAAGCTTTGCGAGTTTTCGTGATTCAATAGGACTAGAGGATGTTTGTGTGACGGCAAGCTCCCCCCAACGCTTCAAGGGATGAGAATATGTCATGTTTATTCGTTATTGTTTCTCTAAGAAAAAAGTTTGCTTCTATTTGGTCTATTTTTGACTTTTTAGTCAAACAGACAAACGTAACAAGTTTTTATGATTCGAGAGGCCTAGACGATGTTAGTGTGACCCGAAGCTCTCCCAGAAACTTCATGGGACGAGAATATGCCTTGGTTATTCGTTGTTATTTTTCATAGATGACAGTTTGCTTCCGTTTGGTCTATCTTTCACTTTTTGGTCAAACGGGCAAACTTAGCAAGTTTTCAAGATTCGAGAGGCCAAGAGGAAGTTTGTATGACCACAAGCTCTCCCCAAAGCTTCAAGGGATGTGAATATATTTTGGTTATTCGTTATTATTTCTTTTATATGAAAGTTTTAGTTTCTTTTGGTCTACTTTGACTTTTTAGTCAAACAGACAAAATTAGTTAGTTTTCTCAGATTCAATAGGCCTAGAGGATGTTTGTGTTACCCGAAGATCTCTCCAAAGCAACAACGGATGAGAATATGTCTTCGTTATTCCTTTTTATTTCGCTTAGATGAAAGTTTGCTTCCAATTGGTGGATCTTTGACTTTTTGGTCAAACGGACAAACTTTGCAAGCTTTCGTGATTCGAGTGGCCTAGAGTATGTTTGTGTGATCCCAAGCACTTCCCAAACCTTCAAGGGATGTGAATATATCTCGGTTATTCGATATTATTTCTCTTACATAAAAGTTTAGTTACTTTTGGTCTATCTTTGACTTTTTAGTCAAACAGACAAACTCAGTGAGTTTTTATTTTTCAATAGAGTAGAGGATGCTTGTGTGACCTCAAACTCTACCCAAAGCTTCAAGGGATGAGAATATGTCCTGGACAATCGTTGTTATTTCTCTTTCAAGAAAGTTTAGTTTCTTTTAATCTATCATTGACTTTTTGGTCAAACAGACAAGCTTTGCGAGTTTTCGTGATTCAATAGGAGTAGAGGATGTTTGTGTGACCGCAAGCTCCCCCCAACGCTTCAAATGATGAGAGTATGTCATGTTTATTTGTTGTTGTTCCTCTTCGACAAAAGTTTACTTTTATTTGGTCTACTTTTACTTTTTGGTCAAATAGACAAACGTAACAAATTTTCATGATTCGAGAGCCCTAAAGGATGTTAGTATGACCCCAAGCTCTCCCCGAAACTTCGTGGGATGAGAATATGTTTTGGTTATTCGTTGTTATTTCTCATAGATCACGGTTTGCTTCCGTTTGGTCTATCTTTGACTTTTTTGGTCAAATTGGACAAACTTAGCAAGTTTTTCAAGATTCGAGAGGCTTAGAGGATGTTTGTGTGACCACAAGCTCTTCCCCAAAGCTTCAAGGGATGTGAATATGTCTTGGTTATTCGTTATTGTTTCTCTTATATGAAAGTTTGGTTCCTTTTGGTCTATCTTTGACTTTTTAGTCAAACAAACAAAATTAGTTAGCTTTCTCGTTTCAATAGGCCTAGAGGATGTTTGTTTGACCCGAAAATCTCTCCAAAGCAACAAGGGACAAGAATATGTATTCATTATTCCTTGTTATTTTGCTTTGACGAAAGTTTGCTTCCAACCGGTGCATCTTTGACTTTTTAGTCAAACGGACAAACTTTGCAAGCTTTTGGGATTCGAGAGGCCTAGAGTATGTTTGTGTGATCCCAAGCTCTTTCCAAACCTTCAAGGGATGTGAATATGTCTTGGTTATTCGATATTGTTTCTCTTTCATGAAAGTTTGGTTGCTTTTAGTCTATCTTTGACTTTTTATTCAAACAGACAAACTTAGTGAGTTTTCATTTTTCAATAGAGTACAAGATGCTTGTGTGACCTCAAACTCTCCCCAAAGCTTCAAGGGATGAGAATATGCACAGGACAATCGTTGTTGTTTCTCTTAGATGAAAGTTTAGTTTCTTTTGGTCTATCATTGACTTTTTGGTCAAAATAACAAGCTTTGCGAGTTTTCGTGATTCAATACTTATAGAGGATGTTTGTGAGACCGCAAGCTTTCCCCAACGCTTCGAGGGATGAGAATATGTCATGTTTATTCGTTGTTGTTTTCTCTTCGACAAAAGTTTGCTTCTATTTGGTCTATCTTTGACTTTTTGGATCAAACAGACAAACGTAACTAGTTTTCATAATTCGAGAGGCCTAGAGGAAGTTAGTGTGACACCAAGCTCTCCCCGAAACTTCAATGGGATGAGAATATGTCCCTTGGTTATTTCGTTATTGTTTCTCATAAGATGTACAGTTTGCTTCCGTTTGGTCTATCTTTGACTTTTTGGTCAAACGGACAAACTTAGCAAGTTTTCAAGATTCGAGAGGCCGACAGGATGTTTGTGTGACACAAAGCTCTCTCCAAAGCTTCAAGGGATGTGAATATGTCTTGGTTATTCGTTATAGTTTCTCTTGTATGAAAGTTTGGTTCTTTTTAGTCTATCTTTGACTTTTTAGTCGAACAGACAAAATTAGTTAGCTTTCTCTATTCAATAGGCCTAGAGGATGTTTGTGTGACCCGAAGGTCTCTCCAAAAGCAACAAGGGATGAGAATATGTCTTCATTATTCCTTGTTATTTCGCTTAGACGAAAGTTTGCTTCCAACCAGGTTGCATCTTTGACTTTTTGGTCAAACGGACAAACTTTGCAAGCTTTCGGATTCGAGAGGCCAAGAGTATGTTTGTGTGATCCCAAGCTCTTTCCAAACCTTCAAGGGATGTGAATATGTCTTTGGGTTATTCGATATTGTTTCTCTTACATGAAAGTTTGGTTATTTTTGGTCTATCTTTGACTTTTTAAGTCAAACCATGGACAAACTTAGTGAGTTTTCATTTTTGAATAGAGTACAGGATGCTTGTGTGGACCTCAAAACTCTCCCCAAAGCTTCAAGGGATGAGAATATGTCCTGGACAATCGTTGTTATTTCTTCTTAGACGAAAGTTTAGTTTCTTTTGGTCTATCATTGACTTTTTGGTCAAAATGACAAGCTTTGCGAGTTTTCGTGATTCAATACTTATAGAGGATTTTTGTGAGACTGCAAGCTCTCCCCAACGCTTCGAGGGATGAGAATATGTCATGTTTATTCGTTGTTGTTTCTCTTAGATAAAAGTTTGCTTCTATTTGGTCTATCTTTGACTTTTTGGACAAACAGACAAACGTAACACGTTTTCATAATTGGAGAGGCCTAGAGGATGTTAGTGTGACTCCAACCTCTCCCCGAAACTTCATGGGATGAGAATATATCTTGGTTATTCGTTGTTATTTCTCATAGGTGACAGTTTACCTCCGTTTGGTTTATCTTTGACTTTTTGCTCAAACAGACAAACTTAGCAAGTTTTTAAAATTCGAGAGGCCGAAAGCATGTTTGTGTGACACAAAGCTCTCCCCAAAGCTTCAAGAGATGTGAATACGTCTTGGTTATTCGTTATTGTTTCTCTTATATGAAAGTTTGGATCCTTTTGGTCTATCTTTGACTTTTCAGTCAAACAGGTGAAATTAGGTAGCTTTCTCGATTCTATAGGCCTAGAGGATGTTTGTGTGACCCGAAGGTCTCTCCAAAGCAACAAGGGATGAGAATATGTCTTCATTATTCCTTGTTATTTTCGCTTAGACAAAAGTTTGCTTCCAACCGGTGCATCTTTGACTTTTTGGTCAAACGGACAAACTTTGCAAACTTCGTGATTCGAGAGGCCAAGAGTATGTTTGTGTGATCCGAAGCTCTTCCAAAACCCTCAAGGGATGTGAATATGTCTTGGGTATTCGATATTGTTTCTCTTACATGAAAGTTTGGTTGCTTTTGGTCTATCTTTGACTTTTTAGTAAAAATGGCGAAAACTTAGTGAGTTTTCATTTTTCAATAGAGTAGAGGATGCTTGTGTGGCCTCAAACTCTCCCCGAAGCTTCAAGGGATGAGAATATGTCCTGGACAATCGTTGTTATTTCTCTTAGACGAAAGTTTAGTTTCTTTTTATCTATCATTGACTTTTTGGTCAAACGGACAAGCTTTGCGAGTTTTCGTGATTCAATAGGACTAGAGGATGTTTGTGTCACCGCAAGCTCCCCCCAACGCTTCAACGGATGAGAATATGTCAGGTTTATTCGTTGTTGTTTCTCTTAGATAAAAGTTTGCTTCTATTTGGTTTATCTTTGACTTTCAGACAAATAGACAAACGTAACAAGTTTTCATGATTCGAGAGGCCTAGAGGAAGTTAGTGTGACTCCAAGCTCTCCCTGAAACTTTATGGGATGAGAATATGTCTTGGTTATTCGTTGTTATTTCTTATTGATGACAGTTTGCTTCCAACTGGTGCATCTTTGACTTTTTGGTCAAACGGACAAGCTTTGCAAGCTTTCGTGATTCGAGAGGCCAAGAGTATGCTTGTGTGATCCCAAGCTCTTCCCAAACCTTCAAGGGATGTGAATATGTCTTGGTTATTTCGATATTGTTTCTCTTACATGAAAGTTTGGTTGCTTTTTGGGTCTATCTTTGACTTTTTAGTCAAACAGACAAACTTAGTGAGTTTTCTTTTTTCAATAGAGTAGAGGATACTTGTGTCTCCTCAAACTCTTCCCAAAGCTTCAAGGGATGAAAATATGTCCTGGACAATTGTTGTTATTTCTCTTCGATAAAAGTTTAGTTTCTTTTGGTCTATCATTGACTTTTTGGTCAAACGGACAAAGCTTTGGCAAGTTTTCGTGATTCAATAGGAATAGAGGATGTTTGTGTGACCGCAAGCTCCCCCCAACGCTTCAAGGGATGAGAATTATGTCACGTTTATTCGTTGTTGTTTCTCTTAGACAAAAGTTTGCTTCCATTTGGTCTATCTTTGACTTTTTGGTCAAACAGACAAACGTAACCAGTTTTTCATGATTCGAGAGGCCTAGTGGATGTTAGTGTGACTCCAAGCTCTCCCCGAAACTTCACGGGATGAGAATATGTCTTGGTTATTCGTCGTTATTTCGCATAGATGAAAGTTTGCTTCCGTTTGTTCTATCTGTAACTTTTTGGTCAAACGGACAAACTTAACAAGTTTTCAAGATTCAAGAGGATGTTTGTGTGACCCAAAGCTCTCCCCAAAGCTTCAAGGGATGTGAATATGTCTTGGTTATTCGTTATTGTTTCTCTTATATGAAAGTTTGGTTCCTTTTAGTCTATCTTTGACTTTTTTAGTCAAATAGACAAAATTAGTTAGCTTTCTCGATTCAATAGGCCTAGAGAATGTTTGTGTGACCCGAATATCTCTCCAAAGCAACAAGGGATGAGAATATGCCTTCATTATTCCTTGTTATTTCGCTGAGACGGAAGTTTGCTTCCAACTGGTGCATCTTTGACTTTTTGGTCAAACGGACAAACTTTGCTAGCTTTCGTGATTCAAGAGGCCTAGAATATGTTTGTGTGATCCCAAGCTCTTCCCAAACCTTCAAGGGATGTGAATTTGTCTTGGTTATACGATATTGTTTCTCTTACATGAAAGTTTGGTTGCTTTTAGTCTATCTTTGACTTTTTAGTGAAACAGACAAACTTAGTGAGTTTCCATTGATGTTATTTCTCTTAGACGAAAGTTTAGTTTCTTTTAGTCTATCATTGACTTTTTTGGTCAAACGGACAAGCTTTGCAAGTTTTCGTGATTCAATAGGACTAGAGGATATTTGTGTGACCACATGCTCATCCCAAAGCTTCAAGGGATGAGAATATGTCATGTTTATTCGTTATTGTTTCTCTTAAACAAATGTTTGCTTCCATTTGGTGTATCTTTGACTTTTCGATCAAATAGACAAACGTAACAAGTTTTCGTGATTCGAGAGGCCTACAGGATGTTAGTGTGACCCCAAGCTCTCCCCGAAGCTTCATGGGATGAGAATATGTCTTGGTTACTCGTTGTTATTTCTCATAGATGACAGTTTGCTTTTGTTTGGTCTATCTTTGACTTTTTTGTCAAACGGACAAACTTAGCAAGTTTTCATGGTTTGAGAGGTCGAGAGGATGTTTGTGTGATCCCAAGCTCTCCCCAAAGCTTCAAGGGATGTGCATATGTCTTAGTTATTCGTTGTTGTTTCTCTTAAACGAAAGTTAGGTTTCTTTTGGTTTATCTTTGACTTTTTTGTTCAAATAGATAAACTTAGTGAGTTTTCGTGAATCAATAGGCGTAGAGGCTGTTTGTGTGACCCCGAGCTCTCCCCAAACCTTCAAGGGATGAGAACATGTCTTGGTTATTCGTTGTTTTTTCTCATAGACGAAAGTTTGTTTCCTTTTTGTCGATCTTTGACTCTTTGCCTAAACGAACAAATTTAGCAAGTTTTCGGGATTCGAGAGGGCTAGAGGATATTTATGTGACCCCAAACTCTCCCCAAAGCTTCATGGGATCTGAATATGTTTTGATTATCCGTTGCTGTTTCTCTTAGACGAAAGTTAGGTTCCTTTTGGTTTATCTTTGACTTTTTTGTTCAAACAGATAAACTTAGCGAGTTTTCGTGATTCAATATGCGTAGAGGATGTTTGTGTGACCCCGACCTCTCCCCAAACCTTCAAGGGATAAGAACATGTCTTGGTTATTCGTTGTTTTTTCTCATAGATGAAAGTTTATTTCCTTTTCGTCGATCTTTGACTCTTTGGCTAAACGGACAAATTTAGCAAGTTTTTAGGATTAGAGAGAGCTAGAGGATATTTGTGTGACCCCAAGCACTCCCCAAAGCTTCAAGGGACGTGAATATGTCTTACTTATTCGTTGTTATTTCTCTTAGATAAAAGTTCGATTCCTTTTAGCCTATCTTTGACTTTTTTGCTCAAACAAGCAAGCATAGCGAGTTTTTGTGATTCAGTTGGCGTATAGGTTGTTTGTATGACCCCAAGCTCTCCCAAAGCTTCCGAGGATGAGAATATGTCTTTGTTATTCGTTATTTTTTCTCTTAGACAAAAGTTTGTTTCCTTTTCGTCGATCTTTGACTCTTCAGCCAAACGTACAAACTTTGCAAGTTTTCGGGATTCGAGAGGGCTAGAGGATATTTGTGTGACCCTAAGCACTCCCCAAAGCTTCAAGGGATGTGAATATGTCTTGGTTATTCGTTGTTGTTTCTCATAGATGAAAGTTTGCTTCCTGTTGGTTTATATTTGACTTTATGGTCAAACAGACAAACATAGCATGTTTTTGGGATTTGAGAGGCTTAAAGGATGTTTGTGCGACCCCAAGCTCTCCCCAAAGATTCAAGGGATGTCAATATGTCTTAGTTATTGTTATTGTTTCTCTGAGACAAAACTTTGGATCCTTTTAGTCTATCTTTGACTTTTTAGTTAAATAGACAAAATTATAGAGTTTTCGTGATTCAATAGGCCTAGAGGATGTTTGTATGACCCCCAGCCCTCCCTAAAGCTTCAAGGGATGAGATTATGTCTTGGTTATTTGATGTTGTTTCTGTTAGATGAAAGTTTACTTCTTTTTAGTCTAACGGACAAACGTAAAAGGTTTTCGTGATTCGAGAGGCGTAGAGAATGTTTGTTCACCCAAGCTTTCCTCAAAGCTTCATGGGATGGGAATATGTCTTCGTAGTAGTTGTTATTTCTCAAAGACGAAAGTTGGCTTCCTTTTGGTCTATCTTTAACTTTTTGGTCAAACAGACAAACTTAGTAAGTTTTCATGGTTTGAGAGGCCAAGAGGACGCCTGTGTCACCCCAAGTTCTCCCCAAAGCTTCAAGGGCTGGCAATAAGTCTTCGTTATTCATTGTTGTTTCTCATATACGAAAGTTTGGTTGCTTTTAGTCTATCTTTGACTTTTTGGTTAGGCGGACAAATTTAGCAAGCTTTCCTTAATCGAGATGCCTACAGGATGTTTGTGTGACCCCAAGCTCTCCCCAAAGCTTCAAGGGATGGCAATAAGTCTTGGTTATTCGTTGTTGTTTCTCTTAGACAAAAAGTTTTAGTTCCTTTTTGGCCTATCATTGACTTTTTGGTCAAACGGACAAATATAGCAAGTTTTTGTAATTTCGAGAAGCCTAGAGGATGTTTGTGTGACCTCCAAGCTCTCCCCAAAGCTTCAAGGGATGAGCAATATGTCTTTGTTATTCGTTGTTGTTTCTCTTAGACGAAAGTTTGGTTGCTTTTGGTCTATCTTTGACTTTTTGGTTAAGCGGACGAACTAAGCAAGCTTTCCTGAATCGAGACGCCTAGAGGATGTTTGTGTGAGCCCAAGCTCTCCCCAAAGCTTCAAGGGATGGCAATAAGTCTTGGTTATTCGTTGTTGTTTCTCTTAGACAAAAGTTTAGTTCCTTTTTGGCCTATCTTTGACTTGTTGGTCAAACAGACAAACGTAGCAAGTTTTTGTAATTCGAGAGGCCTAGAGGATGTTTGTACTACTTAAAGCTCTCCCCAAAGCTTCAACGGATGGCAATAAGTCTTAGTTATTCATTATTTTTCCTCCTACACAAAAGTTCGCTTCCTTTTAGCCTACCTTTGACTTTTGCTATAACGGACAAACTTAGCATGTTTTCATGATTCGAAAGGCCTAGAGGATGTTTGTGTGACCCCAAGCTCTCACAAAAGCTTCAATGGATGAGAATATGTCTTGGGTATTCATTCTTGTTTCCCATAGACGAAAGTTTACATCATTATGGTCTATCTTTGACTTTTTGGTCAAACAATCAAACTTAGCAAGTTTTTGACATTCGAGGGGCCTAGAGAATGATTGTGCGACCCCAAACTCTTCCCAAAGCATCACAGGATAAGAATATGTCTTGGTTATTCATTGTTGTTTCTCATGGACGAAAGTTTTGTTCCTTTTGTTCTACCATATACTTTTTAGTGAAACGGATAAACTTAACAAGTTTTTGTTTTTCGGGTGGCCTAGAGGATGTTTGTGAGACCCCTAGCTCTCCCAAAAGCCTCAAGGGATGGAAATATGTTTTGGTTATTCGTTATTGTTTCTCTTACACGAAAGTTTGGTTCCTTTTGTCCTATATTTGAATTTTTAGTCAAACGGACAAACTTAGCAAGTTTTCGTGTTTCAATTGGCCTAGAGATGCTTGTGTAACCCCATGTTCTCCCCAAAGCTTCTAGGGATCAGAATATGTCTTGGTTATTTGTTGTTGTTTCCCTTAGACGAAAATTAGATCCTTTCAATCTATCTTCGACTTTTTGGCCAAACGGACAAACTTAGCAAGTTTTTGTGATTCGAGAAGCCAAGAGGACGTTTGTGTGACCCCAAACTCTCCCCAAAGCCTCAAGGGATGGCAATAAGTCTTGATTATTCGTTGTTGTTCCTCTTAGATGAAAGGTTGCTTCCTCTTGGCCTCTCTTTGACTTTTTGCTCAAACTGACAAACTTAGCAAGTTTTCATGAATCGAGAGGGCTAGAGGATGTTTGTGTAACCCCAAGCTTTTCCCAAAGCTTCAAGGGGTGAGAATATGTTTTGGTTATTCCTTATTGTTTCTCTTACATAAAAGTTTAGTTCCTTTTAGCCTATATTTGACTTTTTAGCGAAACGGACAAACTTAGCAAGTTTTCGATGGATTACAAGAGGCCTGGAGGATGTTTGTGTGACCCCAAAAACTCTCCCCAAAGCTTCAAGGGATGACAATAAATAAGTCTTGGTTATTCATTGTTGTTTCTCTTAGACGAAAGTTTGCTTCCTTTTGGCCTCTCTTTGACTTTTATAGTCAAACGGACTAAATTTAGCAAGTTTTCTTGATTCGAGAGGCCTAGAGGATGTGTATGTGACCCCAAGCTCTTCCCAAAGCTTTAAGAGATGTGAATATGTCTTGGTTATTCATTGTTGTTTCACTTACGAAAGTTTCGCTTCCTTTTAGACCTATCTTTGACTTTTTTGTCACACGGACAAACTAACAAGTTTTTGCGTTTTATGAGGCCTGGAGGATGTTTGGGAGACCCAAAGCTCTCTCGAAAGCTTCAAGGAATGGCAATAAGTCTTGGTTATTTGTTATTGTCTCTCTTAGATGAAAGTTTGCTTCCTTTTGGCCTATCTTTGACTTTTTGGTCAAACGGATAAACTTACCTAGTTTTCAAGATTCGAGAGGCCTAGAGGATGTTTGTGTGACCCCAACCTCTTCCCAAAGCTTCAAGAGATGTGAATATATCTTAGTAATTTGTTGTTGTTTCTCTTAGATGAAAGTTTGCTTCCTTTTAGTCTACTTTGACTTTTTGGTCAAACGAACAAAATTAGCAAATTTTCGGGATTCAAGAGGCTAAGAGGATGTTTATGTGACCCTGAACTCTCCCTAAAGCTTCATGGGATGAGAATATGTCTTGGTTATTCATTAATATTTCTCTGAGACGAAGGTTTGGATCCTTTTGGTCTACTCTTGACTTTTTGGTCAAACGAACAAACTTAGCTATTTTTCCTGATTCAAAAGGATTAGAGGATGTTTGTGTGACCCTAAGCTCCCCCTAAAGCTTCCGACTCTGAAAATATGTCTTAGTCATTCGTTGTTGTTTCGCATAGATGAAAGTTTGCTTTCTTTTTAACCTATCTTTGACTTTTTGGTCAAACAGACAAATTTAGCAAGTTTTCATGATTTGAGAGGCCTAGCGGGTTTTTGTGTGGCCCCAAGCTCTTCCCAAAGTTTCAAGGGATGTGAATATGCCTTGGTTATTCGTTGTTGTTTATCTTAGGTAAAAGTTTGCTTCCTTTTAGTCTATCTATGACCTTTCGGTCAAATGGATAAACGTAGCAAGTTTTCATGATTTGAGAGGCCTAGAGGATGTTTGTGTGACTCCAAGCTCTCCCCAAACCTTCATGGAATGAGAATATGTCTTAGTTATTCATTGTTGTTTCTCATAGATGAAAGTTTGCTTTCTTTTGCCCTATCTTTGACTTTTTGGTCAAACAGATAAGCTTCGCAAGTTGTCGTGATTCGAGAGGCCTAGAGGATGTTTGTGTTACCCAAAACTCTTTCCAAAGCATCAAGGGATAGCTACCATTCTTGGTTATTGTTACTGTTTCTCATAGACGAAAGTTTATTTTCTTTTGGCCTATTTTTGACTTTTTTATCAAACGAACAAACTTAGCAAGTTTTGATGGTTCGAGAGGCCTGGAGGATGTTTGTGTGACCCCAAGCCCTTCCCAAAGCTTCAAGGGATGTGAATATGTCTTAGTTATTCATTGTTGATTCTCTTAGACGAAAGTCTACTTTCTTTTGGTCTATCTTTGACTTTTTGGTCAAACAAATAAACGTAGCAAGTTTTCATGATTCGCGAGGCCTAGAGGATGTTTTGTGACCCCAAGCTCTACGCAAAGCTTCATGGAATGAGAATATGTCTTGGCTATTCATTGTTGTGTCACATTGACGATAGTTTGCTTCTTTTTGGTTTATCTTTGACTTTTTGGTCAAACGGACAAATTTAGCATGATTTCGGGATTTGAGAGGCTTGGAGGATATTTGTGTGACCCCAAGCTCTCCCCAAATCTTCAAAGGATGGCAATAAGTCTTGGTTATTCATTGTTGTTTCTCTTAGATAAAAGTTCGCTTCCATTTGACCTATCTTTGACTTTTTTGTCACACGGACAAACTAACAAGTTTTTGCGTTTTATGAGGCCTGGAGGATGTTTGGGAGACCCAAAGCTCTCTCGAAAGCTTCAAGGAATGGCAATAAGTCTTGGTTATTTGTTATTGTCTCTCTTAGATGAAAGTTTGCTTCCTTTTGGCCTATCTTTGACTTTTTGGTCAAACGGATAAACTTACCTAGTTTTCAAGATTCGAGAGGCCTAGAGGATGTTTGTGTGACCCCAACCTCTTCCCAAAGCTTCAAGAGATGTGAATATATCTTAGTAATTTGTTGTTGTTTCTCTTAGATGAAAGTTTGCTTCCTTTTAGTCTACTTTGACTTTTTGGTCAAACGAACAAAATTAGCAAATTTTCGGGATTCAAGAGGCTAAGAGGATGTTTATGTGACCCTGAACTCTCCCTAAAGCTTCATGGGATGAGAATATGTCTTGGTTATTCATTAATATTTCTCTGAGACGAAGGTTTGGATCCTTTTGGTCTACTCTTGACTTTTTGGTCAAACGAACAAACTTAGCTATTTTTCCTGATTCAAAAGGATTAGAGGATGTTTGTGTGACCCTAAGCTCCCCCTAAAGCTTCCGACTCTGAAAATATGTCTTAGTCATTCGTTGTTGTTTCGCATAGATGAAAGTTTGCTTTCTTTTAACCTATCTTTGACTTTTTGGTCAAACAGACAAATTTAGCAAGTTTTCATGATTTGAGAGGCCTAGCGGGTTTTTGTGTGGCCCCAAGCTCTTCCCAAAGTTTCAAGGGATGTGAATATGCCTTGGTTATTCGTTGTTGTTTATCTTAGGTAAAAGTTTGCTTCCTTTTAGTCTATCTATGACCTTTCGGTCAAATGGATAAACGTAGCAAGTTTTCATGATTTGAGAGGCCTAGAGGATGTTTGTGTGACTCCAAGCTCTCCCCAAACCTTCATGGAATGAGAATATGTCTTAGTTATTCATTGTTGTTTCTCATAGATGAAAGTTTGCTTTCTTTTGCCCTATCTTTGACTTTTTGGTCAAACAGATAAGCTTCGCAAGTTGTCGTGATTCGAGAGGCCTAGAGGATGTTTGTGTTACCCAAAACTCTTTCCAAAGCATCAAGGGATAGCTACCATTCTTGGTTATTGTTACTGTTTCTCATAGACGAAAGTTTATTTTCTTTTGGCCTATTTTTGACTTTTTTATCAAACGAACAAACTTAGCAAGTTTTGATGGTTCGAGAGGCCTGGAGGATGTTTGTGTGACCCCAAGCCCTTCCCAAAGCTTCAAGGGATGTGAATATGTCTTAGTTATTCATTGTTGATTCTCTTAGACGAAAGTCTACTTTCTTTTGGTCTATCTTTGACTTTTTGGTCAAACAAATAAACGTAGCAAGTTTTCATGATTCGCGAGGCCTAGAGGATGTTTTGTGACCCCAAGCTCTACGCAAAGCTTCATGGAATGAGAATATGTCTTGGCTATTCATTGTTGTGTCACATTGACGATAGTTTGCTTCTTTTTGGTTTATCTTTGACTTTTTGGTCAAACGGACAAATTTAGCATGATTTCGGGATTTGAGAGGCTTGGAGGATATTTGTGTGACCCCAAGCTCTCCCCAAATCTTCAAAGGATGGCAATAAGTCTTGGTTATTCATTGTTGTTTCTCTTAGATAAAAGTTCGCTTCCATTTGACCTATCTTTGACTTTTTTGTCACACGGACAAACTAACAAGTTTTTGCGTTTTATGAGGCCTGGAGGATGTTTGGGAGACCCAAAGCTCTCTCGAAAGCTTCAAGGAATGGCAATAAGTCTTGGTTATTTGTTATTGTCTCTCTTAGATGAAAGTTTGCTTCCTTTTGGCCTATCTTTGACTTTTTGGTCAAACGGATAAACTTACCTAGTTTTCAAGATTCGAGAGGCCTAGAGGATGTTTGTGTGACCCCAACCTCTTCCCAAAGCTTCAAGAGATGTGAATATATCTTAGTAATTTGTTGTTGTTTCTCTTAGATGAAAGTTTGCTTCCTTTTAGTCTACTTTGACTTTTTGGTCAAACGAACAAAATTAGCAAATTTTCGGGATTCAAGAGGCTAAGAGGATGTTTATGTGACCCTGAACTCTCCCTAAAGCTTCATGGGATGAGAATATGTCTTGGTTATTCATTAATATTTCTCTGAGACGAAGGTTTGGATCCTTTTGGTCTACTCTTGACTTTTTGGTCAAACGAACAAACTTAGCTATTTTTCCTGATTCAAAAGGATTAGAGGATGTTTGTGTGACCCTAAGCTCCCCCTAAAGCTTCCGACTCTGAAAATATGTCTTAGTCATTCGTTGTTGTTTCGCATAGATGAAAGTTTGCTTTCTTTTAACCTATCTTTGACTTTTTGGTCAAACAGACAAATTTAGCAAGTTTTCATGATTTGAGAGGCCTAGCGGGTTTTTGTGTGGCCCCAAGCTCTTCCCAAAGTTTCAAGGGATGTGAATATGCCTTGGTTATTCGTTGTTGTTTATCTTAGGTAAAAGTTTGCTTCCTTTTAGTCTATCTATGACCTTTCGGTCAAATGGATAAACGTAGCAAGTTTTCATGATTTGAGAGGCCTAGAGGATGTTTGTGTGACTCCAAGCTCTCCCCAAACCTTCATGGAATGAGAATATGTCTTAGTTATTCATTGTTGTTTCTCATAGATGAAAGTTTGCTTTCTTTTGCCCTATCTTTGACTTTTTGGTCAAACAGATAAGCTTCGCAAGTTGTCGTGATTCGAGAGGCCTAGAGGATGTTTGTGTTACCCAAAACTCTTTCCAAAGCATCAAGGGATAGCTACCATTCTTGGTTATTGTTACTGTTTCTCATAGACGAAAGTTTATTTTCTTTTGGCCTATTTTTGACTTTTTTATCAAACGAACAAACTTAGCAAGTTTTGATGGTTCGAGAGGCCTGGAGGATGTTTGTGTGACCCCAAGCCCTTCCCAAAGCTTCAAGGGATGTGAATATGTCTTAGTTATTCATTGTTGATTCTCTTAGACGAAAGTCTACTTTCTTTTGGTCTATCTTTGACTTTTTGGTCAAACAAATAAACGTAGCAAGTTTTCATGATTCGCGAGGCCTAGAGGATGTTTTGTGACCCCAAGCTCTACGCAAAGCTTCATGGAATGAGAATATGTCTTGGCTATTCATTGTTGTGTCACATTGACGATAGTTTGCTTCTTTTTGGTTTATCTTTGACTTTTTGGTCAAACGGACAAATTTAGCATGATTTCGGGATTTGAGAGGCTTGGAGGATATTTGTGTGACCCCAAGCTCTCCCCAAATCTTCAAAGGATGGCAATAAGTCTTGGTTATTCATTGTTGTTTCTCTTAGATAAAAGTTCGCTTCCATTTGACCTATCTTTGACTTTTTTGTCACACGGACAAACTAACAAGTTTTTGCGTTTTATGAGGCCTGGAGGATGTTTGGGAGACCCAAAGCTCTCTCGAAAGCTTCAAGGAATGGCAATAAGTCTTGGTTATTTGTTATTGTCTCTCTTAGATGAAAGTTTGCTTCCTTTTGGCCTATCTTTGACTTTTTGGTCAAACGGATAAACTTACCTAGTTTTCAAGATTCGAGAGGCCTAGAGGATGTTTGTGTGACCCCAACCTCTTCCCAAAGCTTCAAGAGATGTGAATATATCTTAGTAATTTGTTGTTGTTTCTCTTAGATGAAAGTTTGCTTCCTTTTAGTCTACTTTGACTTTTTGGTCAAACGAACAAAATTAGCAAATTTTCGGGATTCAAGAGGCTAAGAGGATGTTTATGTGACCCTGAACTCTCCCTAAAGCTTCATGGGATGAGAATATGTCTTGGTTATTCATTAATATTTCTCTGAGACGAAGGTTTGGATCCTTTTGGTCTACTCTTGACTTTTTGGTCAAACGAACAAACTTAGCTATTTTTCCTGATTCAAAAGGATTAGAGGATGTTTGTGTGACCCTAAGCTCCCCCTAAAGCTTCCGACTCTGAAAATATGTCTTAGTCATTCGTTGTTGTTTCGCATAGATGAAAGTTTGCTTTCTTTTAACCTATCTTTGACTTTTTGGTCAAACAGACAAATTTAGCAAGTTTTCATGATTTGAGAGGCCTAGCGGGTTTTTGTGTGGCCCCAAGCTCTTCCCAAAGTTTCAAGGGATGTGAATATGCCTTGGTTATTCGTTGTTGTTTATCTTAGGTAAAAGTTTGCTTCCTTTTAGTCTATCTATGACCTTTCGGTCAAATGGATAAACGTAGCAAGTTTTCATGATTTGAGAGGCCTAGAGGATGTTTGTGTGACTCCAAGCTCTCCCCAAACCTTCATGGAATGAGAATATGTCTTAGTTATTCATTGTTGTTTCTCATAGATGAAAGTTTGCTTTCTTTTGCCCTATCTTTGACTTTTTGGTCAAACAGATAAGCTTCGCAAGTTGTCGTGATTCGAGAGGCCTAGAGGATGTTTGTGTTACCCAAAACTCTTTCCAAAGCATCAAGGGATAGCTACCATTCTTGGTTATTGTTACTGTTTCTCATAGACGAAAGTTTATTTTCTTTTGGCCTATTTTTGACTTTTTTATCAAACGAACAAACTTAGCAAGTTTTGATGGTTCGAGAGGCCTGGAGGATGTTTGTGTGACCCCAAGCCCTTCCCAAAGCTTCAAGGGATGTGAATATGTCTTAGTTATTCATTGTTGATTCTCTTAGACGAAAGTCTACTTTCTTTTGGTCTATCTTTGACTTTTTGGTCAAACAAATAAACGTAGCAAGTTTTCATGATTCGCGAGGCCTAGAGGATGTTTTGTGACCCCAAGCTCTACGCAAAGCTTCATGGAATGAGAATATGTCTTGGCTATTCATTGTTGTGTCACATTGACGATAGTTTGCTTCTTTTTGGTTTATCTTTGACTTTTTGGTCAAACGGACAAATTTAGCATGATTTCGGGATTTGAGAGGCTTGGAGGATATTTGTGTGACCCCAAGCTCTCCCCAAATCTTCAAAGGATGGCAATAAGTCTTGGTTATTCATTGTTGTTTCTCTTAGATAAAAGTTCGCTTCCATTTGACCTATCTTTGACTTTTTTGTCACACGGACAAACTAACAAGTTTTTGCGTTTTATGAGGCCTGGAGGATGTTTGGGAGACCCAAAGCTCTCTCGAAAGCTTCAAGGAATGGCAATAAGTCTTGGTTATTTGTTATTGTCTCTCTTAGATGAAAGTTTGCTTCCTTTTGGCCTATCTTTGACTTTTTGGTCAAACGGATAAACTTACCTAGTTTTCAAGATTCGAGAGGCCTAGAGGATGTTTGTGTGACCCCAACCTCTTCCCAAAGCTTCAAGAGATGTGAATATATCTTAGTAATTTGTTGTTGTTTCTCTTAGATGAAAGTTTGCTTCCTTTTAGTCTACTTTGACTTTTTGGTCAAACGAACAAAATTAGCAAATTTTCGGGATTCAAGAGGCTAAGAGGATGTTTATGTGACCCTGAACTCTCCCTAAAGCTTCATGGGATGAGAATATGTCTTGGTTATTCATTAATATTTCTCTGAGACGAAGGTTTGGATCCTTTTGGTCTACTCTTGACTTTTTGGTCAAACGAACAAACTTAGCTATTTTTTTCCTGATTCAAAAGGATTAGAGGATGTTTGTGTGACCCTAAGCTCCCCCTAAAGCTTCCGACTCTGAAAATATGTCTTAGTCATTCGTTGTTGTTTCGCATAGATGAAAGTTTGCTTTCTTTTAACCTATCTTTGACTTTTTGGTCAAACAGACAAATTTAGCAAGTTTTCATGATTTGAGAGGCCTAGCGGGTTTTTGTGTGGCCCCAAGCTCTTCCCAAAGTTTCAAGGGATGTGAATATGCCTTGGTTATTCGTTGTTGTTTATCTTAGGTAAAAGTTTGCTTCCTTTTAGTCTATCTATGACCTTTCGGTCAAATGGATAAACGTAGCAAGTTTTCATGATTTGAGAGGCCTAGAGGATGTTTGTGTGACTCCAAGCTCTCCCCAAACCTTCATGGAATGAGAATATGTCTTAGTTATTCATTGTTGTTTCTCATAGATGAAAGTTTGCTTTCTTTTGCCCTATCTTTGACTTTTTGGTCAAACAGATAAGCTTCGCAAGTTGTCGTGATTCGAGAGGCCTAGAGGATGTTTGTGTTACCCAAAACTCTTTCCAAAGCATCAAGGGATAGCTACCATTCTTGGTTATTGTTACTGTTTCTCATAGACGAAAGTTTATTTTCTTTTGGCCTATTTTTGACTTTTTTATCAAACGAACAAACTTAGCAAGTTTTGATGGTTCGAGAGGCCTGGAGGATGTTTGTGTGACCCCAAGCCCTTCCCAAAGCTTCAAGGGATGTGAATATGTCTTAGTTATTCATTGTTGATTCTCTTAGACGAAAGTCTACTTTCTTTTGGTCTATCTTTGACTTTTTGGTCAAACAAATAAACGTAGCAAGTTTTCATGATTCGCGAGGCCTAGAGGATGTTTTGTGACCCCAAGCTCTACGCAAAGCTTCATGGAATGAGAATATGTCTTGGCTATTCATTGTTGTGTCACATTGACGATAGTTTGCTTCTTTTTGGTTTATCTTTGACTTTTTGGTCAAACGGACAAATTTAGCATGATTTCGGGATTTGAGAGGCTTGGAGGATATTTGTGTGACCCCAAGCTCTCCCCAAATCTTCAAAGGATGGCAATAAGTCTTGGTTATTCATTGTTGTTTCTCTTAGATAAAAGTTCGCTTCCATTTGACCTATCTTTGACTTTTTTGTCACACGGACAAACTAACAAGTTTTTGCGTTTTATGAGGCCTGGAGGATGTTTGGGAGACCCAAAGCTCTCTCGAAAGCTTCAAGGAATGGCAATAAGTCTTGGTTATTTGTTATTGTCTCTCTTAGATGAAAGTTTGCTTCCTTTTGGCCTATCTTTGACTTTTTGGTCAAACGGATAAACTTACCTAGTTTTCAAGATTCGAGAGGCCTAGAGGATGTTTGTGTGACCCCAACCTCTTCCCAAAGCTTCAAGAGATGTGAATATATCTTAGTAATTTGTTGTTGTTTCTCTTAGATGAAAGTTTGCTTCCTTTTAGTCTACTTTGACTTTTTGGTCAAACGAACAAAATTAGCAAATTTTCGGGATTCAAGAGGCTAAGAGGATGTTTATGTGACCCTGAACTCTCCCTAAAGCTTCATGGGATGAGAATATGTCTTGGTTATTCATTAATATTTCTCTGAGACGAAGGTTTGGATCCTTTTGGTCTACTCTTGACTTTTTGGTCAAACGAACAAACTTAGCTATTTTTCCTGATTCAAAAGGATTAGAGGATGTTTGTGTGACCCTAAGCTCCCCCTAAAGCTTCCGACTCTGAAAATATGTCTTAGTCATTCGTTGTTGTTTCGCATAGATGAAAGTTTGCTTTCTTTTAACCTATCTTTGACTTTTTGGTCAAACAGACAAATTTAGCAAGTTTTCATGATTTGAGAGGCCTAGCGGGTTTTTGTGTGGCCCCAAGCTCTTCCCAAAGTTTCAAGGGATGTGAATATGCCTTGGTTATTCGTTGTTGTTTATCTTAGGTAAAAGTTTGCTTCCTTTTAGTCTATCTATGACCTTTCGGTCAAATGGATAAACGTAGCAAGTTTTCATGATTTGAGAGGCCTAGAGGATGTTTGTGTGACTCCAAGCTCTCCCCAAACCTTCATGGAATGAGAATATGTCTTAGTTATTCATTGTTGTTTCTCATAGATGAAAGTTTGCTTTCTTTTGCCCTATCTTTGACTTTTTGGTCAAACAGATAAGCTTCGCAAGTTGTCGTGATTCGAGAGGCCTAGAGGATGTTTGTGTTACCCAAAACTCTTTCCAAAGCATCAAGGGATAGCTACCATTCTTGGTTATTGTTACTGTTTCTCATAGACGAAAGTTTATTTTCTTTTGGCCTATTTTTGACTTTTTTATCAAACGAACAAACTTAGCAAGTTTTGATGGTTCGAGAGGCCTGGAGGATGTTTGTGTGACCCCAAGCCCTTCCCAAAGCTTCAAGGGATGTGAATATGTCTTAGTTATTCATTGTTGATTCTCTTAGACGAAAGTCTACTTTCTTTTGGTCTATCTTTGACTTTTTGGTCAAACAAATAAACGTAGCAAGTTTTCATGATTCGCGAGGCCTAGAGGATGTTTTGTGACCCCAAGCTCTACGCAAAGCTTCATGGAATGAGAATATGTCTTGGCTATTCATTGTTGTGTCACATTGACGATAGTTTGCTTCTTTTTGGTTTATCTTTGACTTTTTGGTCAAACGGACAAATTTAGCATGATTTCGGGATTTGAGAGGCTTGGAGGATATTTGTGTGACCCCAAGCTCTCCCCAAATCTTCAAAGGATGGCAATAAGTCTTGGTTATTCATTGTTGTTTCTCTTAGATAAAAGTTCGCTTCCATTTGACCTATCTTTGACTTTTTTGTCACACGGACAAACTAACAAGTTTTTGCGTTTTATGAGGCCTGGAGGATGTTTGGGAGACCCAAAGCTCTCTCGAAAGCTTCAAGGAATGGCAATAAGTCTTGGTTATTTGTTATTGTCTCTCTTAGATGAAAGTTTGCTTCCTTTTGGCCTATCTTTGACTTTTTGGTCAAACGGATAAACTTACCTAGTTTTCAAGATTCGAGAGGCCTAGAGGATGTTTGTGTGACCCCAACCTCTTCCCAAAGCTTCAAGAGATGTGAATATATCTTAGTAATTTGTTGTTGTTTCTCTTAGATGAAAGTTTGCTTCCTTTTAGTCTACTTTGACTTTTTGGTCAAACGAACAAAATTAGCAAATTTTCGGGATTCAAGAGGCTAAGAGGATGTTTATGTGACCCTGAACTCTCCCTAAAGCTTCATGGGATGAGAATATGTCTTGGTTATTCATTAATATTTCTCTGAGACGAAGGTTTGGATCCTTTTGGTCTACTCTTGACTTTTTGGTCAAACGAACAAACTTAGCTATTTTTCCTGATTCAAAAGGATTAGAGGATGTTTGTGTGACCCTAAGCTGCCCCCTAAAGCTTCCGATCTGAAAATATGTCTTAGTCATTCGTTGTTGTTTCGCATAGATGAAAGTTTGCTTTCTTTTAACCTATCTTTGACTTTTTGGTCAAACAGACAAATTTAGCAAGTTTTCATGATTTGAGAGGCCTAGCGGGTTTTTGTGTGGCCCCAAGCTCTTCCCAAAGTTTCAAGGGATGTGAATATGCCTTGGTTATTCGTTGTTGTTTATCTTAGGTAAAAGTTTGCTTCCTTTTAGTCTATCTATGACCTTTCGGTCAAATGGATAAACGTAGCAAGTTTTCATGATTTGAGAGGCCTAGAGGATGTTTGTGTGACTCCAAGCTCTCCCCAAACCTTCATGGAATGAGAATATGTCTTAGTTATTCATTGTTGTTTTCTCATAGATGAAAGTTTGCTTTCTTTTGCCCTATCTTTGACTTTTTGGTCAAACAGATAAGCTTCGCAAGTTGTCGTGATTCGAGAGGCCTAGAGGATGTTTGTGTTACCCAAAACTCTTTCCAAAGCATCAAGGGATAGCTACCATTCTTGGTTATTGTTACTGTTTCTCATAGACGAAAGTTTTTTTTCTTTTGGCCTATTTTTGACTTTTTTATCAAACGAACAAACTTAGCAAGTTTTGATGGTTCGAGAGGCCTGGAGGATGTTTGTGTGACCCCAAGCCCTTCCCAAAGCTTCAAGGGATGTGAATATGTCTTAGTTATTCATTGTTGATTCTCTTAGACGAAAGTCTACTTTCTTTTGGTCTATCTTTGACTTTTTGGTCAAACAAATAAACGTAGCAAGTTTTCATGATTCGCGAGGCCTAGAGGATGTTTTGTGACCCCAAGCTCTACGCAAAGCTTCATGGAATGAGAATATGTCTTGGCTATTCATTGTTGTGTCACATTGACGATAGTTTGCTTCTTTTTGGTTTATCTTTGACTTTTTGGTCAAACGGACAAATTTAGCATGATTTCGGGATTTGAGAGGCTTGGAGGATATTTGTGTGACCCCAAGCTCTCCCCAAATCTTCAAAGGATGGCAATAAGTCTTGGTTATTCATTGTTGTTTCTCTTAGATAAAAGTTCGCTTCCATTTGACCTATCTTTGACTTTTTTGTCACACGGACAAACTAACAAGTTTTTGCGTTTTATGAGGCCTGGAGGATGTTTGGGAGACCCAAAGCTCTCTCGAAAGCTTCAAGGAATGGCAATAAGTCTTGGTTATTTGTTATTGTCTCTCTTAGATGAAAGTTTGCTTCCTTTTGGCCTATCTTTGACTTTTTGGTCAAACGGATAAACTTACCTAGTTTTCAAGATTCGAGAGGCCTAGAGGATGTTTGTGTGACCCCAACCTCTTCCCAAAGCTTCAAGAGATGTGAATATATCTTAGTAATTTGTTGTTGTTTCTCTTAGATGAAAGTTTGCTTCCTTTTAGTCTACTTTGACTTTTTGGTCAAACGAACAAAATTAGCAAATTTTCGGGATTCAAGAGGCTAAGAGGATGTTTATGTGACCCTGAACTCTCCCTAAAGCTTCATGGGATGAGAATATGTCTTGGTTATTCATTAATATTTCTCTGAGACGAAGGTTTGGATCCTTTTGGTCTACTCTTGACTTTTTGGTCAAACGAACAAACTTAGCTATTTTTCCTGATTCAAAAGGATTAGAGGATGTTTGTGTGACCCTAAGCTCCCCCTAAAGCTTCCGACTCTGAAAATATGTCTTAGTCATTCGTTGTTGTTTCGCATAGATGAAAGTTTGCTTTCTTTTAACCTATCTTTGACTTTTTGGTCAAACAGACAAATTTAGCAAGTTTTCATGATTTGAGAGGCCTAGCGGGTTTTTGTGTGGCCCCAAGCTCTTCCCAAAGTTTCAAGGGATGTGAATATGCCTTGGTTATTCGTTGTTGTTTATCTTAGGTAAAAGTTTGCTTCCTTTTAGTCTATCTATGACCTTTCGGTCAAATGGATAAACGTAGCAAGTTTTCATGATTTGAGAGGCCTAGAGGATGTTTGTGTGACTCCAAGCTCTCCCCAAACCTTCATGGAATGAGAATATGTCTTAGTTATTCATTGTTGTTTCTCATAGATGAAAGTTTGCTTTCTTTTGCCCTATCTTTGACTTTTTGGTCAAACAGATAAGCTTCGCAAGTTGTCGTGATTCGAGAGGCCTAGAGGATGTTTGTGTTACCCAAAACTCTTTCCAAAGCATCAAGGGATAGCTACCATTCTTGGTTATTGTTACTGTTTCTCATAGACGAAAGTTTATTTTCTTTTGGCCTATTTTTGACTTTTTTATCAAACGAACAAACTTAGCAAGTTTTGATGGTTCGAGAGGCCTGGAGGATGTTTGTGTGACCCCAAGCCCTTCCCAAAGCTTCAAGGGATGTGAATATGTCTTAGTTATTCATTGTTGATTCTCTTAGACGAAAGTCTACTTTCTTTTGGTCTATCTTTGACTTTTTGGTCAAACAAATAAACGTAGCAAGTTTTCATGATTCGCGAGGCCTAGAGGATGTTTTGTGACCCCAAGCTCTACGCAAAGCTTCATGGAATGAGAATATGTCTTGGCTATTCATTGTTGTGTCACATTGACGATAGTTTGCTTCTTTTTGGTTTATCTTTGACTTTTTGGTCAAACGGACAAATTTAGCATGATTTCGGGATTTGAGAGGCTTGGAGGATATTTGTGTGACCCCAAGCTCTCCCCAAATCTTCAAAGGATGGCAATAAGTCTTGGTTATTCATTGTTGTTTCTCTTAGATAAAAGTTCGCTTCCATTTGACCTATCTTTGACTTTTTTGTCACACGGACAAACTAACAAGTTTTTGCGTTTTATGAGGCCTGGAGGATGTTTGGGAGACCCAAAGCTCTCTCGAAAGCTTCAAGGAATGGCAAAAGTCTTGGTTATTTGTTATTGTCTCTCTTAGATGAAAGTTTGCTTCCTTTTGGCCTATCTTTGACTTTTTGGTCAAACGGATAAACTTACCTAGTTTTCAAGATTCGAGAGGCCTAGAGGATGTTTGTGGTGACCCCAACCTCTTCCCAAAGCTTCAAGAGATGTGAATATATCTTAGTAATTTGTTGTTGTTTCTCTTAGATGAAAGTTTGCTTCCTTTTAGTCTACTTTGACTTTTTGGTCAAACGAACAAAATTAGCAAATTTTCGGGATTCAAGAGGCTAAGAGGATGTTTATGTGACCCTGAACTCTCCTAAAGCTTCATGGGATGAGAATATGTCTTGGTTATTCATTAATATTTCTCTGAGACGAAGGTTTGGATCCTTTTGGTCTACTCTTGACTTTTTGGTCAAACGAACAAACTTAGCTATTTTTCCTGATTCAAAAGGATTAGAGGATGTTTGTGTGACCTAAGCTCCCCCTAAAGCTTCCGACTCTGAAAATATGTCTTAGTCATTCGTTGTTGTTTCGCATAGATGAAAGTTTGCTTTCTTTTAACCTATCTTTGACTTTTTGGTCAAACAGACAAATTTAGCAAGTTTTCATGATTTGAGAGGCCTAGCGGGTTTTTGTGTGGCCCCAAGCTCTTCCCAAAGTTTCAAGGGATGTGAATATGCCTTGGTTATTCGTTGTTGTTTATCTTAGGTAAAAGTTTGCTTCCTTTTAGTCTATCTATGACCTTTCGGTCAAATGGATAAACGTAGCAAGTTTTCATGATTTGAGAGGCCTAGAGGATGTTTGTGTGACTCCAAGCTCTCCCACAAACCTTCATGGAATGAGAATATGTCTTAGTTATTCATTGTTGTTTCTCATAGATGAAAGTTGGCTTTTCTTTTGCCCTATCTTTGACTTTTTGGTCAAACAGATAAGCTTCGCAAGTTGTCGTGATTCGAGAGGCCTAGAGGATGTTTGTGTTACCCAAAACTCTTTCCAAAGCATCAAGGGATAGCTACCATTCTTGGTTATTGTTACTGTTTCTCATAGACGAAAGTTTATTTTCTTTTGGCCTATTTTTGACTTTTTTATCAAACGAACAAACTTAGCAAGTTTTGATGGTTCGAGAGGCCTGGAGGATGTTTGTGTGC